>JAPKLY010000077.1:742205-785283 GCA_026898435.1 Prunella vulgaris | reverse complement strand
AACTGGGCATACCTTGAGTGATTTCAGAATCTCCACTTTCCTCGACTTCCTCCTCCTTGGCTGCCATAAAGTTTTCCAAGTTATCAACCTTTTGTTGATGTGCTTGAGCATTCTTTTCAGTGACTACTTGCTCCTTCTTTTCATTATGGCACTTATTCATCTTTTCCTCAAACTCCTCGATGTTTGACTTCAGATCTGGTTTCGCGAATTTCTTTGCCTGAGAGTAAATGGAGTAAACATAAGCAGAAATTTCATGTGACACAACAAATGAATCAATTATCAATCAATACTACCTTGTTGATTATATTTCTGAAATGGTCCATGACAATGTCCTCAGATAAGACATGTTCATAGGCTTTGAAAGACTCCATAAGCCTCCTTGTACTCTTCTCAGTAAATGATAATTGAGAGAGACAGTAAGAGATGTACTCCCACTGCTTGACATCTGCATCCAAACATATCAGTTTATTAACACTTATTATAAAGTCGAGCAACTAGCTAATCATGTCAATACCTGAGACACCAGTGAACCTATTGCAGAGCTTGTCAACAAGCGCTTCCATTTGTTTATCCTGAAAAGGTAAAATAATTCTCAGCAACCTACACAAAAGAAGCAAAATTGCCAACCAAAGATTAAGCTAAAAAGCACCTTCTTGATAGAACCAATCAAAAATTGCATTATGTTGCAGAAAGACTCTCCTTCCAAGTTCTGGCAGGATAATTTACCCAGGATATCTGGAAGTAGATTATATATAGGATTGCTTCCTACAAAAGAAAAAAACCAAAATATTTCAATACACCTTATTAGTCAAATAGAGAGGAGTGACCCCAGTGTGAAATTTGAAAATGCTAAACAGATTGCACCTTTTTTAGATAGCTCATGAAAGAACAGTCTGGCTAAATTTGAAATCCTTTCATCTTCATCTTCTAATCTGATAGCCATTTCATTTATATAGCCTTTTACCTGAATATGAAATGAATGGGATCAGTACACACAAGACACAAGGGAAAGGGGAGACCAGTTAGTTCCTCAAACCTTCATCATGTCGTTTAATATAAGGTGGGAAAGAACCAAGACGGCATTCTTTCTGACAGATACTGATTGATCACGAAGACGTGCATACATATTTTCTGTCCATGGTTCTAATAAATTGGGAAAACGAACTGCAAGATCTCCAAGAGCTATGGTGCAATTTGAACGGACAGTTTCTGACGGCGCGTTCTCCACAACAGTGAAAAGTAGTTGGAGATTTGACTCACTAAGAAGTAAAAAGAAGATAAGATGACAAAAAGAAAGACCATGCTTTATTTCGACATGCGAATTACAGCAACTTACCAGAATTCAGCATCAATTATCATTAAACGGCACAAGGCAAGCATTCCAGATGCCTGCAATGAAGGATACTGAAACAATGGGAGAAGTAAGATTAGTTCATGTTATAAGTATTTTCATAAATAAAATCAGCAATGCCAGAAGATGCTAATAATGTTCATTCGAGAAATGAAACGTCCAAAATCAGTTAAGTTCGTGCAGAATTGTTCCTTTTCTCAAAATTTAATATAGCCCACTAGAGTGTGATAACGCAACTTCCAAAGTGGTTACTAAGTAAGAGCCAATGCAGATGGTAAGTAGCTAGATATTTCATGCTCGAACATTTTTTAAGCATCAAGCATTTTGCCTTTTCCAGTCTCTATCATTAATAGTGAGAGCATCTATACTAACATGAAATGAAATTAGAGAAATCACCTTCTGCATTACACTAAAGTTTCTGCATAATTTAGATAAAAAAGGTGCACAGTGCCCAATCAAATTCTTTCCAGTACGACCCCCAGACACAATTTCCTTCTCTGCTCTTTCGGCTAGGCTATCTAGCATTGCATCATCAGAAGCTGCAATACCTAATTCTGAGTTGATACCCTCTTGCTGCAAGAAAAGAACAGACCAAGTACAACCTAAAGCTTAAAGAAGTGATGAGAATAGAACATCGTCAATAGCAAGAAACAGTATAATCAGAAACCTTGTCACCTTTTGAGCATTAGATGCTGTATTCTCATCAAGTTTCTTATTCTCAGCAGCCATTTTTTCTTTCTTGGCTTTTTCTTTTTGAATCTTCCTAACACAAGATTCAATATTAACCAATTGGTTCATGGCAACATGACTAACAACAAACAGATATCTGCTAAGCTTTGCAACTTGAACAGTAGTAAAGACATTGGATCTGCCAGAATCTGTGTCGGCTTGCACTTCACTTTCTTCACTTGAATCAAATACAGACTTAAGTGATCTTTTCACCAGATCTGCAGCTATAGATTCAGGAGTAGGATGAATGCTGAAAAGAGCAGCTATTGCTCTATCTGCAGCAGCGTACCATATATTTTCAGGAAGTGAAAAGCTACAAACCAAATGTTCTAAGATACCAAACACACGATTTCCACTAGTGGATAACAACTTTTTCTTATCCTCTTCAGACAGCCTCTGTAGTGCTAAGCAAGCTGTCCTAGCAAGCAGTGTTTCCACCTTTGCCCAACGACCAAATCCAATATCAACAATGTCTTGTAGGTGAGAACTGAGAATTGAGGGTGAAGATTTTGCAGCCATGCATAGCACAGATAAAGCTCCACGACTTTGCTGAGCAGTAGTTCCACTAATATTGAAACAAAAGAAATCCCAAAGAGCTGATAGCTGGGACAAAAAAAAAGTAACATATAACTATAAAGGTATTGTGTTGAAAGACAGGTTAATGAAAAGGAACTTTGGATACTAATATATAATCCAACTTTAATTTTGCTCAATAGTATTCAATAGAAAAATTAGTTTTATTGCTTATGAAATTAGCTCAATGATACATTTATTATCTCTGTCTAGGAAAAAAAAAGAATCATAATTAAGTATGAACTGTGAAGACTCAAACCATTCTGTATGTGAAACAGAAGAAGCAAGCTTTCAGAAAGTGTGAAAGGCTTTACATCTGAAAAAATAGAATAATAATCCAGTGTATGATTTGAAAAACTTCAAAAACAAATCGTTTCCCCAGAATATAAATATAATAAGCACTTTTTATGTTATTATCCTTAGTCGGGCTAAGGCTTTCTACTATTACCAGACTATAGTGACTACTACAGAGTAACTTATGCTCAAAACCTCATCAAAAAACTTGTAAACATAAATCCCTATCCGTATCCCTATTTCCATCTTAGGTCATGTGCAAATATAACATAATACTATAATAGGCATCCTTTTCGTTGTATGTTGCTTTGTCAGAAAGGAGCTTACCATACTAGCAGTTATATCACCTTTGGATACCAGAGCACCAAGGATGAACTCCAAAGCTGCAAGATCTCCAATATTTGAATCCATGGCAAGATTCAAAAGATTTCTAGCAGTTTCCACAGGATTCTTCCTAATATATATTGTGATGAAAGCATTCTCAACAGCCTCATAAATTGATTTGTCTTGAGAAAATACCTGTCGGCATTCAGAAAATTGAGATGTTATAAACTTAAACTGGAATCCCAAAACTAAAAGATGATAGAAAGATGGTCATAGAAGGGGTATAGGAGAAAAAAAAAAATTAAATCATGATTCACAAATCATAATGATGGCCTAGATGAGGCATTACCAAAGGCAGCATCTTGCGGAGACATTCTTCTGCTTCATCAATTTGAAACTGTCTACATCTCATGAGCAAAAGGATAGAATTTTCCACATCACTTGAAGATGACGAAGCCATTAACTGAACAAGGGTAGGCATGATGGAGGACATACACTTTGAGAATCTCAAGCCTGACTCCAGTGAAGCAACCAAGGTTCGGGTTTGCTCTACATTCCCAACATCTGGTACAGTATTATCCACCTGATTTGTCTCATTATCCGCATGTGGCAAACAACTATCAGTCATACTATCCTGATTCTTGGAGGCCTCTTCAATCTCTTCATCTTCAACCCCACTAACTTCATCTGAGACGTCATTATCTGACAGATGGCTATCTGAGTTTTCCGGGGGACAATTTGGTGAGAGCTCATTTAACTTCTTTTTATACTGCTCAAGCGTTGCCTCAAAAGAAGCTGCTCTAAGTTGGGGTCCAAAAGGGTTGTGCTGCAGCATCATGATAAGTAAATTAAGAGCTGACTTTCTGACGATTGCACTCTTATCCTCTAACCTCCCAGAAGCCACTGATGCAACCTCATTCCACAAACCAATTGAGATAGAATGCTCTTCACATAATTCAGACCAGACCTGAAGAACCCGACTCCTAGTATAAGCTGAGACATCACGACAGCGCTCCAACAAGATTTCCAGCATAGCCTGTTTCGTACGAAGACGTATTGATTTTGAACTAACTTCACCTTCAGCATCATTAAAGGCCTTTGCAACTAACTTACCCAACACACCAACAAGTGCATTCCTTATCTTATAAGATTCTCCACCAAAATGTGGGACCAATAAGCCAATATTAGTTGAAATCAGTTTTGGCAATCGATCTGCTAACTCTACGAGAAACCGCCCAATATTTTCGGCACCAACAGTATCTTTAACATAGGATTTCGGATTTGCCCTCCCAATGTCCCTGATGAGGGAAATAGCCATGCTTCCATCAGCATATTTCTTTTCAGCTCCAGCAACAGCATCAGCCAAATGGGTAACTACATAATCATATTTATGAACCAAGTGCAAAATGGAAGCACATGATTGTGCTATATAGTGGTACTTAGTGGCGCAAGTCCCAATTATACGGCATAAAGCATCTTTTGCATCAGGATCCTTTAGCAGCAATGCATTCTCGAACAACACAAATGCATTTCTACAAAAATCCATGTTTCTAATCAGATGTTATCATCACTAAAGAATTTCTGAAACAAAACATGAAACTTTTCAACTTACTTGACAATGAAGGACAAGTAATTTTCATCTGGGTCACATGAACCAAAGAGCAACGAGAGGTTGATCTCTAATGAATTGGCAATTAAATTTATTATTCTTCCCCTCTGAGCTTGCCAATTCCATGAATTTACAGGCTGTTTCTTCCTACTAGAAGCCAGCACCTACACCATTAAAACATTACTAATGATGCTTTCTCCATGAAGCAAAAATCAACTTTATTTCCTATAAGGTAAACAATAAATTGCAAAATCCATGTCCCTTTTAGTGTGATGCAAACAACTGTAGTGGTACAGTCATAATACACAATTACTATGAAAAGTTGCACAGCAAGCTCTAGTTCACACACAGTGCTACGTAAGCCCATAATCAGACAAATATAAATAGATTAGAATGGGCATAATCAGCTTTATTTACTCAAAATTGGCACAAGAACTATATATATTAATATCTATATAAAAATATATATACTGATTAAATCCATGGAAAAGGAAAGTATGTTACTTTGGCAGCATTGTTGACAGAAGTCGAACTGGATTCTTCGATAACCACAATATGCATAAGAAAAAAAGAGTAGATCTTAAACGAATTCCTATGCGATGCCACTCTATCAAGATCCAATTGGTCGTCACCAGGCTCAGTAGACTCATCATTCCCACCATCCCGTGAAAGTGACCCACGCGATCGAAAGAGCGAATCAACATTCGGCAACAAAACACTCAAATTGGACCTCAATGACTCCACCAAATTGAACTTGCAACCAGTGCTAAGAGCAGCAAAATCCTTCACCAAAGAATACACACGGTCGAAAACTTCCTGCTCTTCGATACAGAATAGCTCCTTATCCGACAAATCAAAGGATAATCCTGCTCAAAATTAAACAAACATAAAATTAAAATGGAAATTAATAAGGCAACGCCGGAGGGTTAGAACGGACCTTTCACGAATTCTTCGAGCTCCGACGGTCGGAGAGAGGATATAGATATTGGGTTCTGAACAGTGAGGCGTGTGTAGTCGGAGTCGTCGTCTTCTTCGAGGGAGGTTAGAGTTTGAGGGAAGATGAAAGGTGGAGCCATTGTGCGTGTAGAGAGAGAGAGAGAGAGATGGAGAGAGAGAGAGAAAAACGTAAAGAGAGAGCTGTTTGAAATTAAATCTGAAGAGCGGGAAAAGGAACAATTAAGGGCCCCTTTATACAACAGCCCTTACCTGATTATTACACCCACTCATTTTCTAGCTTGTTGATTAGTTCACCGGCCCCAAACTATCAATTTACCCCTCTCCCAAAATAATTCTACTCCCTCCGTCCAACTGAAATTTGTACACTTTTATTATCTGAACGTTTCAAAAAAAATTACACACTACTAAAAAGTAAACATTAATCTACATGCATACTCACAAAAGTATACACATATTTACTCATATATCATTACTTTATATGTAAAACATTTAAAAAAATCATTCAGTAGAATACATTCATAAAGGAATTATTTTTCCTCCCTATTTTCTAATCTTTTTCTTTCTTATTTTCGAATGTCGTTTGCTCCCTTTCCCCTCCCGTTGCAAAAAAATAAAGACGTGCGACATCCATCATCGTGTTAGTTATAGAGAATAATATTTTCATGTTGATAAGAAATATTTTTATTTCGACAAAATATTATATGAATGATACGTACATTAAATTTTATGGTGAACATCAATCTATTCTGAGTGTTTTGATATTTTATTATTATAACGTAAAAATACTACATATGAACTAATACCACATTATATATGAATTAACACTACAAGTAGCAGGTCACAGTAAATAAACTAACACCACACTGCATATGAACTAAAATTACATGATGAAATGTATGCTATTAACAAGATCAACTAATATCCTTAATAGAATTAAATATATATATATATATATATATATATTTTTTTTTATATAAAAGAAGAGGAGGTGGGGGAGTATGGAGGATAGGGGAGATGGAAAATATTAGAATTTTTAAATAAGGGTAAAAATAAAAAACTAATATAGGTGTATTTAATTTTATATTGTGTAGTGTACCATTATATTTACATCTAAAGTCCATTAGCCTATTAAAACTAGCCCTTTGGGCTTTGAGTTATATTTGTAGAGACCATTTGACAGAAACTGGCCCATTGGGCTTTTATTTCTTTTCTTTTCTTTTTTGGATACGGCGTTACAGAGTTCAAACTTCAAGGGGTACAAAATATAATTTTCAAGAAAAATGGGCGAATTTTTCTAATTATATAAAACCCTGCGTCAGGGGGAATGGATTGTTGTCGCGAGGTTAAATAGATTTGATCTGTCAGTTTCTCACCCCCAAAAACTAATCATAAGTTCCAATAAATTCTTCTAGTATAATTCTTGTTTATATCAGAGTCGGTATAATTTATCTGAATTTGCTGAAAAGGGTTTGGTGGATTATGCATATTCAGAAAACTTTTGAGCTGATAAAGAGAAATTCTTGCATACTATTTGCCAAATCCAATATCTTTGGTGCTGGGGTTTGACTGATTCTCCTCCAGTGATAAGAAGAGATTGGGAATTATCGAAATCAACCCAGAAAAAATTGTGGGTTGACTTCAGGAAAAAGGGCTGTTAAAGTTTGATGATTTGTGAGGGAGAATTCAGCGATGGGGATTTCCTAAATCGGAAGGAAGAATTGGAGATTTTTGGCGAATTGTTTGATTTTGCTGTTGACTGTGAAGAGAGTGAATAATTGGGAAATTTAGGGTTTTCTGCAGCCATGGCAGTGCCGTGGAGCATGACTCTATGGATGGCGAGAGTGATATGGTTGGCGCTGGGTGGTTGGGTGGTTTCATGCCTCACCGTCGCCGACGAAATCGCCGGTTCGCTGCGAACCGGGGATATCGGACCGTTTCATGCAGATTAACGTAAGAGGTTCTGTAAATCAAGGTTCAGTAGATCATCTGATTCGTACCAGTTTTAACTTTTTTTGCTCTTTCTTTAAGATTTTCTGAGGGTGTGTTTTTTCCGTCAAATGATTGTTACAGAGATGTGTTTGGTGAATATTTATGATGAGAATAGTGAATCACTGATTACTGATATGTGTTCATGTTTGCTGAATGAGTGGCATGTATATGTTTGATTGTTGATGAATTCTTGTGGTTGAAGTGATACCAGTTATAATCTGATTAAGAAGTTTGTGGATTTATGTGTGGTTACAGAGTTTCACTTGTATAAATTGGTTAAATGATCCCCCAAAAAAGAGAAACTAAATCTTGAATCAGTTTGTTATTCCTCTGGATTGTAAATGTAGATGCAGTTTTGTATCTGTTCTTCGCCTTTAAGATGGTTCCACTGTTAATCCCAACCATTCTCAGTGTCTATTTTGAAACACTCAAGAAAAGCTCTTAGAATCACTTTCTAGAAGTTATTTTGTAAAGTTTCAAAACAGTCACTTAGATTTGGCTGAGTGTTCGTCCCAATCCCGTAGCTAGTATTGAAACAGGGCATTCTTCCCTGGGTTGCGATCTTGATGCAGTTTTGTATCTGATTGTCCATTGTCAATCCCGGCCCTTGTTTTTGTTGTTAGATACTTAGATTTGATTTAATGATCGGTGCCTCCCTCCTTGCAATCTAGACGCAGTTTCGTTTTTCCTCTCACCTTGAAGGTAGACCCCAATGCCAATCCCGTCCCTTCTTTTTGTATGATTTGGTCGAGTTTAACTAGGTTAAGGTTATGGCATCAGCGTAGTTACCACCATGTTATGTAAAGGTAAATACAGACCGCCAGTATGAGGTCCGGAGAGGCTTCCTGTCTCGTCTTACAACTATTAGAACTCACAGTTGTCGGATTTGAGCGCCTTTGAGATGGCTCATTGAGTGACTAGGTTTCACTTGGAAGCACTTTTCTTGTGCACATGGTTGTCTTAGGCCTATGGATATATCAGTCTTCCCAGTTTCTCATTAATGGGAGACGCAAATGGTGTTCCTCTTAGCGTCGTGAGCACGACCTGGCTTGCTTCGTCCCACAACGAAGCAAGACTAATGCCTTTTACATTCGTCGGAAAGCAATACTGCTTTTAAAAGCTTGTGGGCATTTTTCAATCAGTGTTTTGGCAATTTCAGTTCACCTCGATGAAATTTTACTTGTTAAAACAAAAGTGACAAACTGATGCATTACTTCTCTTGCCTTGTGCTTATTGCTTGTAAATTTAAGGTTTCACTCGAAGTTTGCTGCTTATGTGTCGTCGAAATGTTCTTTCTACTTGGATATGCAATATTTTTTGCATCTGATGTATTTTTAAATAATATTAATTGCAATTCAGTAAGTCAATAGTTATTTTTACTAAATAGAAACAATTCATATTATTAAAATATATTATTGAATATTTTGATGTATCTGATGCATATAAAATTTTATCAGAAGGCTCAAGTACACGGATATGGATTTTCTACTGGACAGTGAAATCAGCAAATGATGCTGGGTATTAAAATGGTGGCATATATTTCTTTTCTAACTTATTAACACGGTAACAAAAAAATCATGACATGATTCTTGCTAAAATGAAAGAAGTAAAAAAAGGGATATATGTCACCATTTTAGTACTCACACTATTTATTGGTTTCACTGCTCAACGGAAGATCCATTTCCCTAATACTAGGGGTGGACGGTACGACATACCGAAATTTTTTTCGTCATATCGTTACCGTACCGAAATTTTCGATATCGAAAAATATCATACAGTTGTCATACCGAAAATTTCGGTATACCGAATTTTGATATACCGAAATTTCGATACCGAAAAAAATCATACCGATTTCATACCGAAAATTTCGGTATGACAACGGTATACCGAAATTTTTGGTATACCGAAAATTTTGATTTTTTCGGTATACCGTGACATACCGAAATATTTCGATATACCGAAATATTTTAGGTATATCGAAATATTTTTAATATGAAATTTTCGGTATACCGAAATATTTCAATATACCGAAAATATTTCGGTATATCGCGGTATACCGAAATTTCTATATTTATATACCGTTATCGTATCGAAAATTTCGATACGATACCATACCGTATCGAAAATTTCGGTATACCGAAAATTTTGATAAATTCGATATTTTTCGATACGATAAGTGCGGTATACCAGTATTTTCGATACTTCCTCCACCACTAATACATTGGTGTATTGTCAAACACGCACTCAATTGCTTTATACATTTATATGTACTTCCTTCATCATTATTTTGATTGCTCAAGTCAAATTGGTATGGTATTAAATAAAAAAATATTTATAAATAATAAAAGGTGCAAATTTGATGGTTATTGATTCTTTTAATTATATAAAAGGAAAGTTAGTGTATTGTTTGATGTAGTATTGAAATATATAGTGGTATAAGATATAAATAAAATATGTTCATAGGGGGTTATTTTAGAGGGTATTGTCTTATTTTAAGTAATGATTTTTTTTTTTAAATATAAGCTATTTAGCAATCCAAAAAAGAAACAAGGGAGTATATATAATTTTTTAATCTACGTATGTGACCAAATACAACTATAAAATAAAATGTACAGAGCAATTTCGTTGGTGAATAGTTCTTTTTCTCTAGTTATACAATAAAAAACAACTTATAAAAAAAATGTGTATGTGCCCAAATACAAATATAAAAAAATGTGTGGAGTAATTTCGTTGGTGATAATAGTAGTTCTTTTTTATCTACTTATACAATCCCTATAAAAGAAATGTGTGTAGAGAAATTTTATGGGTGTTAAGTGTTAACAGTTGAGACCTTAAATAAATTATTGATTTACATTCCCTATAAACTTCCCATTACTTTTTTGTATAGATATTAAAAAAAAGTATAAAATATAAATATAATACATGCTGTATGATGAAAAGAGAAAAGAATATGAATATAAAGAATAAATAAGTGGTAAATGTGTAAATAAAAATAAAGTGTATAAATATAATATTCATAATTTATATCCAAAAAGTGGAATGAGAAGTTTATAATGAAATGGACAAAAAATGGAAAGATAGAAAATTTATAGTGAAACGGAGTGATAACTTATCGATATTTCTATAAATTTAAGCAGACGCCACAAACTCTTGCTCTACGACAAACATCACGGTGGGAGAACCAAAATGGGATTTTGATAAGCTGGCTGCACATTAATAAGTGATTTTTGTCTAGGATGGAAATAATCTGATTAATTACAACTGAAATGCCAAAAATTATCAAAGAAAGAAAATGGTCGAAATGGCCGAGTGTAATCACATCCAGGGCTACTCCATAACAGCTGCTGAACTTTTGTTTTTGAATCCAGTTTCCTAAATGAATAAAGCAACAAACTTTACTCATGAAATTTTTCGACGAAAATTCCACTGCGAAATCACACAGCCACACGGGCTTCTCTTCGTGTGACTGTGTACGTCTGCAGTGGATTTAACCCGATGGAATGCATCAGGCCAAGGGAGTTAATTTCGAGTAGGTGGTTAAGAAAACTTACCATACAAGACTCCGTAGTACGTCCATCCAACCATCTAAGCTGTAACTGTAAAATCATTTTGGTGGACGACCTCCTCACTAGTTCCTAGAGGCGACTGCTCCAAAACACCAACGGTAGCAATGGGTTCGCACGGAATATTTTCTTCCGATCCGTGAGAAATTTGATCTTCATCGACTTCTTCAGCTCCCGCCTGGTATTCAGAGTCATTAGATGGGATGCAAAGATGTTCTTGATCAAGCTCATTGGGCACGTGATACAATTGTGCTTCATTGGGAATAATGACCGAAGAATATAAACGGGGCATGCTAGGTGGATAATATTCATCAGGATCGTCTTTTCTTCTGCGTTTCGGGTTTCCCCTCCTTCTAACCCTTTCCTTTCCTCTCTTCTTCCCAACCTCGTTCTCTGAGTTGTCCACGGCCATTGATGAGCTCCCACCATGATCCCTCAAACCTTCGTGCGCAAGGTACCTGATTTTTGTCACAAATTGTATTTGCTGATTGTCCATACCATGCGTTGAGACGGCATCTGCTAAATGTGCAATGTCCCTCAGCGTAGCATTCTGAGCTCAATAAAAAAATTGGTTTTTAACAAACAAGTACGGTAAGTAATCACAGTCGTACATTACGTAGACGAATTGGTAATATGTAAAACAGTTTTACCGCGCAGCTAATTCTCAATTATCACAATTTTGTGAAACAACTAATACATTTTAATAAAACAACTAATAATGTTTAAACAGACTTACCATTCTTTGGAACTCTGATGAGATAGGTACGGGCCTTCCTACCAACCTGCGTGTAATTCTCAAGTACCAATTCATGTATTCACCTTCATCAAGGTCTTCCTCAGCCTCCACGATATGGAAATGACGATTTGCCCATTCATTTAGCTCTGCTTCCATTTTTCCAGAGAGATCTACCCCACCATCAACACCACGAGTCTTCCTTTCCCATCTCTGCACTTCTTCTGGGATGGTTTGGTGCATACCAAACTGCCTTAGGCAACGGTCCGGGAGGTGTCTTTCTGCCTTGTCAAAACATATCAACATGGTTTTTGATCTTCCAAGGATAAGTTGATTTAGGATATTCTCAGGTATAACGGTTTGAGTGGCTTTTGTATAAGGACACCAAGTAACCTGCATTAGAATAGGACTAATTCTTTCTAGCTTGGAAGGTATAACAGGAACATCGTAAGGTTTCATTTGGATTGAAGGATTTGAAATAGGTTGTTTTAGAGTGGATTTTAAATCCACCCAAATCACCCAAAGTTGTCCAAAATTTGATGGGATCTCTTATTACACAATGGCGTGACATATTTTGCTTATACCATTTAGATGAATTACAAGTATGTAATGCAATTTAACAATATTTATTCTCTAATAATTTTTCTCTTTAATTATATTGCCTTCGCCTCATTCATCTAGTAATGTAACAGAAGATGTTACATCATTGTGTAGCAAAAGATCCATTGTGGTCCAAATGAGAGTTGTGGATTTCGAATCCTTCAAATCCAAACAACATCATTGGGATTTGCTAAAATGAGTTTCAAATCCTCCTCGGATCCTTCAATTCAAACACAACCTAAGTTTCTAAATTTCAAACAACCATATTTGAACTCACATCACTAGGTTTTAGAGAATCCAAAGCTTTACGGTAGAAGACCACATCACGGTTTGAGGTTGGACCATTTTGTTTACCTTTCCACTTTAGTACAAAAGGAAAACTTTCATGGATTGGATCATGTAGAAGATCAGGTCGACCAACTTTCAGACGGAAGTAACTCCAGCACTACAAAACAAGAACAGTTCAATTTTCATCAGGATGTCTTCAAAAAGAATACATTATAATTGAACTCTTGCTAAATCACCTGTAGAAGTGTCAAACAACCACTAATAGTGCATTGTGATCTAAGGGATGCATTACCAAGTGCCCTATACAAGAACGATAACGCTGCAGCACCCCACGCGTATTTCCCAGCTTCGTCAAAATTCTCAAACAACGGGAGATACATAACAGGCACTTTGTTACCAGTTGTGGTGGAAAAAATTGTACTACCGACAAGATAAAGAAGGTAAGCACGTGTGTGGCGCTCAATATCTTCGATAGTGGCATCTTCCGGACACTCAGAAAATGATTCTTTTAGCCAGCTCAGCTTCACCATCCCACCGCTTGTATACCCTGAATCTGGTGCTTTACCTAGATATTTAACACACACAGAATCACATGCAGTATAAGTTACTCCTATAACAGGTTCGCCATCAATTCGAAGGCCAAGCATGTAAGCAACATCCTCAAGCGTTACAGTCATTTCTCCAGTAGTCATATGAAATGTGTTTGTTTCTTTCCTCCATCTTTCCACTAGTGCAGATATGAGTGGATTATCGAGACTGATTGCTGGAATTGCTCTCAGATAGCCAAAACCAGCCCTCTTAACCAGTTCGATCTGTTTCTCAGAAAGCAACCAACGATCGAGCTTTGAAGTGTGTTCATGGCATCTGAGTGCACCTCTCTCCTGTTAATATTAAGAATATTATATACTACAAAAGCTGAACAAAGAAAGAGATTAAGAAACATATATGTAACAACACCTGTCCCTCCCAAACTGCTGCTGAAACATGCTTGTCTTGATCGTATAGGATGGATTCATCAACTGGTCCAGGATTCGTTGCATAAAATTCCATCACGTTGGTATAAGTTACATCTGTCCAGATGCAGAAAAGAGTGATATTCTTCAGTTATGACATGTAATAATACATAGCCCCTACTCTCAAGTCTCAACCCCAGGAATTAATCAAAAATCTGGGCAAATTATATAATAAAGGATAGGGTGAAATTGAGATTTTTCATTGCCAAGGTAGAATCGACTAAGGGCCTTCAAGGAACTTTAAATAATGTAATATAGCATCTAAATCTAAGAATATTATTATAAAACTCTTAAAACTATCAGATTATACTAAGTTTATCGCAGGTATAAATATAAGATGAACATGGTCGATTAAATTTTTTTTACAAGCAACGTAAAAAAAATGTATTGATTAGGTTGAGACACAGAGGCGAAGAATCCCACATAGAATAGATAACAAAATCTAAAAAATGTGATTCCAATCTGAAATAATCAAAAGATTTTATTTGTCTGATCAAAAAACCCAAAAAGAAAAAAAAATCTACAATGATGTCTGCCTCAAGATAAGCTTTGAAATCTCCATGGTTTGACACTCAAGGTAAGATTTAATCTCCATGGTTTGACACCCATCTAGCTACCCTAAACTTAGTTTTATTTTTATCTGTACTTCCTCAATGGACTCCTACAAAGCCAAGACTCCTATTCCTTCAAACCGAAGGGACGAACTCAATTTTGGAAAATCACTTCCAATAGCACTTGACCTCTTTTGTCCATGAAGCCTCCAAGATTTGACCAAAAAAAATAAATTTTAGAATGTGTTAACACCCAAAGTAAAACCAACTCTTTGATACCCTGTTCCAGAAAAAAATGGAACATAAAAAAAAAATATGCACCTAAGTTTGAAAAGGATGAGTACCAAAAAGACAATTTTGGAGTACATTTAAAACATCCATTCTCCTATTTAATTCTTTAGTAGCAGGCATAACATTTGCAATATTGAGTATGTATGTAGACTTGTAGTGAGGATACAAGGTCCATAATTAGTCAAGAGAAACTCCACCTCTATCAAAACTAACAAGCTCCTGTGATGAAAACTTTGGTCAAAGTGCCTCTTCAATCAATCATAGTTGTTAAGGGTGTGGGGCATGCGCTTTATGCGCGCCTCTTGTACATGGGGAAAATAAACTTGAAAACAAAATAATATTGGAGCCATCTTATTTGAGGAATACTACAATGGGGCTAATCTTATCTAATCCAGATTTGCAAATATCTTGCTATATGACGGTATAATAATATTTAAATAAAATTATCTGTCAAATATCTTCCTATGACAAGGAGAGAGTTAAAAACACAGCAAGTTCAGGAATGAAAAAAAAAAAAGAGGGAACACAAGAAGTAATATTGTTTCTTTGAACCCTAGCCCTAAATTAAACACTTCTTTCTTTTTTATGATTTGCCTCTGTTATTATTCTGAGTTATTTTTGTCAAAAATGGTTATTTCAAACATTGTACACAAAACACATTTTTGGGGTGGGAAGATCCGGAGAGTAGTAGAGGCGCAATCGAGGCAAAACAGAAAATGCACATCACATTGAGGTGTACTTTAATGTTACAAGCAAAACTGTTGCTCTTCTTTCTTTCGAGTAAGAAACAACAAGTAAAACCATAAACGAAACTACTTTTACACATCCATCTCTTGCAGTATCAAGAAAACCTGCAGCTTACAATTTTCAATTCCAACCCATGCTATAGACTTTTTCGTGAAGCTATATTCTATTTGGATGCACAGGCATTACTGAATATGACACTAATTGGAGGCACAGGCATTACTGAATATGACATGTGCCACGCAATGGCTTCACAGCAGATTAAAGATACATTACTTTCTACATCCATATGAACGCAACTAAGAACAACACTTGACAAAACTCAGCAACTGATGACCTACAAATTATGGGGCACGATAAAATTGTAAATTCTCTGTTTTTCAATGTAGTAAACCACACAAAGAAAGACCCTTATCCTTAAAATCACACAATTGAAGGTCAAACATCCATTAAAGCTCCTGAGCTATGAGCTTCATTTCCATAGGTACCCAAAGATGCTAATATTTTCAGTGAACATAACACAATAATAAGCACCAAGAAATGATGGAATTATACTATAAAAAATAAAGTAAAAATAAAAACCCCATATCTTCTGTTGGGATATGAAAGGAAAAACTTACTGGATGCGGGATAATAATCTTCAGACTTCATATCAATGCATTGATCCTTTCTCTCAGACTCTCCCAGTCCTTTTCCTATTTGGAAACCCCCAAACCACCGCGGTCAATTTGAACCGCCTTTTCACATAAAATAAAAAACCACGGCTGGAAATTTTTGCATATTGAAAAGGGGTTCTGTAAAGGGTTCGACAGAGATTTACGAAGGACGACGACTGCAACGCTGCAGATGGAGAGAGAGAGAGAGAGAGGGGGGCACTGGGTCTTTTGATGGACTGGGTTCTAAGAAAAAAAAAAAGCCCATAATCAGTTTAATTTCAAGTCGATAGGCAGAACTAAGCCCAAATAATCGAGCCCAACTTCAAATGTCGCGAACTCGACAACAGTTTTGAGAGAGAGAGAGGGAGACCGATGTTGAGCAATTTCGCATTGGAGTTCTCACTCTCATCTTCATCTTGAAATTTGTCTCCTCTCTCCATATATATGTAGTATGTATGTATATATATCATATTCCAGTATATTTTTATTTATTTTATGTTTAAATAATTATCTTTTGAAAGAAATTTCAGAATGGTCTGCTGCTGGATTGTAGGTTCTTTCTTCTTCGTTTTCTCTTAAATTTCTGCCAATGTGTTGAAAAATCTTGATTTAAATAAATCCAGTATGTGAATTTCGAGGCAGGATGGTGCCTGAAATTTCTCTGTAGACAATATGCAGTAGCATCAATGTCCTGTGATATGGGATGAAGGCAATTCAAAATCTTGTGTTGTTTCATCCGCTTTCGCCATGTAGAAGCTTCAGCATTTATCGCGAGTTGTCAAATGTGACCGCGATTCTTAAATTTCTTCGATCACCCACACGTTTTGGACATGGCATGAAATCTGTGCCATTAAGTACTGTCAAACCCCATGATGATCCTCTGTTGAAATTGTATCACTCAACGATTGAAGCCCAAAACATGTCTGAGTTTTCGATTCGAAGGCAAGATTACTCGCTCACACAAGATGTCGCTAAGGCAAATTGTAAGATTACCAGGCTGTGTGAAGAGAGCAGGATTTCTGCAGCACGTGAAGTGTTTGAAGTAATGCCGGAAAGAGATGTGATTTCTTGGACGGCTTTGATTACAGGCTACATGAAGTGTGGTCTTGTTAAAGAAGCAAGAGCATTGTTTGATAGGGTTAATGCCCAGAAAAATGTTGTCACTTACACAGCTATGATATCAGGGTATCTGAAAACAAAGAGAATTGCCGAGGCAGAGAAGCTGTTCGATGAAATGCCAGACAAGAATGTCATTGCATGGAATACCATGATTGATGGATACATACGGAGTGGTAAGATCGAACAGGCGTTGGCACTGTTTGAGAAGATGAGAGAGAGGAATATTCATTCTTGGAACATACTGATATCTGGGTTGGTAAACTGTGAACGGATTGAGGAGGGTAGGGAGCTTTTCGATCGAATGCCTGTGAGGAATGTGGTGTCTTGGAATATCATGATATCAGGATTAGCAAGAAATCGGAGGATTGATGAAGCTAGATTGCTCTTTGGCAAGATGCCTGAGAGGAGTGTGGTTTCTTGGAATGCTATGATCTCTGGTTTTATTCAGAATGGCGAGTTTGATCAAGCGATGACGTTGTTTGACGAGATGCCAGGGAAGAACGTCGTTTCCTGGACTACGATCATAAGTGGGGGCGTGCAATGGGGAAGAAGTGAAGAATCTTTGAGAACATTCTACATTATGAACAGAAATGGAAGGGTGAAGCCAAATGAAGCGACGTTTGTGTGTGTTTTGGGAGCTTGTAGTGACTTAGCTGGTCTAGTTGAAGGCACACAAGCCCATCAAGTAATCAGCAAGACTATTTATCAAGAAAGTGAAGCTGTTACATCATCATTGATAAATATGTATTCAAAATGTGGAGAGCTGAGGATGGCTAGAAAAGTGTTCGATTATGGTTTGATCAGGGGAAACAGAGATTTAGTGTGTTGGAACTCCATGATTTCTGCATATGCTCACCATGGAAGTGGAAGAGAAGCAGTCAAGGTGTTTGAGGAAATGCAACGCGTAGGTCTTAAACCGAATGATGTTACTTATATCGGGTTGCTTTCTGCTTGTAGCCACGCTGGGCTTGTGCAAGAAGGGCTGAAGTACTTTGAAGTGCTTATGAGAGATAAGTCTGTAGAAGTCAGAGAGGAACATTACACATGCGTTGTTGATCTCTATGCTCGAGCAGGAAAGCTACAGGAGGCTCTCGATCTTATTGAAAAGTTTCCAGTGAGAGCTTCGGTGAATGCATGGTGCACGCTTCTCTTGGGATGTGATATTCACGGGAATGAAGAGATAGGGAAACTGGTAGAAGACGTGCTTTTGGACGTAGAATCAGCAAATGCAGGAACTTATGCACTTCTCTGTAACTTGTATGCTGCTTGTGGGAGATTGAAGGAGTCTGAAATGGTGAAGATGAAGATGAAGGAGGAGGGGTTGAAGAAACAGCCTGGTTGCAGTTGGATTGAAGCTGGAAATAGGTTCCATGTCTTCATTGCTGGAGATAGATCACATAGAGAGTTTGAAGCAATGAGTTGGTTACTTTTGGATGTTCATAAGAAAATGAAGAGAATTGGGAACAGAGTATTTGGTAATAATCTGATTGATGTTGAGTTCTAGTTTATTTTTGTAAATTAATGAAATTTGTAGAATCAAAATGAAGTGTTTGTATCATTTATCTTGTAATCAAAATTGGTATAATAGTGAGGAATGAAAATGGTATGAAATGAAAGTCATAGTTCTCGTATTGCTGAACTATGGTTGATTCCTTAATTTTTGGGAATCAAAGTCATAGTAGAGTCATTCCAAACACACACTATGACTTTGATTACCATTACTCACTTACAAAAGTCTCCAACCAAATAGTCCCTAGACTCGACCAAATTGAAAGTTCTATTACTATTTTTATTACTCCATTCGTTTCACATGAATTTGCACATTTTTTTTATTTGGACGTTCCACACTACTAAAAAAAAAACATTGATTTGTATGTATACTTACAAATCTATACATATATTTACACATATATCATAACTTTATATATAAAACATATTTCTCTTAAAAAATGTATTATCTTATAGTGTGCAAATTTCTACTAGAATGGAGTATTATTTCTTGTTTTTTTTTTTTGACAGGAATAAACACTCAGGCATTACAACTAAGCATAGGCAGAGCAACAGAGTGTGAATTCCATGGTTGGAGAAATCATCCAAACCAGTCAAGAGGTTTTGGAACTCCCCGAACGCTTTTTACCATGCCGTGAGCAAGTGTGTTTTCCAATCACGAATGAAGGTTATCAGCTCATCAATGAGCTTTTATTGAACCCAAAGTTACTGGGCTTTTATTGCTTAGTATTTAAACTCTGTGAAGTATCATTTGGGTGGAAGATTATTAATAAACTTAATTAGAATTTTATTCCCTTCATTAATTGCTTGTCATCTTCATAATCGAGATTGAAAATATCGATATCGATTGAAATATCGAGGTCTTAAAATTGTGAAAATATCGATGGATATATCGATATCTGTAAATTTAAAAATTATAAGAAATTTAATAGCAAATATTTAACACATAAATTTAACAAAAGAATTTAAATAAATTTTACAGTTGTGACAAATTTATATACATACACTATTTTTTGAAGTTTTTTTCAAAATTTATCGATATTTTTTCGATATCTAACGATATTTGATTTAATTTATGGAAAAAATAAGCGATATCGATATTACAGATCGATATTTACCGATATTTTTTATTTTTTTAATGAATATTATGGAAATATCGTTTCTACCCAATATCGATATCGATGACTACGAAAAATGGATATATCGGAATATTTTCCTCCTTGTTCATAATCTACACGCACTGCTGCATCATCATCGAAAGTCGTTCCAGAAATATCAAATTTGAACTCATTGATAAATAAAAATAATTATATTTTTACTGATGAATACCAATTTATACGTTCGTCTCATGATGTCATACAAATAATTATTTATAATTTATTAAATGATGATGAACTTCTCTATTCACGTGGCATCATATATAGTACTCCCTCCGTCTTTCTATAAGTTGCTCATGTTGTCATTTTCGTCCGTCTTTCTATAAGTTGCTCATTGTTTTTTTACCTTTTTTGGAAACTACTATTCACTTCTTTATTATTATTTTCAATACTTTTTACACTATTTTCATTACTTTTTCACTTTTCTCCATCACATCACTCATACTTTTTCACTTTTTCTATCACATCATTTATACTTTTCACTTTTTCTATCACATCACTTATACTTTTTCACTTTTACCTTAATTTGTGTGCTCAAAAGCAACGAGCAACTTATAGAAATACGGAGGGAGTATAATATAAGTGGTGGTTCACATAATATATTTTCGTAGCTTTAAAATCTTTAAAAAAAGAAAGAAAAAAATCAAAGTTAGTTGGAAAAGAAAGACAAGGGGAATATTATGTGGGGGTTGATCTCTTTAAGTTTGCTCATACTTTTTCGACTCATAATTCATAAACAGTATGATAGGAACTGAAGTTTTGGGACATTTAAATAGTATCATTATTAAATAGAGCAAGTGGAATAATTTCTAACTACTGGTGTGTTCCACTTGTAATTAATTTGGAATTTTTTTTGTGGGATCCTATAGTTTTTAATTCATGATTGTTTTACCATTTATCTTGAAATAATCGCACAAAAAAATAAATCTTTCAACTAATTTATTATAATAAAAAAGACATTATGTATAATATATATAACCTTGGAAATATTATTGGATATGGGAAGAACAAAATTTAGATGATCCATCCATGTGAGGATAATTTGGACACTGGTAATTTGACAGTGAGAGGTAGAATCATGGCAGAGAGAGAAAGAGGAGAGAGAGAGAGAGAGACTGTTCAGCGTATATTATGATGTTTATTCAGCATCAGCATTGCTGCCTGCACCAAGTAATGCTCGTAGATGCATGTGGGGTCTTTCACTTTCATATCCAAAAATAAACCCTCCATCCAAGTTTAAAAATATAGTCCCTCTATCATTCAAATCCATTCCTCATAAGTTAGCTCATATTTTTTGGATATGAATATTAAAAAGTATATAAAAATATTTATATAATACATGTAATGTGATTGAAAAAAGTGAAAAAATAATGAGAAGAGTGCAAAAAGTATTGAAAATAAGTACTCCCTCCGTCCCCCAAATATATTCCCGTTTGTATGGACACGGGTTTTAAAGAAAATGAGATAAAATAAGAATATTATGGAATAATTGTGGGGTCCACTAGAAAATAAAGTGATTGTTTGTGAGTGTGAGAATAAAATAATAATTTCTAAAAGAGGAATGAGAATAAAATTGAGGGACGGACGAAAATGGAAAGTGTGAATAAATTTGGGGGACGGAAGGGGTAATAAAGAAGTGAATAGTAATTTCCTGAAAAGGTAAAAAGACAAATGAACAACATATATTGGGACGGACGAAAATGACAAAATGATCTATTTATAGTGGGACGGATGGAGTACAAATTTTAATAAAAATAAATAATTAAAAATATTTTTTTTATTGTGGGTTTCATTTGAAAAAAATAATTTTTTAAAAGTGTGATAATAAAACAATATATTTGAAAACAGACTAAAGATAAAAGTGATAATAAATTTGAAGAATGGAAGAAGTATAATTTTTTTTACACAAGTTTAAAAAAATATTATTCATTTTATATGAGTAGATAATTTAACTAATTATAGAAATGTTGGGGAGTGAATATAAAATATTATCTAAAGTACTACATCTATTCTTTTAAAAATTTGCTGTATTTTTCGGCGTGCAAATCAATATTTTTTAAATTGTGTGCAAATTAATATGGGACGTCCAAAAAATGAAAATATACAAATTCATGTGAAAAGAGGAGTATAATTTAACTTTATTTTTTAATAGTGCGAACTGGTTTCACTAATCAGTTAGAATTGATTACACTTAATAGTTACAATAGTCCAACTGTTTAGTAAAAATATCAATTGTTTAAAAGTACATTTAAATTATATAGTGTATAAAAAACTTTCTCATTAAATTTAGGGTTAATATTAAACTATATCTTAAAATTACACTTCATTTCATTATTAAATACATAAATAATATATTTATATAATTTTATTCACTTAAATTTATTCATGTTCTTTATTAAGAATTTATTTTATTCATTTATATATTATAAATCAACTCAATTATAAATCATTAAAAAGTTAAATAAAAAAAATTTAAGATGGAGGAAGTAATATTTATATTATAAACTATATGTATCAATGAGTCACTTATAATCTAATAACACTTGTATTAACCAGTGACATCTTACAACAAAAAACAAATTTTTAGAATAAGTTTTATCTTTAAAATGACAATTAGAATAAATATGAGCCTCTTCCATCCTTAAAAAATAGACTTACAATTTTTTTTCCATAAATTAAAATTTAAAGTTATTAAAATTAGAATATTAATAACTCCTCATATTTTAATGCAACTTGTAACAAGATACATTAATAATATTAAATATAAAACTATAAATATAATAATAATTTAAATATAGAAAGTGGTTTGTTTTTTATATATGGATAGAAAAAAAATTATCTTTTATCCTTATTATTATAATATAAAAACGAATAAGTCTCTTGTGCATCAGTTACACCGTGCAATTCAAGTGTATTTTTAAAAAGTTACACAATTTATTACTGAAAAGTTACACTATGAAAGATACATTTTTCAATAATAACATGTGTAACTTTCAATAGTATTTTATGTAACTTTAAAAAAATAAACTTGAGTTGCACCGTGTAACTGGTGCATATGAGACTAATCCTATAAAGAAAAACTAGTTGTAATATGTATGGCAGCACCACATTTATCTTTGGACCATATATTTCATGATATTATATTATTTCATTAAAAACTCTTGCATTAAGAGCTAATCTCATAAAGGAATATATGAATCGTGAGAATGGTAATAAATAAACATGAATATATTCTAGAAATAGAATTTTGTATTTTCTATAGAATTTGAATCAATTCCTATTGAGTTTAGTTGATATTAATTATGAAAAACTTACTTTGAATATTTTTAATATAAATTAATTATATATTTAAAATTAAATTAATATATAAAGAACTATGCTCACGCAATACTATACCAGACAGTCGTGAATATTTTAAACGGCAAGAAGTATTATAAATTAAAATCATCGGATGGAGTAAAGCACAGGTTACGTACAATTCCCAAAACCACCAAGCAAAGGCTTATAAGAGCACTCCCAAGGGTTGTGGCAAATTTGCCACCAAATTCATCAATTTGCTACAAAATTTGCCACCAACAGTAAAATCATCTCCAATTATAAAACTCAAATCTTAACTCAATGAGAATATTCTTTTAGAATATTCTTACTTTAATAAAATTTAATATTTATTTTATTATTATGTCTGTATAATTAATTTTATAATTTGTTATTCATATTTAAATTTTTAAAAATTAAATCAATAAAAATATATATTTAATAAGAAAAATTAAAAAACTATGAAACAATGATTTAAATCACAAAGTTCAATAACATAATACATCACATTACTTGTGTATTTTATTTATGTATTTCTTATTGTGTTTTAGCATTGTATTTTTTTTATGCACTATGATTTTATTTTCTATGTTGTAACTTTTTAAAAATTTAAATTTGATATTTCTTTTAATTAGTTACAATTTTAATTTTTTTAAAATACAACAATTATTTATATTTTAATATTTAATTTATGTTATAAATAAATTTAATTCAATACATAATAGTAGTACATAATATTACATTTAAATAATAGATCACATAAAAAACAATTAAATAAATTATTGTATAATATAATAAAAATGATAAAAAAAAAATTATTTACGTCGATGAACAGTGTGTGGCAAATTTGCCACACACTGTTCAAATGTGGCAAATTGAGGCATGATTTGAGTTTCCCTTGGAAGAGGTTTGCGTGGCAAATTTGCGGTTGAGTTGCAATTTGCCACGCCCTTGGGAATGCTCTAACATTCAAAAAACTTTAATTAATGATTTGCATCACTTGAATCTTACATTATATTTTAAAAAATAATAGTTACATACACGTAATTTTTTTTTATTAATGTATAAATTTATATGGAATATTAAAATAAGAAAAGTGTACAAATTTTCGTGAAATTTTATTCTTTTACATATTTATAAAACATTGATATTTCAAATGGTCTCGTGTTCGGGACATGAAAAGAAAAAAAATATTTCTTCTTATGGTGGTTCGGAATGAGTTGCAGTTTCAGGTGGTTATGCACTTGTGGCGCTTATAATTCTGATTTGTAGTGGGACGAAATAATGTGTCTATGCTCAGTGATAGAATGAACTATTATAATTTATTCAAAAATCACATATTTTATAAAATATATTTTGAGTGAAAATAATATTGTTTTAAGTAAATACTTTTTTATAATTATACATTTTTTTAGAATTTATAATAATTTTATTACAGATAAATAAAATAAGATACGGATAATTATGGAGGGAGGGAATATAAAAATGTAATTAGATTAAGAAATAAATTAGATGGTGGAATTGGTCCTTCACTTTCCTTTGAGTGAGGTTGTTTTTCCTCGCCTCTAATATGTATGTATCTGTATCTATATCCCACTGCATTTAATTCTTTGTTTCCTCTTTCTCATCAACCCCCCCACCCCCACCATCTCTCCTCCATTGACAGCCCCGACCCCCTCCTGCCAACTCTCTCTCTAGATCCTCCCATTCAGCATCTAAATCTGTTACCCGAAGGTAGGCCTAGAAAGATAAAAAAGGAAAAACAGCTCAATCATTGTACTTTTCATCCTCGGAGAAAGGTGAGAGAAAGGAAGAAAAAAACATCATATTTTTCCGCTTTCTTAGTTAGTTTTCACCTATCAATCTTCGGAAATGGGCTGCTCAGCTTCCCGGCCAGCTAATTTCGTAACTCAGCGGCAAAATGCCACCTCCAATTCGTCTTCTTCGCATTCGAATTCGCAGCTGCAGTCTCCTTACTACTCCTTTTCCGACCCTTCTTCGACCCCGATTTCGAGGACTCTCTCTCTCCCCACCCCTTTAGTTCACCACCCCCCTTTAAGGAAAGGAGATTCTAATCACTTTGTTTCTCTCACATCCACCACGTACGGTTCTCTCGCACTCATCGACCCCCCTAACCGAAGTTTCAACGGCGTAGATTTCGCGAACTCATCGGCCCAGATGAGGAAGGTTCAAGATTTTGGCAATTCTGAGGACCCTTTGTCGCCAGATTCCGTTATCAACACATGGGAGCTCATGGAAGGACTTGATGAGGAGGAATTTAATTTTCACATGATTGAAAACCCTAAGAAGCCCGGTAAGAAAGAAATTGATGAAATTGAATTGGTGAACTCTTATGAGCTAGTGGAGCATCCAGTCTCTAAGCCCTTGTGGAAGCATTTATCTGAGGAATCATTGCTAGCGAAAATGGATTCTAATGTAGTATCAAGTTATAGGAGGGCATTGTTGGGTAGGCAACAGGGGTGTGAAAAGTCGAGAGAAATTTGGGTTGAACCAAAAAAAACAGAGTGTTTGGAGTCTATTGATGTGAGTTCTTTGGCATCTGATGGTGATGAATCTTGTAATTTACCTGGTGGTGAGAATAGGATTGTTCTGTATCACACTAGCTTGAGAGGCATAAGGAAGACTTACGAGGATTGTTGCGCGGTTCGTGTGATTTTGAGGGGTTTTAGAGTGGTTGTTGATGAGAGGGATATTTCTATGGACCGATCATATAGGACTGAGTTGCAGGAAGCTTTGAAAGGAAAAGCAGTGAGCTTACCACAAGTGTTCATTAAAGGGAAGCACATTGGTGGAGCAGAGGAGATTAAACTGCTTAATGAGGGGGGAGAGTTGGGGAATCTATTGGAAGGTTTTCCACTTATTGATCTCGGGTTTGTGTGTGAGACTTGTGGAGATGCTAGGTTTGTTCCGTGCCCTAATTGCAATGGGAGTCGAAAGGTATATGAAGAGGAAGAAGGGAAGCTTAGGAGGTGCCCTCATTGCAATGAGAACGGATTGATTCGGTGCTCTGGTTGCTGCCCTTGAGTTCAATTGCTCGTTGATGACTCGGTGTTTGCTTGTGAGTGTATTTATGGAGTGTTGCTGCTAGTTGGTTACTATGAAGACATGTATGCTCTTGTTTAATCTCATTTATTGAAGTGTTTATACAGTCTAGGGATTGGGTTTGGGATTGAATAAGAGGTTATCTAATATGTTTATTGCATTATCATGCTGAAGTATGAGCACTTTATAAATGTCCTCAGTTGTTTCTTCAGTTTCTATTTCATGTAGTGCTTTAGTTTCTTAGGCATTAGTATAGTTGTTATATGAAATGGATTCTTATTTACCTATATATGTTATTGTTTATTGATTTCAGTGATACTTGCTAATTGATGGAGTTATTTGATCTGTCCTAAGCTGAGATGTATATATGATGCAAGTGTCACAAAAAGGCTTTCCTAAAAGGGGAAGCTTATCACGAAAAACATGAATTATTGTCATCTTTCGTGATGATTACGTGGAATTTCAACTTTCTGATCTTTTCCTTTGAATGGCTTTGCTAGACTGTTATTGTTAGTTATTTTTAGTTTCTTAGCAAAGTAGTTGCTCCCTCAGCTAGCTCGCATTTATTAGTTTTCACGTTTTTGAGATTTTTTGTTTCCTTCTTCGTCCTCACCTACTTAGGGCTACACGTTGATTTCTTCATTTGAGCTTATGGAAATATATCAGATAAAATCTTCTAAAGTTTCTTCTCTTAATACTGAATTGTATCCAAATTCGCTGTGATTGTTGCATAAAATTTACTTGGAGACCTGTAGTGTGTGCGTCCATGATCGAGGGCTAGATAATGGAACATCTGCATCGAGGTTGAACTTTGTACAATAGAATTATCAGGTCAGTTTCCTTTTAATTTTGCCTGGATGCCTGCTGAATACTATTTAATCGTTGTGGTTTTAGAAGGCGTAGCCTTGCTACAAGCTGTTATATCTGTTCTTTTTCAACGAATCCCTTTGTTTTTCGTTAAATAAATGAACTTGAAGAATAAAAAACAGAGGAAGAGACTTCTTTTTTAGAAGTTGAGACTGGTTTTGGAGATAGGGAAAGCTCAGGCTTTGATTACCTAAATATTTCGATGCATTTGCATCTTCATTTGAGTTGAAAATTTGTTCTTCTTTTTGTAACTTGATGGATTTGCATTTTCATTTGAGTTGCATAATATTTCACTTTTCTTAAATATCTCTTTGCAATCATTCTCTCATACACTTGATGAAGATCTGGAGATTGCAGTTGTAGTTGTAGTGCATGTTTTAGAACTCTTAAAACAGCTTCTAAAACTGCTTTTTTTAAAAGCTCCCTCTCACAGCTTTTGAAAAAAAAAATATTTCAGAAGCAGTTTTGTAGAGCTTCAAATCAGGCGCGTAATTCAATAAAAAAAACAATAATCTGTTTTGAGTTCAATTGAATTAGGTTGGAAAAAGATCAATAAAGAATATTCATTTGTCATTTTCTTCTTGGTAACATTAGCATCTGCAGTTCTTTATTGATCGTTTTCTACTCGATCTTTTAGCATTTCCTTATTAATTTATACTAGTATTTTCACCCGTGCGATGCACGATCAATGATATTTAAAAATAGAATTTTAATTCTATTAATGTCATTAATTATCTTATAATATGCATGAATTTAAAACTACAATGTCAAGTATTAATTCTCTTATATATCACTTTCTATATTTAAAAAAAAATTACACAATTCACAAAAACCTATAATGCATCATATTCTATTAATAATTACACTCAAAAACATTTTTTTTCACTTAAATTGAGCAATTTACCCTCATTAAAAACTATTTTATCCATTTAAATACTATAAGTTAACTTATATACAAAAATTTTCACAAAATTTAACTATATAATATCTTATAGGACAAAGAGAGTGGTTAAGTTTTATGGCGCGTTGTTGATTTGTTATTTAAAATTTTGATGTGTAAATTAACAGTTTTTAAGAAATATGAGCCTTTTAATATCAAAACAAAAAATTTAACTAAAACTAAATTAAAATATTTATTTTATTTTATTACTTTTTAATATTAATTTTTACTTAAACTTATATATATGAGTATATATGAGTACACACATTTTAATTTGTTAAGCAGATTAATTTAATTAATCAACAAAATGTTAAAATTCTTCTTGGACTATCTATTTAAAAAAAATATAGTTTAATCAATCAAATAAAATTATTTTATATTGAATTTTATAAATATTTATAACAAAAATATTTTAATAATTTTTTATACAACAAAAGTTTACAGTTATGAAAAATAAAATGCATATTAAATTTCATTAATATATCTTTTAAAATTTTTATTTTTTTCCCGAATTTGTGTGAACTCACTTTGTTTAAAAATAGAGTGGTTTGTGAGTTGATTTTATAATTGGGACAAAGCTTCATTTTACTTTTTAAATTGTAATTTTCTTTTAAAATATGAATTCATTAAGTTTTGTCTCATTTATTATCTAATAAATGTATTCTCACACATAAGATAAAATCATAAAATTTTAAAAATATATTTATCTTTTATTACAGACTAATACAGTGTATGACTTGCTTAATCTTTTGGGTCATTGAAAATACATTTTTATTGATTCAATTACTAACAAATTTTTTATGAATTATTTGTTGTCATGTGCAGATAATAATATACACCACATCTTTGTAAAATTCTAAATATATTTGTCCTAATTCATCTACTTAAAGACATATTGAATATGCATATAAAAAATTAAAAAAAAAAATCGGTGCAAGGATTTGAACCTTGTAACCTAGGGTAAAAAGAAAAAAGAAAATTACAGCCACTTAAACTATATGATATGGTATAAGAATAGTTCTAAGATTAAAAAAAAAGTAAAAAAAAATTTGGGTCCAATTTGATCCAAAATTTTATTATTATATATGTATAGATAGATATATAATTTTTGTTTCAGTTACAATCATTAAAATTGTTTTAATGATTAGAGAATGTAAAAGGTTTTTTTTGTTAGATATTCTTTGACTTTTTTAATTTAATTATGTATCAATTTTTAATTAATATCACTGAAAAGAGAGCAAGAGAATGCAAATGATATTTATTGGGTGGTTAAAAAAATCATTTATATCTATATTGATATTTGGTTAGGGGAGATTAAGTGGCTCATTATTTTATTTATATGTATTTTGTTTTTTTAATAATAATAGCTAATTCATTTATTAAGAAAGTTGAAAAGACTTTACAAATTTTAATAACTGATATTTTTTTTAACAATACAAATTTAGAAAGCAAAAAAGTTTTGTTAAAAAAAAAATATAAAAAAGGAATAGGATTTTGTTATTAGATAGTTATAGATTATGTTATTTAGATGCATGATAAGTATATAATTAAAAAATGTCAATAGTATGTATATAATTATATACTATGTGCTAAAAAATACTCTCTCTGTTCCGGAGGTGTTTTCACCTTTAGGATGACACAATTTTTAAGAAAAGTAGAGTGTTGTGTAAAGTTATATTATTAAAATAATGAAATTAGTTGGATTGTGAGGATAATGTTAAAGTAATAGTTTTCATTTATAGGGTGTGAAAACAATTATGGGACGGACGAAAAAGAAAAGTGTGAAAATAATTATGGGACGGAAGGATATATGAGTGGAAATCGGGCTTTTCTTTTGGTGATTGCTGCAAATTATTGATTAAAAAAAAAGTGTAGTGACATCTTTTTCTTAATTTGTAGAGATAAATTTTATAAAAGTTATCGGTTTGTAATCATATTTTAAAATGTGATAATTGTTGTTAAATTTACAAATTTTGAGTGAGTTGATGTTTAATTTAAAATAAGTGATTATTGCAACAACTGGATTGATGTGATATTGATAGCGATGCTTTTACTTGTTAATTTATTAAAATAACGTTTGTTTCAAATCAGTACAATGTACTCCTTTTTAACGTTTTACAATCATTTGTAGATCTATTTTTTTTTTAAATAAACTCCACTTTTATAATATTTAAATATTTATATAAAATGTCATTATTTCATTTTTTTGGTATATGCTTTATTCAATTTAATTAATTTTTTTACTTCATACCTAAAATTTAAACAAATTAAAATACTAATTTTATTTTTATTTATTTTTTAAAATATATTTATCTCTTATTCTTTACAAGTTTTTATGGAATGGGGTATTTTTTTAAAGAGTCATTTCTATATTGGTTCTAAAAAGTGAATATATATATACAATAAAAATATATCTTTTTGCACAGAATTAAATTATAATTAATATTAATTTTGTGAATTTTTTTTTCTTTTTTAATGCACCTACCATTTGGAATTAGACTTTTCCAAATCATGATATTTCTTATCTAATTAACTAAATGCATTTTTTAATAAGTGAAACGACATGGTGTTTTCACTATTAAGTTGATGTTGATTTTAATTGGATCCCACATTATTAATATAATATATGTGTGGGCAAACTCTTGTACCAACAAGTTTTTATTGTATTTTTCAATATTTTATAATCAGATGGGTTAACTCACCTGATTACTAAGTTCACTTGAGTGAGTGATCTATGTTCAATTTTTTTAAGTAATTTGAAAAAAAAATTAAGAATATTTGAGAATTTGGTGAAATAACTTTTAACTATTAGTAATTAGTCCGCCCAACTCACCTTGACGACAACACCAACATCTTTATCTTCCCAATCTACCGGTGTTGACAGAATTTGTTAACGGTGTTTGTTTATGTGGCTTTTTAACATATTAATTCTATCAAACAATAATCCAAGATTTTATGCTCTTTGATATAATATGAGGAGGGGGAATAGAGAGAGAAATATTGTAATGGGAGTTGAATTTATTTTCAGAATTGTGTGAATCTCCCCTGAACAGTACAAGAGAGGTCTTATTTATAGATGTGTGAGTGTGAGACGGCACCTTACGAGCCTATATGGCCTCCGGTGTTGACGAGGGTCCGTAACCCTCGTCCTGGTCCCTTACACTGCTGCCTATGTTGTGCATCGTCCTACTACTATGCCTTAGACTAGATGGGCCTCATTAAAAACCTCGCCGTAAACCACCCTTGTGGATAAACCGGACGGAGGGAAAAAGAGCGCACCACCGGGATCCTATAGACTAAGGGCGAGCTCTCAGACGAGTCGGGCGATCTCTAGGCGAGCTCTATTGCCTTGCGTGATCTGTGAGTGATGCGTGATGATGGACTCTGGCGAGATCTCCATGATGGTATGGGATGGGTCCTGGGCGAGCTCCAGCACTACAGAGGCGACCTCTTGATTCTTCGAATTACCTCGAGTGGCTCGCCTATCAACAATTACCCCCCAGCTCGCCTTCATCATGGTTTATGGCATGTGTCGGCGAGCTGGTATAGGACTCTTGGGCGAGCTTTCCCGTGGGTGGAATTCGAGACGTCACATGCGTTTCCCTCAGGGTCGTTTCCCGCGCCTGTAATAATAACTTTTCAAATTCTTTGCAAAGAGGTCCCCGATCTTTCGGGAATTTCGAGCTTGTGCCCAGCGTCTATAAATAGGCGAAAACGAAGGATTTCCTCATTTTGCTTCCTTCATTTCTCAGAGCGCATTTCTGGTCAATCCTCTGCTATAGACGCGTCTGCCAAGGTAGAGACCCAGATTTTTCCTCTCTTTCCTTGCTCTTTATTTTTGAACGTCTAAATTATGTCTGAGAACTCTTCGAGCCGTTCCCCCCCGCGTCGTGATTTGGGTAAAGGACAAATGACCGATGACCTTCCGAACCCTCGAGAGGCACCCGTGATCCTCTCTTCGAGCCCCGGGGCGAGCTCTGGGACTTCCCCGGACAGTGGCGAGCTCCTTGGGTCAGTACGTTCTGACTCTGGCGAGCAGACTACCAGTTCCAGTGGGTATTCCCCCCTTCGCGAGCTCTGGGATTACTCTGAGCGAGTTTCTGGGGGGGCTGCGGCCCCGGTCGAAGAAGAGGTCGCTGAGACCGATGCCCGGGAGGAGGTCGTCGAGGCGGTGGCCGATGATATCGTTGCCGAGCTGGCGCGTGAAGTAGACGAAGAGATTGACGGGGATACATGGACGGAGGTTACTTACGAATACCTCCGTTTTATCGACTTTCCCTTCCCCAAGCTCCCCGAACATCAAATTTCCACCGAGGTCGTGCACGAGTTCGACTGGAGCGAGTATGTGAGGACCCATGGGGCGAGCTTTCCCCTACCTCGGCGAGCTCCGATTCGAAAAGCCGCTGGCAGGTCTGACTTGAAGGCCAACGGGGTGGAGAGTATCATGAGTGAGTTCGCCCTTCCGGATATTCGGAGGCGGTTCCGTATCCCGCTGGACGTTTTTATGTATCCTGCCGAGGAGAAAGAGCGGGCCGACCTCCCACCTGCCGGGCTCACTGCCATGAATTATCATACCCTAAAGGCTGGGCTCACCCTTCCCCTCCACCCTATAATTGGGCAGTTTTTGGCGGACACGGGCCTCGCCATTACCCAACTCACTCCGAACGCATGGAGTAATTTGTTGGCTGCCCTAACTGTCTTCGGGCTCGAGGGTTATGAAAACCGGCTAAGCACGGCAGAGATTAGCGAGCTATTCAACGTGATCAGACAAGTGAGGGAGGGGAAGGGCTATTATTCTTTTCAAGCTCGACCGGGGGGCAAATTTTTAGGCGACCTCCCCAATAAAATCCGAGATTGGAAGGAGCAGTTCTTCTTCATCGGGGGGGATTGGCGAGCTTCTGATGGTCGTAGAGGGCGCATTCCTACCCCCGAGTCCTACGGGGAGGCGAGCTGTAGGTGACGTACCTTAGTGTGTGTGCGTCGGATTAGATTACTGATCTAATCTATCTTTTTGCAGGTTTGAAGCGTCATAAGTCGAGCCGTGGGAAACCTGAAGTTTCTACTGGTTTTGAGTTCGTGCGGACGGTGTGTTGTCTGCGAGAGAAGAAAGATCGCGAGATCGTACACCTGTGCCAGCACCACTGCCGCAGGCTCGCCGGTCTCATTACCTCGCCACATCACTTCGCCGCTCAAGGTTTTGAATTTTTTCCAAGTTTCCTCAGGTCGCTATCTCATGTGTTCGAGGTCGCCGAACTTACTTGATTAATTGATGCAGGTGTAGGTAGAGTTGCCGAGCTCCCGCCTATCGAAGTTCCCGAAGCTTACCATTTTCTAGCTCGGCAGCTGAGGATGGGCAAACCTCGTCCAGGGAGGGAAGGTATCCCTTCGGGGGCGGTCCTGGACGCCACCAAAAAGTTTGAGCTCGCCAAGGCTCCTGATAAGGCCGGGGGCTCGGGCTCGCAAAAGACCTCGGCGCCTCCTCAACCAAAAGAGAAGGTCGCAGCCACCAAGAAGGGAGCGGGCCGAGGCTCGGACCCTGAACGGGGTACCCAACCCCCCCATCCGACGAGGCGAGCTCTCCATCGAGGGGATGGCTCGCGGGCGAGCGAGGAAGAGACCCGCCCTGCCAAACGGGTTAGGGCTGAGGGTGGCTCTGGATCAACCCCCGCGGGGTCAGGGCGAGCTCTTACAGTCCAATCTTCTCCGGCGCCCCCAACTCCTCAGAGTGCGCCCTCGCCGCCTCCCTATGAGGTCCCTATTCGGGACGACACCCTGCTCGGGCTCAACCCCGATAGGTTCGGGTAAGTGGGCGACCTCTTTTGAAGTTGGGAGCCTTAGCGGTTTCTATAATTCCTGCTAACTGGTTTTAAGTGTGTGCAGGTATACTCCTGCCGAGTTCCCGCAATGACCCAGCTCTCTCCATACCGCCGAGCGATCCAAAGCCCTAAGCTCGTCGAGAGACCTTCCCGAGGGGGCAGCTCGCCGAGTTTTTACTGAGGCTCCCAAGTACCTTTCCGCTTCAGAGCTCGGCATGATTGAGAAGCAGAAGCCCGCCGACAAGGCAAAGTTGGCGATACATTACGCCAGTGCGGCGATGGCTGCGGCCCAGCTCATTGCCGATGACATTACTGCTGCCGACAGAGCTCGCAGCGACACTAAAAGGGCGCTGACAAAGGTGGGCGATGAGCGGAAGAAAGCCCTCGAGGAGCTCGCCAGGATGGAGGCCAAAGCGAAGGCCTCGTTAGAGGCGGAGCGGCTCGCCATAAGGAGGGCTGAAAAACTCCAAGCCGACCTCCACAAAGAAAGGGCCGAGCTCGAAGAAGCTCGCCGAGCACTTGCTGCTCGGGACAAGGAGCTCGACCTAACCCGGGTTGAGGTGGGGATCCTCCGGGATCAGAGCCGGGAGAATTCCGAGGAGTGCCGGAGGCTGAGAGAGGAGGTCGCCGCTAAAGCCTTGGAGGTTGCCGAGCTCAAGAGCCAATCTGACACTGCAATCAAGCCTGAGGCACTTGAGCTCGCTGAGATGGTCGCTACCGACAAGGGCTTCGTGCTCTGCTTTGCTGAGGTTATCCGCTCCTTCCAATGGGCGCGGATTAATAACGACAGCGAGTGGGAAGCCCTCGTCGGTGAGTTTGAGGATTGCTTGGAAAAGTCCTCGATTCCCCCTGGCACGGAACTAAATATTGGAGACCTCGCGGGCTATGGGATCAATCTCGATGCTGCTCGTCTGAAATTCAACATTATTCAGACGAAGCAGGTCTTGACTGCCGACCTCGCCCAAGAGATTGAAGGTGCCGAGGGGGGAACTGGAGGTGAGGTCCCGCCGACCATGGAGCAGATGCAGGAGGTCTGCGGGGATGCGATGGTAAACATCAGCGAGCTCGACACAAGCGGATCCCCCGGGAATATTACTCCTAATGCCGAGCTTGTCATGCCAATTCGCCAGGTCGCCCCTACTCCAGAGGTCGCCGACCCCAAACCATAGGGCTTTACTATCGCTTTCTCAGATTAGCTTTTATTTCCCTAGTTTCAATAGGTCACCGGGTTGTTGAGCTCGCCCAGAAGGAGCTCCATTTTTGTAGTTCAAAGACGGCTAGCTAGTCGGCCTTTGTGGCCAGCACCACTACTCATACTTAGGATTTTTTCAAGTATATTTTTGGCTTGAAAATCTCTTAAGTATCCTTTTGAATATAAGTCGAGCATTTTTTGTCCAACTTTTTTCATTTATGTTTTTGCACTTTTACGTTATAATTTCTTAAAATAGCTCGTTCTTGTTTATCTTCCTGGTATATAATTGTTCGTCTTATTCTACTTTGAGAAGCGAATCGTTCGTTTTACGTCACTTACGACTACGAATTATACCTCTGTTTTTAGAGTGCGTATTCTTGGTCTTATGCCACTTAGGGCCGCGAATCGTTCGTCTTAGGCCACTTAGGGCAGCGGACTGCACTTTGATTGATTCACGTTGGGCAATTGGGTCTCATGAACCTTGCCTTAGACGTTTGTCTTTTTCGCGAATTTTTCTAACTTGTGGCAGTAGGTGCTTAGCAACCCTTTAAGAAGGGTACCTTCGCGACCTTGGGCACTTTGACCTTTGCCTTCGAGCTATTCAATTATAATGTTTGGGACCTCGGTCCTTGCGCACCGCGGTTTTTTTTTTTTTTTTTAGCACATAGGCGAGCTGGGCTTGGCGAGCTGGGCCTGGTGTAGTGGGCGACCTAGTGCAGCTCGTCTGGTTGAAGAGCTGCACAGGTCTAAACACTTGGGAATTTTTCTGAATTTTTATAGCTACGTAATTTACATCGATTGCTCTACATTTTTGATGTCAACCTTTGACTAGTCTATTACAGGGTCCTAGTCTATTGGTAGAACTTTTTTAGATGTGCCGAACTCCAGGTGTACGACGAAGCTTTGCCTTCTGCGTCTTCTAGATCATAAGTATCGTTCGGCCAGGCTGCAGTGACCCGGAATGGTCCTTCCCAATTTGAACCAAATACAACTGGTGGGGCCATCAATTTCTTTTTCAACACCAGGTCCCCGACCTTGAACCTTCGGTCTCGGACCTGAGAGTTGTAATATTTTTCCGCTCTGCGCTTGTAGGTGGCGTTTTTCATTTCTGATGAAGCTCTGGTCTCTTCGATCAGATCTTTTTCTACTGCCAAGGCTTCATCATTCTTTTCTTCATCATACCCCACCACCTTCCAAGTCTTGTTCTGGATCTCCACCGGGACCACGGCTTCAGTCCCGAAGGTTAGGGCAAACGGGGTCTCCCCGGTACTGGCCCTATAGGAAGTTCTGTAAGACCATAGGACCTCCGGGAGTTCGTCTGCCCAGCTTCCTTTCTTTTCCTCGAGGCGGAGCTTTAATATGTGTTTCAAGATCTTGTTTACCGCCTCGACTTGGCCGTTCGACTGGGGGTGATATGGAGTTGAGTAGTGCTTCTTTATGTTCCATGAACTGCAGAAGTCCCTCAACTTCTGTCCGTCGAACTGCCTTCCATTATCAGTGATGACCGACTGCGGGAGTCCAAATCTACAGATCAGGTTTTTCTAAATGAAGCCGATCATCCTTTCCTGGGTTATGGTTGTGAGAGCTTCGGCTTCAGCCCACTTATTGTAGTAGTCCACCGCTACAACAGCGAACTTTACACCGCCTCTACCAGGTGGAAATGGGCCGATCAAGTCGATACCCCATTTCGCAAAAGGCCATGGGCTGAAAACCGACTTAAGCTGGTTGGCTGGGGAGTGGATGTTAGGTGCGAAAAGTTGACACTTTCGGCACCTTCGAGCGAAGCTGATGGCATCTTTGCGAAGAGTGGGCCAGTAGTAGCCCTGTCTGATCGTTTTATATGCCAATGCTTGCCCCCCAGCGTGACTCCCACAAATCCCTTCGTGAATTTTTTCTAACACTTCGGACCCCTGCTTCTTAGTTAGGCATTTGAGTAGGGGTAGAGAGAATCCACGTTTATAGAGCTGGCCATCCAGCAGCGTATATCTGGCGGCTTGCTTTACTAACCGACTAGCTTCCCAGGTGTCTACGGGGGTTGTTCCGTCTGCTAAGTATTTTCGGATTGGAGTGCACCAATCTTCACCATCTTCGCTATCTTCACGCCCCCCACTCGAGGTCTGATTTATCTTGTAATCGGACGTCGAGGGGTTTTTCAGTGTGGTGATCACAACCTCCGTGAATTCGGCTTCGCCGTTGTTAGTAGCTAGCCGGGCTAGAGCATCTGCCTGTGTGTTTTCTAGCCGCGGTATTTGATTGATGTAAACTTGTGTAAACATCGAGATCAGATGCGCGGCTATCTTCTGGTAGGTCATCTTCTGTTGGTCTTTTGCTTCAAATTCCCCCCGGACTTGGGATATTATTAGCTGGGAATCTCCGAAAACTTGAAGATTGGTTGCCCCCACAGCTAATGATAGCCTAAGTCCTGCTATCAACGCTTTATACTCCGCCTCATTGTTGGTTGCTCGAAAGTCGAACCGAATTGCGGAGGTGAAGACTTGTCTGTCGGGGCTGATCAGGACCACGCCGGCGCCTGCTGCCATGCTAGTTGATGATCCGTCCACATAGAGATGCTACGGAGCTATACGCCCCCTCGTCGGATCTTGTGGGAAAGTTAGCTCGACGATGAAGTCGGCAAGTGCTTGTCCCTTGATCGCTGTTTGGGGTGCGTAGGTTATACCGTATTGGCTTATCTCCAGTGACCATTTCAGCAGGCGTCCGGCGGTGTCTGGGCGCTGTAGTATTTGACGTAGTGGGAACGTTGTCAGCACCTCTACTGGGTGGTCAAAGAAGTAAGGCCTCAATTTTCTAACACTCATCACCAGTGCATAAGCCAGCTTCTCTGTTGGGGTGTATCGCAGCTCAGCTTCATGTAAGATTTGGCTCACGTAGTACACTGGGAGGTGTGTTTTCGCCTCTTCTCGGACCAGGACGGAGCTGATGGCCACCTCCGACGCGGCTAGGTACAGATACAACTTCTCTCCAGGTATTGGCTTCGACAGGATCTGTGTGTCCGCCAGGTATATTTTGATATCTTCGAAGGCTTGTTGGCATTCATTTGTCCAGACGAAGTGGTTTTTTAGGTGGAGCTCGTTGGCTTTGGCTGCCTCTTTGTACCTCCGTGTGTTTGCCTTAATTGCCTCGAAAAATGGACGATTTCTATCGCCGGACCTGGAGATGAATCTGTTAAGGGCCGCCATGCACCCGGTTAGTCTTTGAATTTTTTTGATGGAATCTGGGATCCCCATCTCGATTATGCATTGGACCTGTGATGGGTTGACTTCAATTCCCCGCTGGCTAACTAGGTGCCCCAGGAACTTCCCAGAGTGTACGCCGAAGCTAGTCTTTTTGGGGTTCAATTTCATGTTGTAGTGGCGCAGTATGTCGAAAGTCTGTTTCAGGTGGTCCAAGTGGTCCTCCTTTCTCAAACTCTTGACAACTATGTCGTCCACGTACACCTCCATGGATTCGCCAATGTGTTGGTCAAACATTTTGTTCACCAATCTTTGGTAGGTAGCTCCGGCGTTGATGAGTCCGAACGGCATTCTTTCCCAGCAGTACATGTTCTTGTTGGTGTAAAACGCCGTGTGTTCCTGGTCTTCCGGATGCAGAGCTATCTGATGATAGCCTGCAAAAGCATCCATGAATGTCATCATTTCATGGCCTGCAGTGCTGTCCACCAGCTGGTCAATGTGAGGTAGTGGGAAGTTGTCCTTCGGGCATGCTTTATTTAGGTCCGTGAAATCAATGCAGAGTCGCCACGTCCCGTTGTATTTCTTCACCAGAACGGGGTTCGCGACCCACTGCGGACACAAAGCCTCTTGATGAGCTTGTTGTCTAACAACTTCTCCACCTCAACTGTTAGAGCTGCGTACTTGTCTGGTCCATATTTTCTTCGCTTTTGGCGTACGGGTCTCTTTGTCGGATCTATGTTAAGCCTGTGGCAAGCATGTTCCAACGGGATCCCCGTCATGTCTTCGTGGGACCAGGCAAATATGTCCAGGTTGGACATCAAGAACAGCTCCATCCTCGACCGGTACGGTTCAGGTAACTCAGAACCGATAAAAAGTTCTAAGTCTCTTTCCGGGTCCACCGAGAGTGTCATCAACTCCTCCATGGGGGTTGCTTTTCTCTTCTGACATTTCCACCTCGGGTCGTTGATGAGCTCGTCCCACTCCCTTTGTGACATTTGCGCAGGCTCGTGGCCTATGCGCGGTTCGAGGTCATCGGGTTGGCTTTCGGCTTGGGTGAGCTTGTCGGTTGCGAACACCTCCGGTGGTCCGTCAGTTTGGGATGGTGTGGTGACTTGAGGGATTGGGTCAACGTCCATGGGCGTTGGTTCTTGACCTCCCGCAGGTCCTCCACCTTGGGCCTCATCAACTACCTCCATGGGAGTTGGCTGCTGTCCCTGCACAGCTCCCGACCTCTGCGCAGGTCTCAACACTTGGGTTTCTTCCACGTCCTCCATTTGTGTCGATTGTGTGTCCTGCACAGGTCTAATGCCTTGGTCGATTTCTGTCACATCGCCTACCTCCATCATCTCAGTTTCGTCTGAGATGACGTCCAGGATGTTTGGCTCGTCTGCCGGGATCTGTACGTCTTCCTCGAGGACGTGGACTTGTGTAACGGACTTCCTAACCCGGCCATCTTTAATTTGGAGTAAACACTCTCGGGCCTTTTTCTGGTCACCTTTTGTAGTTCCGGGACCCTTCGGAGTTGGAAATTTTAAACAGTAGTAGTAGGTTGAACACACCGCTTTGAATTCATTAATAAAAGGACGGCCAAGGAACCCGTTGTAGGAGGACTGCTGGTCGACAACTAGGAAATCTATGAGCCTAGTCAGTCTCCTTGCGGGGTCCTCAGCCGATACAAGTTGGACGCTCAACCTAACACTACCTAAGGGGACGGTTACAGCTTCTCCGAACCCCACTATCCTAGCATTGCTAGGTTCTAGGTACGACTCAAAATCACCCAAGGCATCCAAGGTGGATTTGAAGAGAATGTTGGTGAATGCGCCGGTGTCCACAAGTAGCCTGTGAACTCGGACGTTCATGATGTCGGCGGTTATCACCAACGAGTCGTTGTGGGGCATCAGTACCCCCTCCAGGTCCGCAGAAGAAAATGTCAGCTCGTCAGCGAGCTGTGAGGCGGACCTGGGGCCGGAGCTGCCTTCCTGGACTTGATTTATGGCCCGGATCTCGGCCTTCCTCTTTCTCTTGGATATGGAGAATCCCCCGTCCCGGAGACCTCCTGCAGTTCCGATCTCCTCCTCAAGAACCAAGAGTTCCCGAGTCGGCTCCATATCTTGCTGAGGTTGGGGAGGTGCCCTCCGTCTGTGATGGGGACCAGGTTGGTCCGCCTCATCCTCTTCGTCGTCGGAGGTAGCCCTCCTCTCGAACCTTGGTCTCTTAGCTGGGGCCTTCTTCACGAACTCGGCCAATTTCCCCTCCTCGTAAAATTTCCAGAGTTGCTTGAGGAGATCTCGGCACTCGCTGGTGAAGTGGCCGATGGCCTGATGGTAGGCACAGAATTTGTTGGGGTTGAGCTTCGTGCGGTCCTGGCGGATCCGTCTTGGCTCCTCCAGCATGGCCTTGCCTTGGACGGCAGTGAAGACATGGTCGACGGAGACAGCGAGGACCTGGTTGAGCTTTTCTTTGAGCTCGTCTCCCTCGCCGAAGGCCTTTAAGTTCCGGGGGGCTTTGTAGGTGCCCCCAGACTTCTTCCCGTAGGGCTTCTTTTCCTCGTGGGCACCAACTTCTTTCAGTAGTGCCTCCTGCATAGCCACATACACCCCCGCCTTGTGGCGGAATTCGCTATAAGTGTTGGGACATGCGAGGTGCATTTCCTTCCAGAGGTCGGTGCCCCTCCTGAGTCCGCCCATCGCTGCGACGACCTTGGTGTCTTCGCTTACCGGCTCGCCTTCTAGCAGAATCTTGTCGAACCTTTCCAGGTACTGTTGGTCGGTCTCGCGCTCACTTTGATGGATATTGGCGAGTCGGTGCTTCTGGGTAAGGTAGGACCCGAACCCAGAGAAGTGGGCCAAGAACTCCCGCGAGAGTTGGCCGAATGAGCAGATTGACCCCGGGGCGAGTGAAGAGAACCAGCGGTGAGCTCTATCCCCTAGGGTCTGCGGGAAGTTCCGGCACTGGGTGGGGTCGGTAGCGCCGACCGAAATCATGAAATCCGCGTACTTGGCCAGGTGGACTTTTGGGTCCGATTCGCCTTCGTATGCGGACATCACCGGGAATTGAATTTTCTTCTGGACCGGTGCGCGAAGGATGGCAGGTGCCAATGGAGAGGTGGGGAGAGTCGTGGCGTCAGGTCCGCCAGACTTGGCTGCTACCTGTGCTTGCAGCATTTCAACGACCTTTTTCAGTGAGGCCAGCTCGTCATCTCGGGTCACCTCCGGCGGAGGGTGCTCAAAGGTCGTGCGCCTCGCGGACGCACGTCCCCGAGGTGCCTCACTCTGGGGTGACCTCTCAGTAGCGGGCTGAAATTGGCGTCCGCCGTGGGGGCCTAGTCGGTCAGTGGCGGGCCTTCTCAGTCTTTCATGGGCTGACCTGCGCGGCTGCTGGTCAGAGTCCCCCTGGGATGCAGCTGGGGCTGCCGCACGCTCATTCTCTTCGTACATCGGGCCCAGGCGGCCTTGGAGGACTTCCCTCCTTTGAGAATGGTGGGTGCCAGACGCCCCGGTGTAGGCCGGTTCCCTTCCAGTGTAAGGAGCGGGACCCTCCTCCCCCATTTTGGCTTTACCGGTCCTTTCCCTGCGCTGGCGAGCTTGTGTCGAGCTCGCCTCCTGCTCGGTGGGGAGTACGCTGTAGTCTCCCCTGGTTTGGGTGCCCTGGGTGGGTCTGGTCTGCTCCCTGGTTTCGGCGGCTGGAGTTCGCCTAGGTACTAGGGCGAGCTCGTCCTGCTGTCGCTGCTGCAACCTTTGTAGGGTCGCGATGGTGCGTTGGAGCTCATCAGGATTGCTGACCAGGTCCCTCAATGCGGGGGCTAAGTCTTCCTGGGTCGTCGCAGTTCGCTGAGGTCGCGGGGCTGCGGTGCTCTTCTGGGGAGGTGGTTGTGCTGTCTCCACGACCTGGTGTGAGATCTCCATTTCGGCCTGGTTTTGATTGCCCCCTCTAGACCTTCCCGCAGCTGCGGAGGTCTGTCCCTTGGCGGCTCGAGTGTTGGCCATTTTTGGGTTCCGGAGGGGATAACTTGTTGCAGGTCACCGAGGTAGGGGGAGGTCGCCGAAATGGTGGAGGTCGCCGGTGTGATGGTCGTCCAGCTTATGCGGGGTTGTGCGAATTTTCGTCTAGCCTCCCGTGTTGATGAATTATCCGAAATTCGGTTTATTCGTGTGCACGCGTGCGTTTGAAAACTTGTTCCGGGCAGATTTTGCGAAATCCGATAATTCGGGTTTCTGTCTGGAGATCTGGGTTCTTCGTTCAGGGGATGAAGATGTGTGTGTATCTTCAAGTGTTCTTGAGTTTTGTCAAGTACACCTTCAAATCTTCAAATCTTCAACAGACCCTAATTTTTGTTCTTGAAGATTTCTTAATTTTCAGGTTCGACAGAACCCTCCTTCTAGCGCCAAATTGTTGACAGAATTTGTTAACGGTGTTTGTTTATGTGGCTTTTTAACATATTAATTCTATCAAACAATAATCCAAGATTTTATGCTCTTGGATATAATATGAGGAGGGGGAATAGAGACAGAAATATTGTAATGGGAGTTGAATTTATTTTCAGAATTGTGTGAATCTCCCCTGAACAGTACAAGAGAGGTCTTATTTATAGATGTGTGAGTGTGAGACGGCACCTTACGAGCCTATATGGCCTCCGGTGTTGAC
>JAPKLY010000077.1:688897-734304 GCA_026898435.1 Prunella vulgaris | reverse complement strand
TATCTTATTCATACAATATTTAAAATATAAATGTGCTAAAAGTCACCTAATTATGTAATATTTGAATTATAAAATTTTATTATTATATAAGTATATTGCTAAAAGAAAATAAAAAACATATCAAAATATATTATTAATATGTCAAGATTAAAGAACTTCATATATAAGGTCGAGATTATTTCTTTATGAAAGAATTATTGAGAATATAAATTTTTTTAAATAGAAGACTTTGGTTAATTTTATAACTTCGTCTTTATATAATATAAAAATATTAAGATATATAATCATCTTACATAAAATTATATATAAAATCATCTTACGTAAAATTAAGTTATATGAAATTGTCTCTGATATATTGATAATACAAAATAAATTAATAATGAATGATAATATATATCTTAAGATCTTTATATCATAAGATATTATGATTAAAAATAACTCATTGCTCCCGTACGTTTATTATTAAAATAAACATACGTTTAAAATAGCATTGATCATACGTATACCTACTTCTTGATTAAAAACGTGATGCACATATGTTTAAAATTATTTGTTATTATCATATTAACACTTGTAAACAAATAATGATTCAAAATTAAATTAAATTAAAAAAAACTAAACGTGATATACAAATAAATTAATTTAACTATATACAAATAAAGAAAAGGGAAAAAACTAAACGTGATTATGCCCTAAATAAAGATTCAAAACTAAACGTGATTATGCCCTAAATCAAGATTCAGTGGTAGAAGGATTTCGATTTAACATTATTCATAAGTAATTAAAAAATATATACACATGGATAACACATATACAATATTACACTCTAGAATAAATCTGCAATTCAAACATAAAAATTTTAAATCAAATAGATCTGCAATTATAGCAACTAAACATTACCTCAAAAAAAAAAACCACGGAAGTTGTGTAGCTTTAGAAAAAAATATTATTTCACCAGATTATTAAATGTGAAATATGAACCTGCAATTTTTTTTTTTAATATTAGAATACGACGAAGAGAAATAAGAAAAAACAAGAGACGCACGAAGAAATAAGGTTAAAAGATGAAAATAATAATGTTTATGGAGTTGAAATTTATAGAAGTATAGAAATTAAAATGAAATGTTGAGATTAAAAAATTAGATATATAATTTGATATTATGAATATATTTATAAAATTTATATAAAAAAATATATTTATAAAATATTAAAATATACTGTCAAGATTAAAACACTTAAATTATAAGGTCGAGATTAATTCTTAATGGCAGAATGAATGAGAATAGAGGAAATTCGAAATCGAGCATTCTGGTTGATTTCATAACTTCGTCCTTATATAATATTAATATATAAATAATTAATACACGTATATGTAAATTCAAAAAATCGTAACAAAATAGAATTTATAAAATAGTATATTCTTGATTATTTTAATAATATATTTTTTGATATGTTCTTGATTTTAATATTTTGATAGTACCTTTATGTGAAAATCATTAATATTTTAATATATAAATACCTTATCTATTTATCTTTCATTTACAATTTCAATGTAATTAAATTGCATAAATTGAATTTCAATTCAACATTAATTTTTTAAAAAATAAATATATCAATAAAACGCAAAATTTACATAATATAATTTAGGGAAAAGGTACAAATTGAACTCTGATTTTTTATCTCAGGTACAAATTGTACCCTAAACTTTTTTTTGAAACAAATATGTCATTTAACTTCAACAAAATGAATGAATTGGAACCTAAACTTTTGACTCAAATACAAATTGGACCCTAAACCATTTTTTGAAACAAATATGTCATTCAACTTCGAGAAAATGTACAAATTGGACCTTGAACTTTTGTCTCATGTACAAATTGGACCATAAACTATTTTTAAAATAAAAATAAAAATTACAAATAAAATAGTAATTGAAAAGCTAAAAAAGTTAATAAAAATTAGATAAATATTTAAATAAAAAAATATAAAACAAATTTTATAAAAATTAGATCAATATTTAAATTAAAAAATAAAAAAATGAATAAAATAAAAAAAAAAAACTAAAATAAATCAACTAAATCTTTAAATAATCCAATTAAATCTTTAACAAGTAGTAAAAAAAAAAAAATTCAACTAAATCTTTAAAGTTTAAACTAAGAAAGTAATTTTTTAAAATTCAAATTTTAATTCAAGATAAATAAAATTAAAATATAATTAACTTTTAATTTAATTGTTTATGAAATATAGTTGATTTTTTAAAAAAATCTAAGTTTAGCCTATTTTTTAAATTTGATTTTTTTTTGAAGATTTTGTTGATTTTTTATATATATTTTAAATTTTTTAAACTTTTTTTATTTTACTTGATTTATTTAATTTTAGTTAGGTTTAAAAGATTTTATTAAAATAACACCTAATTTAATTATGTTGAAGATTCATTTTATTTTCTCTTATTTTTTATTATTTTTTGATTTTTTCAGATTTTTATATTTTTAGTGATTTTTAAATTTTGATTTATAATTTATATAATTTAAGTTTTAAATATTTATGAAGTTTTTAATTTTTAGAAAAATAATATTTTAATTTATATCTAAGACAGAAGTTTATGATCGTATTTGTACATTTTCCCAAAGTTGAAGAATATATTTGTTTAAAAAAATAGTTTAGGGTTCAATTTGTACCTGAGATAAAAGTTCAGGGTCCAATTTATACATTTTCTCAAAATTGAAGGACATATTTGTTTAAAAAAATAATTTAAGGTCCAATTTGTTTCTGAAACAAAAGTTAAGGGTCCAATTTGTACCTTTTCCCTATCATCTAATTTAAAAATATATTCATTTATATAAATATTTTGAATAAATTTCCAATACAAGAGTACAATCATCGCAAGTAGAAAATTGGAATTATTAAAAAATTGGTCGACTGTACCTAAGCTGTGCTCACAAAAACCCACGCAAGAAGAAGGAGAAAGAAGGGGGAAAAAGGGGAAGAAAGATGAACGGAGAACCAGCAGACGCCGAGTTTGACGGCGAAGAGATGTACGGCAATTGTCTGTGCAGTTTGGTGGATGATGGGAGCATTGAGAGCCACAGATACTATTTGGCTCGGAAAACGGTGCTCGAAATGCTGAGGGATCGTGGATTCGCGGTGCCTAGTTGTGAGATTGAGATCTCGCTTCAAGAATTTCGAATTAAGCATGGGGAAAAACCTGTTATGGATGAATTGAGGATTGCTGCTCTCCACAAGGACGATCCTTCAATTAAGGTCTCTCTCTCTCTCCTTTTACCATACATGCAATGTGGAAGCAATGCTTCTGTTGAGGGATTCCATTGAACTGTTTCAATTGTTTGATTAAGTAGCTTCAATTCTGTTGTCACTTTGGTACATTATACTTTTCTTTGTGTATGTGAAGAACTTCTCTTTCCTGACTGCATTCTTTTGATTCTATTTTTTTTTTTTTCAAATGCAAGCAAAGTTTTTTTTAAAAATTGTGTGTTTTCCGTTTCTCTTTAATTTTCTGTGAAAAGTTTCTCTATTTACCAAGTACATAAGTCTGTTTTGGTTAAGTTTCAAAAATTTCACAAGTTCTTTTCTTGTATCTAGTTGTTGCTATGTTTGAAGCACTTGTACTTGGTTCATGTTGGAGAATCTACTATAAAAACAGGGTCCTTGCATCTTTCCCTTCTGCAGAGAAAACATTTGTTTCTTTTGTCTTTTCTCAAGACTTCAACTAGCACCTTCAAGAAATAGGCCAATTTCTCGGCTTTCTGTTCAATTTGTCACGGACTCAAATTCTCATCAGTGATGTCCATAAAAAGGACACATAAAAAATTAGTTAAGTACCCTCTTTACCTTCTATTCTACGGAATTCGAGGAATATGCAACATTTTTTCAAGGAATTCCCCACTGGAAATTTGCACAATTCTTTGCTTCCCTGAATTGAATCTTAACACTGTTATACTGAAGTTTCTTATGGTTCAGTTGAATTTGATTACCAAGGTAAGATTTTCAGGTTGATGATTGTATGCTCCAAAGAGTTATATAAGCTTTTGAAGTTGGGGTTGAATGAGAAGTCCATGGAAATCAACTTGTTGCTAAAACGCACATTTTAGTTTTAAGTAGTCTTTGGAAAAATGAACGTGGTTTGTATGTTTATCTGCCTCTGTGCTTATCATGACTTTTCACATAGGGACGTGAGGCAGTTGTTCATGCTCCATAACTAAACAGTTACAAATTGGAGAAACGTTTGTTAGGTGTTCCTGTCATTTTTTAAGGGATGCCTCATCCCTTTGTGCCCATTTTCCCTTATTAATAAAATGTTTCTTTATCATCAAATATATACACACACATACCTGCAGACACCAGAGAAAGTCTGTGTTTGTTAACAGCTGGTAGGAATTTATAATGGTGTCTTTATGATCCAAACTGTCTTGCTTTCATATTTTTAAAATTTTCAGCTCTTAATATTATTAGAATCCATTGTTTTTCTATTTGTTTATCCTTTTTCACTTGGCCCTGAATTGGTTTTGGTGTGTACAAGTATATTAACTTCTGAAACATGGAAATCTTAGAGTGTCACGTGATACACAGAACGATATATCTTTTTTAGCTGTTTGAAGAGTGTGTTTCTGTAGCTTTTGTATTGATTTCTGATTATGTAGTCTTTCTGTTGGACAAAATTCTTGAAATCTGTTGTTATCTGTTTCCTACATATCAAACATTGACTGTTCTCAAATGTTCAATGTTCTGCTTCGCAGGTTCATGTTCTATTCTGTGGTTCGAAAAAAGTTAAGGTTGATTTCATACGTAGCATTGCAGGCCAATTAGTTAATAACGACACCTTAAATAGGCTGATATTGATAGTGGAGGAAAAAATTACCAGCCAGGCCATGAAAGCTCTTGAACTTTTCAAGTTCAAAGTTGAAATTTTCCAGGTTATTTTCTAATCTTTCCAGTTATCCTTTTTCTATCTTGAACTAAATTTGCATATTATTAGTTAGAATCTGGATTACTATTTTACTTTAATTTTATTCTGATACTAATGAATCAAGTTCAATTGCCATGCCAGTTTCAGAAGCTGTGAGAGATACCTTTGAAAATAAATGATTCTAGAAGTTGTTTTTAGTGTTTCAAAATGGACACTAAGCCTCAATAGGTGCTGCAATAGTCAGAATCTAAAATCAATTTATATTCTATAAAATTACTCAAAAGCCTTGAGATGATAAACTGATTCCATCTCCCCTATCTTTGAAAAGGCTGTATGTTTATTATATCCATTTTATATTTTTTATTTGTGTTCTTGAAATCTGATATATTAATCAACTTGTGTCGTATGACTTTGTAATAACATTTTAGATCAACGACTTGCTTGCCAACATAACTAAGCATGAGCTGAAGCCAAAGCATCAAGTTCTGGGCAAGGTGGAGAAAGAAAATCTGCTGAACAAGTACAGCATAGACGAAAAGCAGGTATTTAGTCCGATAATTGTCAAATACATTTTAATCGTGTCTTTAGTATTTATTTGCATTTGTGTCGACTTGTTGCCCAGCTTCCGAGGATGTCCCAGAAAGATGCAATCGCACGTTATTATGGGCTGGAGAAAGGGCAGGTTGTGAAGGTCACTTATACCGGTGAACTCACCCAGTTACATGTTACTTATCGTTGTGTTTGGTGACATTTTTATTCCAATGTGTTCCTTAAATATTAGGGCATTTTGCTTATATGTATTTTGCTGACCCTTTTGTTGTTGCATGAACTAGTCTGTTAGTATTAGCCATCTTCATGTTTTGTGAGATTCAACCACACATTTTAAGAAAAATGTGAAATGGCAAAAAATAACTATCTTAACATATTTAGTATCGTTGGAAATCTATTTTTCTTTTAGTAAATTTTTTTTGAGACCGTTTAATGATATGAGACTTCATATTTTTGTTAGAAGGGAATATCATATTTTATTATAAATTTATCACTTTTTTTGCCGCACACAAGTTCTTTTCTCCTTTCTTCTATAATATTTTATACCCTTAACAAGTAAGATGAAATAAACATTAAATGATTATTTAATTAGATTATCAAATAAGGTTATTTTAATTACTTAAACAAGAAAACGAGCCTATTTCAATTATAATTTTACAAAGCCAGCCAAACTCTAATTTAAGAATACCCAAGAATGGCTTTAATAAAAATGAGATGAAATAAGAATATTGTAAGATTACTTAAAAATGAGATAAAAATAAATAAAATAAGAATATTGTAAGATCACTTAAAAATATATTTTTCTGTGAGTATGAATATGTATGACAGTAAAATGATATTTTTTTTTCTCCAAAAGTTGCACTCTTAGAAGAAAAAAAAATCTTAAAATAGGGAAGCACTGAAGCATTGTATACTAAAAAATTAAATAAAAAATAACATGTCACTCACAACATCTTGATAACAAAAAACAAGAACACCAAGACAACGTATACAGTTTTCTGAATTCATGTATCATTTTTCAGTCAACCTGACAAATAATTAAAGTTAATTTTGTTATATAAATAAAGAAAACCCACTATTAATTCTTTTAAAAATTTAAGTTTAATGTTGATGACAAAAATATTGCAGTGCAATCATCTGAGTATGTATAATTAGCTTATGATTATATGATCAATTGAGTCAATTTAATAATTCATTGACTTAGGTCTAGATAGGTAATAAGTTGGGAAATTTTACTTATCGATTGTAATAAAAAAGAGAAGAAAAACCAACTTATAATCAGAAGAGAAGACAAGACCATTTTGAGTATAACTAAGAGTGTGTTTTCAAACCCTTAAAAAAGTGTAGAATCACTTTTTTATAAAAATAGATGAGGCCCAATTTATCCCGAAAAAAAAAATCTATACTTTTTTTAAGGATTTAAAAACATACCCTAAAACTCTTTTAGTAGTTGATAAAGTGGATTTTCCATAGGATAATGAAAGACGCGCATTCACACGAGATAAAATAAATATATACTTATAAAAGAATACAGATTAGTCGAATCTATAAAGAAAAAAAAGACATGTATGGAAAAAACTAGACCAGTAACCACATGCTAAATCAAGTGCCCTACGTATGAAAAATTAAACTTGATTTTATAGATAGTACTCCCTCTATAGCAAAAGATATTACATATTTTTTATTTTAGTATGTCTCATAAAAAATTTATATATTTAAAAGTAGTAATTATTTATTAAACTCAACTTTAACAATATACATATAATATTCATAAATATGTACTGAGCAAGTCTCCTGTGCACCGTGCAACTCAAGTGCATTTTTTGAAAATTACACCATTTATTACTGAAAATTCACACGTATTATTACTGAAAAGTTACACCATTAAAACTACAATTTTCAGTAATAACATATGCGACTTTTCAGTAGTATTTTGTGTAACTTTTTAAAAATGCACTTGGGTTGCACGGTGCATACAAGACTAAGTCAAATGTACTTACTATACATTTTTTTTAATTGTGTGCTCAAAAGATACTGCAATGTCTTTTGGGACGGAGAGAGTATTTAGAATCCTCTAGAGTATAATTAAATTCCTTTTGATCTTCTAAACTGATAGTTTTTAGAAAGTTCTTTTGTATTTCCATGTCATTAAATAAGTATCTAGAATTTTCATTTGAGTACTATAAATATGATAAGTTGTATGTATATTTGTGTGATAAAAAACTATCAATTTTGAGTGATATTGTCTCCGAATTTTAAATCTCTCCATAATTTTTTATTTTGAGGTTGTCATTTCTTTTGTTACACTTCCATCAACAGGTTATTGATCTTGAGCCAACAGAATAAAATTTTATTTTATGTTGTTTATTTATTTTCACACTTCAATATTAAAATTAACTTAGCAAATTTGAAAAAAACGGACATAAAGAGGAATTTTCGAACAACTATAAATCTACGTGTGTTATTTACTTTACTAGTATTTTCACCCATGCGATGCATGGTTATAATTTGTACCATGTATCTTATACACTATTTTTTATATTAGAAATAATTATTTCTTGTATATATACTTATAATTATAAACTTTTACTTATAATTTGACTATGGTATAATTAGTTATAGAATACTACAATTTAAAAAGGGATATCCAATATTTTAAAATTTATAGTATTGTGTTAAAAGATTATTTTAGTCATATAAATTTTTTATTAAATTTATATTTAAAGGTAATTTTTTGAGGTATAGTATCAAAATCATTATAATTAAGATTTAAGAAGATGTCTATTTGTTAAATATATATAAAAAAAAGATTAAGATATTATTTACAATATAAAATATAATAAAATTAAATTAAAGTTAGCCATAAGAAACAAACTATAAAATTTATGGCCGCAGTTTATATGCACCCATTTTAACTTTTATTTATAATTAATTGAGTACGCACGTCATAAAATTAGCACAACTACACAAATTCTGATTTTTAGCCACTTTCTAAAAACCTTGCACACTCATTCTCCTCTTTTTTCTCCCTCTCTTACCTCTCCTCCCTTATGATAGTGACCTTTTCGTTTTCTCCCCTCTCCTCTTTTTTCTAACTTTTTCTACAAACCACTTCCCCACCTTATTATTTTCCAATTAAATCTCTTTTGTATTCTTTTTTTTTTTTTTAAATCGGTTCTATTTTGTGAAATTTTGTATAGTTTTTTTTTTTTAAATTCTTATCTTATTTTGATTTTTTTTTATAAAAAATTAGCTTTTACTTTATCCAATTTTTTACTTTTTGAAAATGTCAAAAATTTTGGTAAAAAAAGAGAGTGTTTTTTGGAACTGTTTTTTATTTTGAATATTTTTTTGCAACACTTTTATAAAAAAAGTGAATTAATAGTTAATATTTGTGGTAATTTTCAATTTTTTATTTTTCTTTTAATATTTTTTTTTTTGCAGGACGATTTTTTTTTTATTTGGAGTGAGTGCATGTGAGTTTAAAAGAAGAAGAGTGTAAAGACATTTTTATACTTTTTTTATATTTAATATTAATAAATATATAGGGTGTGTGTACTGTATATAAGAGTGAATTCATATAATTTAGGCCAAAATTTATACATGCCCATGATATTTTTTGGGTTGAAGTAATTCACCCATAAAAGAAAAAAAAAAGGCTCATTGGAGTAATTTTCAGAAGAAAGATAAGATTGAGGGTACTATCAATCTATCATTGAATTTGACAATACGAACACTCCAAACCTAATACAAAATCATGCGTCTCGCTCTTCATTATAAATCACGCCATCCAATGTCGGCTAAAATCCTTTAAAATCAAGCCTTATTCTACCGAACCTGCAGCAAGAATTGCAACAATGGTCAAGAATATGAAAACAAAGCATATGTCATCTCAAGAAAAATACAGTAATTGTGCAAGATCACTTATTATAAGTTAAGTGATTGTTTTCTTCAATAATCAAAAGTTATTGTTTTTGAAATCTATGAGCATGCGTAAATGCTACACGACTTTTTAGAATAATATTTTATTTTTAATTATGTAACCATATGAAGTGGAGTGTCTCATGCGCTATTTCACAACAGAGCGCGTGAGTGTTCACTCACCCATATATAAACTTAAAATTTGGCCAGACACTCCTGCTTTTATATATGTATAGATTCTTTTGTCAAAAGACTTGATATTAAATAAAAGGATACAAGAAGTACACCTAAAATATCTTGGCATTACAAAAAAAAAAACATATATATGAGAACATTGCAAGCACAAGAAAAAAAAATTGAGAAAAGCCTTAGTCTTAGTCTTGTGTACACCAGATGTACCATGTAACTTAGTGTATTTTTGAACAGTTACACTAATTATTATTGAAAAGTTATAACTATTATTAAAAAGTGTATTTTTGAAAATAGTCCTTTAATTATGTGATTCATTTTTTAACAGTGTGGAATCGCTTTTCTTTAAATAGTTACACTAATTATTATTGAAAATTCACAAAAAATATTCATTAGATAAATGACTATTTTTAATAACTAAAGAACCATAATTGAAAAATTAAAAAGAAAAAGAACTAAATCTGAACTCAAATAAATTTAGAGGATTATTTTTTATATTTTATAGTTTGTTTCGGCGTATGTAGTACACACGAATGCCACAAATGCACAATTTCATATGCAAACTAATCACTTATAAAGGGTCAAGCCACAAGATTGGCCTGCAGGTAGAATTAGAAGGATTGTTTAACACCTGACCACCGGACTCCTCACTTGAGTGAGTGATTGGGGTTCGATTCCCTCTGAGAACGAATTAGGAGGGAGAGATAAAATTGATTCTAACAACTAACATTTACCGATAAAAAAAAAGGACCCTTTAACACAAGGGAATATCCAAAGATGCTTCTTAGAGGCGGGACCATTGTAATTAAAACTAAGGCTTCAACTCAAGATATTCCAAGGTGATGATGTGCATGAGATAGCTGAATTTGTCCCACAAAATTAATTCACATACAAAAATCAGATTTTCATAAGAAATCGAGCATTCAAAAAAAAGTTATTTGCTGGTTTTCTTTCTTTTCTTTTCTTTTTTAATTTTTTTTACTAGAAATTATCCCGTGCGATGCACGATTTGAATAATAAATTAATGTTAATATTAAATTATATAGTTTAGATGAATTGTAATTTAAATTTATATTGAATTTATTTTGTATACCTACCAATTGATTATTAGTCCCTTTGTTCCACTTTTATTTTACCGTTTGAGCTTTCAATTTTTTAATAGTATTAATTTATAATATTTAAATTAATAAAATAATTTTTTAATGAAAGAGCACAAATCAATTTAAGTGTATAAATTTATAGAAATATATATTTTATGCGTAATTATTAATGAAATGAGGATGTATTTTATAGATATATAAAGAAATTGAATAGTGATATTATGTGAAAATAAAATTGGGACTGAGTATATTAATCTTTTTATTACTGATACTTTTTATCGGTATCATGAATTTTATGAGCAAGTTTCTCAAAATTATTTATTTGGATACATAATTTTTAACTTTTACTAAATTCATAATATGTACTAAAACTTAATAAAATTTTATAGTTACAATTAATAACATGTAGTTCATGATAAGTTTTAATATGAGATTGTTTTGAAAATTCTAAAGTATAATATATTTGATCAAAAGTATTAAGAATTTGGTTAGTAAAATAATATTATTGATTTGTAATATAAACAAAATTAATATTTTTACATTTTAAATTATTTCATATATAACATAAAAGTATAGTATAGTATTATAGTATAATTTCAAATGTCAAATCAAAGAAATATATCAACTATTTTATCAAAAATATTAAACATTATATAATCTTTCATAAAATTGAAATCATATACTAATAGAAAGATCAAGCAAGCCATGACAATTATGGAGGATGCGAACATGCCCAGCATTTTCTGCACTTTTATGGTGATGGAGACGAAGGGGCGGTTGCCGGAGGAGATCTCCGGCGAATATGGTGGCTATGGTGGTGAGAATCAGATGATGGAGAGAAGGCCAGATGGAAGATCAAAGACTTGGAAAAATGATTTGAGGAATTGAAAGTAGATTGGGAAGAAAATGAAAATAAATTCAGTAAATTAAATTAGAGTTGAATAATTTAGTAATATAATTTCACCACCAGTTAATTTTGTATATTGAGTGAATATATGAAGAATACCCAAAAATAATTTATTATATCCGAAGAACAATTCAAAATATCTCAAGAACAACTTACAATACCAAAAAAATAAATTTAAATAAATACACCAAGAACAATTCACCAATACCCGAAAAACAACTTACAATACCCCAAGAACAACTAACAATACCCCAAGAATAATTCTAAGTATGTACCCCAAGAATAACTCATAATATCTCAAAAACAACTATAAACAAATACTCCAAGAACAAATCACAATACCCCAAGAACAACTTACAATATCCAAAAAAACAAGTTTAAGTAAGTACCTCAATAATAGATAAGTTTATAATGTTAAATCATGGATGTTTTAAAAGAAAAGTTTGAAACTCATCCATTGAAATAAGGAATATGCATATGTAACTTTAAAAAAAAAAACCTAAATTAAAGTATATAATGATTAGGATAATGTTTGTTATTCTTATGAATATTAATGTATTTTGAGTTAATACACTGATTTTTTTTTCTATGATTTAAACTTAAAAAACTTTTTATATGTTTACATAGTAATGCCAATAAATTATTATTAAATCAAACAATAAAATTTTTCAATATTTTTCTTATTAATTTAAAAAAAATGATAATAAAATTAATTAACACTTTGGACAAAAGATTTTTTATTAGATAAGTATATAATTATATATATAAATAAATATATATATCTTAATAAATAATAATATAATTTATATAATATTAAAAAAATTAAAAATATAATGTAAATGTAAGGGATTGAACATTGTATATTATAGCAAAAAAATAAAATTTAAATCACATTTGCTATATAATATGGAGTAATATAAAAATAATTTTAAAATAAAAAAAAAAAGTAAAAATAATAATGTAAGTGCAAGATTTTGTTGTTATATTTGTATAGATAAATGAGAAAGTTGGGCCAAGATTTCATTAATGGCCCATGAAACCTGTATCTAAACCTTAAATTTAAAAAACCCACTTCTATTATACTCTTGTAGTCTTGTTCTCTTCCTCCGCCGACGCCTGTGCGCTACATCAGACACAGTCGCAGCCGCGACGCACCCCCTGCCGTCCACGGCCACGCCACGCTGTCAACTAAAGGTATAATTGAATCTGATTATATTTTATTAGGGTTTCTCAACATTTTTTGCAAACGGTGTGCGATTTTGTGACTAAAAATTAGGCGTCCCAGTGAATGGACAAAAAAATTTAAAATACGATGGTTTAAAGTTGACTGTTAACTCGCTACGGTAGGAAGTGCAAGTCACGATTATACCGTTGAGCGAGTGGCTGTTCACTCGCCAGCAAAATCATCGACCAATTGTATAATTACTGCTGCTTTTATATACTCCCTCCGTCCCGTAGGAATTTGCACCCTACGGAACGGCACATTTTTTAAGGAAAATGTGTTTTATATATAAAGTAGTGGCATATGGGTAAATATGTGTAAAGGTTTGTGAGTGTGCACGTAAATCAATATTTTTTTTTTTAGTAGTGTGCAAATTCCTGTGGGACGTCAAAATAAGGAAAGTGTGCAAATTCCTATGGGATAGAGGGAGTACTATTTATAGATGTCTAAGAGCAGTCCCGATGGACCGCAATTCACGACGCAAACGGCAATTTGAAACAGATATTGGGATCCAACAGCGACTCAAATATTGTGGCAAAATACCATTTGTAAACAGTGCGTGGCAAATTTGCTACGCACTGTTCCTATACTCAAACCCATTTCTTTTTTTTTTCTTTTTTTTTAATCATTTTGTTTGTTTGATTTATATATTTATTGTATTATGTGGTGTATTATATATATATTTTTATGTAAGTGTAGTATATATTAATATTGAATTTATTTATAATATAATTTAATAATTAAGTATTAAAATATAAATATTTATTGTATTTAAATAAAATTTAAAATTATAACTAATTATTAAAAAAATATCATATTTAAATTTAAAAGATTACAACATAGCAAATACACAATAGAACATAAAAGAAATACAATACTAAAACACTGTTGATATGGCGAACTAACATTATCGACATGCGAGCAATTGCTCGCTCGCGAGGGGACTATTTAGCTACGCAGCTCGCCTAAGAGAGCTAACCCCTGTCATTACCCGAGCTCGCCCCGAGCTCGCCCCATGCACCATGCAGGCCTCGCCGAGCCCCATCATCATACAGCATCCGTAAGCCATGCAAGGCATTGGAGCTCGCCTAGTATCTCGCCCGAGCCACTGAAGTTCATCTCTGAGCTCGCCCATGAGCTCATCTGTTAGCCATTAGGACCCCGATGGCGCGCTCTTTTTCCCTCCGTCCGGTTTGTCCACAAGGGTGGTTTACGGAGAGGTTTTTAATGAGGCCCATCTAGTCTAAGGCATAGTAGTAGGACGAGGCACAACATAGGTAGCAGTGTAAGGGACCAGGACGAGGGTTATGGACCCTCGTCAACACCGGAAGCCACATAGGCTCGTAAGGTGCCGTCTCACACTCACACACCTATAAATAAGACCTCTCTTGTACTATTCACACAATTCCTCACAAATTCTGAAAATCAATACTACTACTCTTGCAATATTTCTCTCTCTAAACTCTCTATTCTCCCTCCCCAAGAACATTAATTCAAAGATTATTGTTTGATAGGATTAATGTGTTGTAAAGCCACATAAACAAACATAGATTAGAAAATTCTATCAACAATTTGGCGATAAGAAATACATAAATAAAATACAAAAGCATAACTACGCAAATAAAATACAAGTTAAATCGGACTAATACAAATTTTAGTATTCTCCGAGATCACTTCCAGATCCTCCAATATCACCTAAAAATTGCCCAAATGTCTGGGAATGGTTTTCAAATTGAGTTTGACTGGAATTTTTTTGTGATTTAAATCATTGTATCATTGTTCTTTAATTTTTCTTATTAAATATATATTTTTATTAAATTAATTTTTAATGATTTAAATATGAATAACAAATTATAAAATTAATTATACATTTATAATAAAAAAATAAAAAATAAATTTTATTAAAGTTTGAGTTAAGATTTGAATTTTATAATTGGAGATGATTTTACTGTTGGTGGCAAATTGTTAATTTTGTGGTAAATTTGGTGACAACCCTTGGGAGTGCTCTAAGTAGTGTAAAATATATACGGGACGCAGGGACTAATAGAAATTCTTAATTTTTTGGTAGGCGATGTGGTTTGAACCAATCTCGGCCGTCCAAAATTTCCCGTTCCAGAATTTCTCCCTCGCACACTGATATTGGACTCATTTTGTTTCTCTCCCTACCTTAGCTCCTCTCTACACTCACATGGCGGCGGCTGCCACCACTCTCCGCCTCCTCAAGCCATTTTCCGCTGCCGCCCCTTTCTTTTCTGTATTCAATAATCCTCGGCTCAAGCACTCGACCTATCCATTGCTTCTCTTCTCCTCTCCCGCCGTCTCCCGCCACCAGCGCAGCTTCTGCGTCTCCGCCACCGTCTCCTCCGGCGAGGCTACGAAGTCGGAGCCAATTGAGTTGGAAAAAGGCGCGAAAATCCGCGAGTTCCGCAAGAAACTCAAGATTGCAGACATTAAAGGAGGGGCTGATGAAGGTTTGAGTAGATTAGGAGAGACTCTTGTGGTTAGGGGGTGGGTTAGAACCATCAGAGCTCAGAGCAGTGTTACGTTTATTGAGGTAGGGGAGTCGAATTAGTTTTTGGGTTTTCCACTCTCAATTATGGCACATCTTTTGTAAATTGAAAATGTGAATTTTGAATTTTGGAGTAGGTTAATGACGGTTCTTGCCTTTCAAATATGCAATGCGTAATGAGTTCTGATGCCGAAGGTTATGATCAGGTATTATCATACATATCCACAAGTTTATTCATTGCTTTTCATGGTAGCTGCCAATATATTATTTCATGATTGGTAAGAGTTTGCTTTGAAGCCTTGCAAGTTAAATTGAAATGAGTTTGATAACAAATTTTTATAGTACTGCTCATGATGGCTAAGTTATTTAAGAGAGTATTTGGCAGCTGTTCATAGTTTTTACTCCAACTGGGTAACTACATTCAAGTTAATAATGTACAAACCTCTTTGATCTCTCCCAAACAAAGCACATTTTCTTGTGATTTATGCATATGACATCTCTATAGATTCTGTGGTTTGCATCCATCATCAACCATCTCTGATTCTGTAGACCAGATTTACTTTACTTATGCTTTCATTGACTAATTTGTTTTTTTCTAAGTTGTTCGATGTGGAACGGGTGGGAACATCTGATAAGCCTTTTGTGAATGCCTCTTAATAGGTGGAGGATGGTGGGATTTTAACTGGCACTTCAGTGTGGCTACAAGGTATTATTGTAGCTAGTCCAGGGTCGAAGCAAAAAGTAGAATTGAAGGTTGACAAACTTGTACTGGTAATAAATTATCTTGAAATTAAACTTAATCTTGCTTTAGATCTTTATTGGGCTGCATGTTTATAGTAGTGTTCCCAAATCATTAAATCTGTTCATATTGGTGCTGCAAATAAGTGGACCAGCAAAATCTTTTTATGTTATTGTTTATTTAGCTTTTTTCAGGAACAAGCATACTTTATGTGGCTTGGCATGTCCAAGAAACTGCATATAGCTAGACTTGCACAGTAAAATGTCAATCTTTTTACTTGTCATATTACAATTTTTAATGAAATTAAACTTCAGAGAGCATATTCTTTGGGAACGATGTTCCAGTGACAACTTTAAAATGGGCTTTGGGCCTGATATATTTTTCTGATATGGTTGTGGACTTCACCTTGTTAGATCTTGGTTAATTTCATTAATAACCTTTATGTGCTGATTACAAAAGACGAATTTCAAATATTTTATGATCACAATTCACAATTTCAAATATTGTGCCCTTTTTTATTCTCTAAGAATCCTTTCATTAGTTCGAGTAATTGTTGTGACTCGGCATAAACACCTATAGGACTTCAACAGAGTAACTGCTACAGCAATATTATTATTGAAAAGCAAGCATTAAATGAATAAATAGATAATAATATAAAATTTTCTGTGCAAAATATGCCTTTATTCTTAAACTTCTTTTGAAGTAGCATCTGAAATTCAAAGGTTTCCTTACAAATGATGTAAAATCTTCCAGTACACGTGCCATACCAAGTGCATAACATAAGGAGACACAACACAATATTCCCAATCAGATTTCTCTACTGCAAAGTGTGTTCCTGTTTGAACATTTCCAGTTACGCGGCATGCATATTAGTGTTGTCACTTTATAAATGTGTCATGTAGTGGTATCGTTTAGGAATCAGATATGAAACATCATTTGCAACAGAAGATATCATGTGCAACTCTAATTTGTTGAAGACTTGAAGTGAATACATTTGTCTACCTCAGTCTTTGTTATATACTATTTTTCCCCCTTTAGTATTTTTTATAATCATATAACTTTGTATTTCATACTTTCAATTAACTTTCGTGCAGGTTGGTAAGTGTGATCCTTCTTTCCCTATCCAGAAGAAAAGGGTCACCAGAGAGTTTCTAAGAACTAAAGCTCATCTTCGTCCACGGTCAAATACTTTTGGGGCGGTAGGACTCATCTCCTTTTAAGGGGACAATTGCCTCAATTGAGGAGAGAGCAATGGTTTCCCTTTTCCCTATTTATTGTTTGTTTGTCCAACTACTCTTTTGATGCATTTTACCAGAGTATCAGTTTATGTTGAGTAGAAGAACCAGTTTTCTACCTCTTAAATGGTCTTTTCTTTAAGCACTCATTAATATATTATTTTTGTAAAAGTTGGTGAATAAATGGTGTTGTATCTGCTTGTCACTGTGTCTGTCCTCTCCTTGACTAGATTAAAAAATTTAAGCTCTTAAAACTCCAGAAACTATATTATTTCCCTAGAAATTGTAGGATATTTCCATGTATGGTTTAATATGCACGTTTTCTTTTCTTCGTAGACCTATAGCCTAAAACTGCAGTTTCTGCTGTTAATGAAACTTTATTTTGGTACAGTTTTCTTTAGCTAATTTAAAGTGGATTGATGTCTTTCTTCCACGTCCCCTATACTAAGATGTATCACTTTGTCTTGCCTCCGTTTATACTTAATTATCACATGTCTTTACATTAGTTTCATCTTTCAGTGCTTTATGGACACTATTAATCTGTATGCTGGTGTTTTGTTTGGTTAAAAATAAACAAATATTTGTATCCATATTTGGCTTAGGTTTCAAGGGTACGGAATGCTCTGGCCTATGCAACACATAAGTTCTTCCAAGAAAATGGCTTTGTTTGGCTTTCGAGCCCCATCATAACTGCATCAGATTGTGAAGGAGCTGGCGAACAGTTTTGTGTAACAACCTTGGTATGTTTTTTCCACCTTTTTCAAGAAAAATGCTTGGTCAATTTGTAACATTTGATGCTTATCTGTTATTACCTGATTTCACTCAATTTATTGCATCTTTTTGGTTGAGGAATAAGTACAGCATTGCATTTTTCTTCTGCTATTTGGAGCAGGACTACTTCTAATGTATATAAGTACTTCATAATCTGGAATTTTGAATATGCTCCATACGTCATATGTGTACCTGATACCATACCATTTGTTCCTAGCACAGGTTCCAAAGTCCACTGAAACTACAGATTCTCCGGTAAATGCCATTCCCGCTACAAAGAATGGCTTAATTGATTGGTCCCAGGTAAGGCTTTTGTCACGCTTTGCTTTTCTGTTTGCCTGAACCAACTACCTTAAAAAGTTTTCAAGCCAGTTGAGCCTGACACTTTCCCTATATGTTTTAACTTCATTATGTAAGCTATCGCAGCATCATGGAAACAACTTGTTCCATCATAATATTTCTTTTCCATCTTTACTCAACTCTACTTTAATTTTCCACAATTGGCTTTTTCTTTTCCGTCTTTCCTTGAATAAACAATCCATGAGTTATGCCCACATGACTTGCCTTTTCTATCAGTGACCTACTCAGAATTTAGTTCTGAAGAAAAACAATATTGCTATTATGTTTTATTATATTTTGTATCTTGTTGGCCCGCACTATGGGGTTCTGTAATTTTTTATTCCCTTCATCCCCCAAATCTACTCGCTTTCCTTTGACGTTTCCCATTCCCTTTTTAGAAAATATTATTTTATTATCACACTCACAAACAATTACTTTATTTGGTAATGAACTCCAAAACAACCCCACAACATCTTTATATCTCCTTTTATTAATAACCCTTGCCCATCTCAAATTCTCAATGGGAACAAATATGGGGGATGGAGGGAGTATCAAATTTGCAACCAAAGCTAAAGGCATATACACCTCTACTACCTGCACCCTCAACTCGAGATTCAGATATTCTAGAACAATTGAAACTTTCGAGGAAAATAACCGACATAAATGTAAAAAGTGGAAAAGATTTGGGAAACTACTATTATCATTACTCATCTAGATTTGGGAAAAGAGAACTAATTCTTTATGCATTCTTGTGTGAATTAAATCAACGCAATCAAGCCTTATAGACAGTCTTCAATTATTTGGAATCATTGTTACACATTGCACAATTTTTTTCTAATTCTTGTCTGTTATCTTTCTGAAAATTTATATAAATTTTGTAATGTATATTCTTTATTTCTTGCTATGGCAGGACTTTTTTGGAAAGCCAGCTTTTCTGACAGTATCTGGGCAGTTGAATGCTGAAACATATGCAACCGCTCTTACAGATGTATTGGTTTTGTACTTGTTGATTTAATATGTCCTTGCCCTATTCTTGAAACTGTTGCAATTAGCTTACATATACTTTACATTCGTTGTCTGATATAGTTTTCGCTCACTGTCAGGTATATACTTTTGGTCCTACATTTAGAGCAGAAAATTCCAACACGTCTCGCCACTTGGCTGAATTTTGGGTATACGTTGGACACTGACTTCTGTCTATTATGCTATTTAGAAAAAAACTTAGATAATCATTTGTTTTGTTTAATTGATTTCTTTGTACTATTTTTGATGAATCATGCAAAAATCTTCATTTCTCTCTTTTCCCAAGATGATAGAGCCAGAACTTGCATTTGCTGATTTAGAAGATGACATGGCTTGTGCAACTGCATATCTCCAGTATGTAGTATGTTACCTTGTGAACCTATGGTCCATTGATCGTACTATTGAGATGCTTTCTCTAGATGCTGTGTGTATTTCTAACAGTGATTTGATTTTAAAAATTTTGCTTGAAGGTACAATACATTCTTGAGAACTGCAAGGAAGATATGGATTTCTTCAATACATGGATTGAGAAGGGAATCATCAAGCGGTTAAGTGTAAGGATTTCTAGCTTGAAAAGGATCCTCTCCATTAAGGTTCTGTAATTTCTTGTAAATTTGGAGTGATATAGACGCATGATAAAATAATGAATGAAACAAAAAAGTGGAACTCACAAAATGTCTCTCCAAATTTACAGAAAAGTAATGAAGAGGATTCTTATCCGTTTCTAGCTCTTATTTTGATCGTAAATATTTTTCATGACCATTATTCCTTTTTTTAAGAGAGGCATTCTTATGACTCTAATATTGCTGCTCTTTATATTTTATCACATTCGCTTGTGTATATAGCTTAATCTTGGCTTCGTTTCAAACATATAATTTCCAGGATGTAGTTGAGAGGAACTTTGTTCAGTTGACATATACTGATGCAGTTGAACTTCTCCTGAAAGCAAAGAAGAAGTTCGAATTTCCGGTAATGCCCTTATGCTCATTCTTTTAAAAAATAAACTGGCTGAATGTCTTATGTGAATAGATATGATAATCTTGGTCCACTTTCCTTTAATACAGAGTTGGTCCAAATATTGTGTGATTTCCAATTAGTTTTCATGTTAGGGTTGAAAATTTTGGTTGTACAGCTGTTCTCTGAGTGCAACTTTACTGGTATATTCAATTATTTATCTTTTCATACTTTGTTTTCAGGTGACATGGGGATGTGATCTGCAAAGTGAGCACGAGCGATATATCACTGAAGAGGAATTTGGTGGTTGCCCTGTAATTATAAGAGATTACCCAAAGGCAAGCTTACGTTTGATATGGAGAACCATTTGCATTAGATAGCAGGAATAATGGAGAATTAAATATACTTTTTTTTTTAATTAACTCTCAGGAGATCAAGGCATTTTACATGCGTGAAAATGATGATGGAAAGACTGTTGCAGCCATGGATATGTTGGTTCCTCGGGTACGCCACCACGCCAAGATTCTTGACACTCCTTTCCAATTGTATTTCACTTCTCAATACATTTTAATTATCAGGTTGGTGAACTGATTGGTGGAAGCCAAAGAGAAGAACGACTTGAATTTTTGGAACGACGTTTGGATGAGTTGAAGCTCAACAAGGAGAGCTATTGGTGGTACCTTGACCTACGTCGATATGGTTCAGGTTAAGATCCCCTCTTATTGCAGTTTAAAATTTCCACAGTTGAAAATTTTCTTTTCCACGTAATTTTGTCAATTCAGGGCTTGGAAGTTATTAAAACTAACAATCTAGGGCTTGAAAGAAGCTATAAATTCAGGACTCATAATTATTAACATCTTATAGCGTATATCCTTATATATTATACATAAATATTTTTTAATTTCCACTTTCTTTCCTTATTTCTTCCAGACATTTGAAATTAGTATAGCTTTTATTTATTGGAATTGTGATTTACAAAAATATTGCTTGATAATTAGAAACCATAAGATGCCAAACACGGTCGTAAAACGTGAGTGTTAAATTGATGCTTTCAGTTTCCAGATTGATAGTTTTATATTTAAGGTCTGAATCAATTGTAAAAATCTTCCAAACTCATAATTAACAGGTTTACTATTTTTAACCCCTAATTAGATTTAAACTTTTTTTTTTGGTGGGGTGATGTAGGGGTGTGGATATCAAGTAAAATTGAACATCTTTAGTGCAATAACCTTGGATTTCTTTGTCTCTTCCAGTTCCTCACGCGGGATTTGGATTAGGGTTTGAAAGGCTTGTACAGTTTGCGACTGGGATAGATAATATTCGAGACGTGATTCCTTTCCCTCGAGCACCAGGTTCAGCTGAATTTTGATGAACTGGACAACATGCATCACAAATCCTGATTATGCTCCTTTGGACCTCCTGTTTATTTCAAAATTTTGAGATTTAGATTCAGAGTTTGGGATAAAGGGGTATGTTATAAGTTGTACAAGTGCTGTAAATTAAATAGTGATATTGTAGACATGGCCATGTCCTGGTAATATGTATCCTTTTCTCATTTCATTTTTTGGATGAAAGGCAGCTTCATTCATTATTCATTTATTTACTGAAAATAAGGTTGAGATGTTGGTTTGTCTATCACTTGCACAGCACATATTCTTTCACATGCAGTTAGCTGATCAGGTGAAATTCATTTTTAGTTGTGCTCCAAGAGCAAGTGTTGTGTTCAATTTATATCCGGGCATTAAAATGTATTCTGATTTTCAGTATTACTTATTTATATAGACATATTTTAATGACTTAATTGCAATTATATTACCATTAAAAAAAAAATGTAGTCTTTTTCTTTTTTTTTTTTCTTTTTTTGTTAAGGTCTTCGGACAGATTTGCCTCTTCTTCGAGCCTATTGCATTGTTTTGTCACTCAATAACCTTAAACTTTGTCATTCAAATGTTATGGGTTGAGGTAATCTTTTTTAATGGTAAACGACGTTTATAAAATTTATGCAGGTGACATATAGGCGACGGACGAAAATAAATTTGATTTGAAGTCTTAATTGAATTTTTTCGAGTTCTTTCAATAAAATTTAAAATTTTAGATTAGCATATAATTTGCTAAAGGCAGTCGTGGTTTTATATGCACCAGGGGATTAGATCCTCTCATTTAAAGTTGGTCTTAGTATTGTGTGTATCAAGTGAATCATATAATTCAAGTGTATTTTTAAACTGTTATATTAATTATTATTGAAAAATCAAACATGTTATTGAAAAAGTGCATTTAAAAAAAATAATTTTTTAGTAATAACAGCTGCAATTTTTTAATAATAACAAGTGTAACTTTTTAAAAATGCATTGGAGTTGCACGGTGCACTTAGTTCACAAGAGACTTACTCTCATATTCCGGGTCTAATATAAATTAAATTGTCATTTTTCACTATCACTTTTTCTTCTCGATTTCATCAATTTCCGATTTTCTCCATCTTCTATCTTTGTTCTTCACACACTATTATTGCAAGTTTTCCACAATTTACGCTACTAATTCGTCACCAGCAAACTGTTACTGATCCTACGAGTTCGATTTCTACGGCTTTTCACAAGCATAATTGTTTGCTATTCTAATTAGATTTTGATTTCATAGAACGATTTGCGCTATTAATATTGGGGAGATTTACTATGAGGTAGCTATGGAATAGGTTTTTACTATCCACCAACTTGATTTTCTCTTTTACCTTCCCAATATAAAAGTTGATAATTTTATTACATGAATGTCACTATGTGGGTCTTGTCCAATCATTTGACTTGTATTTTACAATCTACTCAATCTAATATTTTAGGGTAGGTCTCCCATACAATATTGCAAGGGTGCAATATATGGCAAAAAAAAGGAAAATTTTGAAAATTCTCGGGTCAAAGTAACAAAATTCGCGGATCTTGAATGGGTCGAATTTGGGCAATTTTCAAATTTCAAGATTTTCGCTATACTGTATGAGTAAATTTAATGCTACTATAAGGTCCAATGTGTACTACTATAAGAACAAATGTTGTTTTTTTACATATATTCATTTATTTTTGTAGAAAACAAACATGTTAATACAATGTAAGATCAATATGTGTATTATTATAAGAAAAATATTCGTTTTTCATAAATATTTATTGATTTTTATAGAAATTATTATTTTTTAAGATGTAGTAGCACACATTTTATCTTACAGTGGTATACATTCTGGAATTTCGATAAAATTAATTTTTTAAGATGTAGTAACACACATTTTGTCTTACAGTAGCACACATTTTGTCTTACAGTAGCACACATATGTTCATGTGGTATACATTCTGGAATTTCGATAAAATTAATTTTTTAAGATGTAGTAGCACACATTTTGTCTTACAGTAACACACATTTTGTCTTGCAGTAGCACACATATGTTCATGTAGTATACATTTTGGGAGTGACGAGATAGTAACACATGTAATGTATTATTACATTAGCAACATATTATCAACATAAAACTAATAATAAAATAAAAAATAAATTAAGAAACACATATTTGTTCTTGTAAAAATACATATTATTCTTATAGTTACTTTAAAAGTACAAAAAATAACTTTTTAAGATGTAGTAGCACACATTTTGACTTACAGTAGCACAAATATGTTCATGTGGTATACATTCTGGAAGTGACGAGAATTTTCCTTAAAAAAATTATTGGATCCGCGAATTTTCATTTGGGGATATTGTACGGGTCGGGTTTTGTGCAATATTGCCTACGAGTTTTTGTGTTTATTTTATAATTTAATTCAATTTATTACTTTATCATTTGAATTTATTCCCTTCCCTCCATTTTATAACAATTAAAACTTTTGACTTTTAACAAAAATTAAATTTATTTTTTAAACAGGCATTACTAAGCTGTAAAAAAAAAAAACCACTATTAGTTTTTTTAAATATTTAAGTTTAATGTTGGTGACAAAAATATAGTAGTACAAATGTACAATCAACTGAGTATGTATAATTAGCTTATGATTATATTATCATTGTAATAAAAAGAGAAGAAAATCAACCAATAATCAGAAGAGAAGTATTAGACATCTTGATTTTCAAGTACAAGATGACTAAAACTCATTTAGTATGTGAAAAAGTGGATTGTCCATTAGAATAATCAAAGACGTGCATTCACCCGAGATAAAATAAATACTCACTCCGTCCACTAAATATGTGCACTATTGTGTTTGCACGCTCGAATTAAACAAAAAAAAAAGTAAAGATATTGTAAATATTGTGGGGTCTACTTATGAATAAAATAATTGATCGTGAAAGTGATAATAAAGATAAAAATTTCATAAAATGAAAGTGCATATATTTTGTGGACGAACGAAACAAGAAATAGTGCATAGATTTAATAGACGAATGGAGTATATACTTATAAAAAGAAGATTACAAATTAGTCGAATCTATAAAGAGAGGAATGACATGTATGGAAAAAACTAGAGCAGTAACCACATGCTAAATCAAGTGCCCTTCATATGAAAAATTAAACTTGATTTTTAGATATATATTTAGAATTCTGTAGAGTACAATTAAAATTTTCTTGGTCTTCTAAATTGATAGTTTCTAGAAAGCTCTTTTGTATTTTCATGGCATAAAATAGATCTCTAGAATTCTCATTTGAGCACTATAAATATGATAAGTTGTATGTATATTTGTGTGAACAAAAGAATATCAATTTTAAGTAATATTGTCTTTGAATTCTAGTTCTCTCCATAATTTTTTTATTCTATTATATAAAAGGGTACAAGAAGTAAACCTAAAATATCTTGGCATTACAAAAAACATATATATGAGAACATTGCAAGCAAAACAATAGGAACAATCAATTCTCTTAAGCAAGTTATTGGATTTGCAAGCCAACTTTGATAACAATACACCAATAGACAAATCTTAGCTACTGCTAGGATATGATACATATTAAATAAAAGCTTTTTTTTTTCAATTAATTGATGGATTTTTGAAGATGATATTATTCTGAAGAAGCTTTTAAATAGTCATAAAAGATTTTGAATTTTTCATATTAAATAAAAAAGAAAATAGAATTACCTACACCACACAAAACTATAAAACTATTGAGAAAAGTCTTAGTCTTGTGAACACCAAGTGTACCGTGTAACTTAGTATATTTTTAAACAGTTACACTAGTTAGTGTAGAATCACTTTTCTTTAAATAGTTACATTAAGGCTCTGTTTGCAGACTCTACTCACAGCTTAGAAGCACTTTTCAAAATCCAAAGCTGTGAGGGTGCAGCTTTACAGAGGAAGTGATTCTACCCCTCCACTTGAGATTCCAAACACAGCCTAATTACTATTAAAAAGTCACAAAAATTATTCATTAGATAAATGACTATTTTTAATAACTAAAGGACCATAATTGAGAAATTAAAAAAATAAAGAACTAAATCTGAACTCAAATAAATTTAGAGAATTATTTTTGATATTTTATAGTTTGTTTCGAGCGTATGTAGTACACATGAATGGCACAAATGCACATATGCAAACAAATCAGTTTTAGAAGCAGTTTTAAAAAACTAACAAGAAAATTCTCTCCCGGAAGAAACAATAAATCAACCCTCATCTCTCCCACTCCACGACAAAAAATGAAGGTTAAGGTCTGGTGGTATAGAGGCCCAAGCCACAAGATTTGCCTGCAGAGTATGATTAGAAGGACTGGTTAACGCAAGGGAAGATTCAAAGATGCTTCTCAGAGGTCGACTATGGTGGTTGAAACGAAGGCTTCAACTCAAGATATTCCAAGGTGATAATTTGGATGGGTTTGTCCCACAAAATTAATTCACATACAAAAATCAGATTTTCATAAGAAATTGAGCATTCAAAGAAAAGTTATTTGCTGGTTTTCTTCCTTTTTTTACTTTTTTTTTTAAATTTTATTTTATTATAAACTACAAAAAAAAAAAAAAAAGTTGTCCCCTCATTCCAGATGATTAGCCAATCTTAATAGACTAGTAAATTCTATTCATCCACCCCAAGCGTGTCACAATTAGTTAGGGATGACAAATTATATAATCGTGTCGATTCGATGATAATATAAAACACAAACACAGTACAATAAAAATACATATTGATACTAAACAAATACAAAAAATTTCAAGTCAACACAACATCGATGAGAAAACTAATAATATATAATGTATTGTATAATATAAACACAAATATATTAAGATTTGAAAAATGATATTATAGTTTTAAATTTCAATATTTATCATGATTGTATTCGCATATGTGTTACTCCATTAGCCCATTACTATGGAGTGCATGTTGTAACGTAGCACTAATTAGTTAACATGTTTCAACAGGTTAATATCTCATTCGTTAATTTTATCATGTTTAACAAACTAATATGACATGAACACTATCACGACAAGAAATTTTCGTATCCTTATCAGATCGACATAATAAGGACGGCAAATACAAAAAGCCTAAACATAAACCTGCAAATTTTATATCGTTTACGTGTTACGAAGTTAGTATCCAAAATTACCGCCCCTGCCATGCCCATTACTTCTTCTTCAGTCATGAATTCGAGCAATAACAATAGTAATGTCATCAGGCTTCCCTCCTCTACAAAATATTCCGGCCATTCTTGCCTGAATCGAAAACGGCGAATCTTTATTCCGATTGATCGAATTGCTGTGCGCGGCTTCGGCCATGTAATATGCTTGTTGGCAGAGCTCGTCGTCACCTCCGATTTTCGAATTTCCGGCGATCTCGACAATCTCACGTTCGTGCACATTATCCAGTAGCCCATCGGTTCCGGCCACCACTATGTCGCCGCTCACCACCGCCACCTCCATCAGATCGGCGACGCTCGGATCATCATTCCTCCTCCCCAATTGCAGAGGGCAGTTGAATCTCCTCTGTTGTATGGGCGATCTGTACACAACGGCGTCGTTCCGGATTAGCAAAAACCCGCTGTCCCCGACGTTCGCCGCCGTCAATTTGTCGCCGTTGAGCGCGACGATGCAGGCGGTGCAGGACCCCTCCACCCTGGTGGCGTCGAACGCTCGTTGCAAAACCCTAATAGGGTTTATCTCGCCTGGGGTTTCGTCGCTCAGCGCGAGTACGGAATTAACCATCAATCGGCGCGCGTATTCGCCGCTGTCGATTCCTCGCTTTATCCAGGAGCCGCCGACACCGTCCGCCACTCCGAAGGTCTGAGATTCCGGCCAGATGAAACAGGCGTCTTCCCCGAGTGGCTTCTGCTTGGGCTTGTATAAGCCCACAGCTGTCATCCTCAACGGAAACTTGTCCCCCACCTCAATCTCGGTGATCGAATTTATCAGAAAATCCCCAAAATCATCAATTTGAGCAATGTCGGGGTCTCCAGGGGCTATAATCGGAAAGCACAGTGAATTGAGCTCCATCATCTGAAAAATTAATCAAAGCAAAATCTCTTTAACTCTCTGCAATTTGCTTTTGAGGTTTGTTATAAAATTAAACAGCATGAATTTTCGGGAGCAAGTCTGTTAAGGAACTCACCCATTAGTGGTGATATCTTTTACTAGTTTTTATAATATTATTTTATGTTATTTTTGAGTTTGGATAGATATATTAATTAGGATTGGGTTAATATGCATGTATATAAAATACTAATATATTTCATATATTTTTCATATCTATTAATATATAGATATATATAAATAATATAATTCAATTTTATTGATATTTTTTAATGTAATACTCCCTCCGTCCCATAATTGTTTTCACACTTTTCTATTTTGTCTGTTCCACAATTATTTTCACGCTCTATAAATGAAAACTATTACTTTAATTTTATCCTCACAATATTCACATATTTACACAAAATGTCATTACTTTTACTGTTTTACATTCAATCCAACTAATCTTATTATTTTAATAATATAAATTTACACATCACCCTATTTTTTTTAAAAACTATGTCATCCCAAAGGTATTTTCACCTTTGGAACGGAGGGAGTATAAATTAATGAAACATACTATAAAACACAATATAATGCTTTGATTAAAAAAAAATTCTATCGATTTTAATATCTTCAATTGTGAAATAAAATCTAATAATTTTTTTTATAAAATTTTAATTTTATGTTATTTATTTTAAAATATATTGCATGTTAATTTTTAATTAATAAACATTATTTAAATGTATGACCCTCTCCCGTCGCCCCTCCCACCCATTTGAAAAGTGGAGTGAGCTTGAATATCTAAGTGCCGATCCGGATTAGTCTTGTATGCACCAGTTACACGGTGCAATTCAAGTTCATTTTTAAAAAGTTAAACAGTTTATAACTGAAAAATTAAACAGTTTATTACTGAAAAATTAAACTATGAAAGATACACTTTTCAGTAATAAACTGTTTAACTTTTTAAAAATGAACTAGAGTTGCACCGTGTAACTGATGCACAAGAGACTTACTCGTGCCGATCCTATTCATTGTCATTTTTTAATAATTAAAATATAATAAAAAATTTAAAATTATATATATATATATATATATATATATATATATATATATATATGTGTGTGTGTGTGTCAATTTAAATTACATTAAATAATAAAATTCAATTAAAATAATACATCTAATACTTAATACTCCTTCTGTCTACCAAATTATTTTTCACTTTCCTTTTTTGTTTGTCCACAAAAAATTTTCTCATTTCCTTATTTGGAAACAACTCACACTCACAATAAAATTTTAAATCCCACAATATTCTTATTTTTCCCTTACTTTATTTATTATTTTAATATAATATTATTTTTTTTATTAAGATTCATCGCTTCGCAAATCACATTCCTTTTAAGGATAAATGCGAATCTAATACTAGATCACATTGAATGATATAGGTCTTAATTGCTTATGAAATAGTTTACAAAAAATGGTTTTTCAAAGAAGAACAAAATAGACGCAGAATGCCATAAAAAAACATAATCTCAAAAATAAAATAAAAATCATCCACCATATATGTTCTCAGTATTGAGGAGTAAACAAATTCCCAGGTAAATTATTAATATAAAAAAACTAATGGAAAAAAAAACTATGATCAGTTCTTGCGAGCCAATGCAGCTGCAATCCCACCAGCTATAAGTCCAACAGCAGTTGCAGTGATGCCGATTCCAATAACACCATCTGCAACCATGCACGTTAAATACGACGGTTATACTCGATAGGCCATAAATCGTGCAGTTGGTGATTCACGATGAAGCTTAACATGTATGATTAGTACATTAGATTATGTCTTAATGTCTTGATGCACATTATATACGATGGGGGCATTGATGGTCATAATCGACAAGGCATGAACCATGTGATATCGATGGTCATAACTGACCAAAGAAACACTGGCATAATATCCTATGCTGCATGATGAAGCTGTCAAATTAGCAAGTTACCTTTGGTAATTCGATCTTCAACGGTCTTCTTCAGAGACAGGGCTTGTCTCCAGTCGGGTGCAATCTAATACACAAAGAAGTAGTAAATTTTCAGCTCACAGTAACATAAGACTGGAATTTAGTGATAGAAAACAAATAACGGACCTCCAAACACTGGTCCAGAAGCTGCCTGCATCTTGCATAGTCCCCGCTCCGATAATATCCAACAGCAAGCAGATAAAGTTTCTCCCTCTTTAGCAATGGGCTACTCGTGTTGGTCAGTGAAGCTGTGATAAAATAAGGCACACATAAATGGATCATCGAATAAAGAAAATAAGCCAAATGTATCGACACATTTGGTGAAATGCATACAATATGAATTAGAGGGTGAAAACAGAGCAATTAGCAAGAATGAAGTAAGAAAATAATCCCACAATAAAGATTGAGCAATAATGGACTTTAACGATCTTCATCCATTAAAAGTGACGAGAATCATGCCTTTTATCAGGTATGAAATTTCAGAATTTCTTCAGAGACTATTTTATCTTCAACTACTGCCATAATGAACAACTAAATACTATTGAACGAATTTCAATTGACTAATAGAAACACACTAGGTGATACAATTTCTGAGTGAAAACGAAATTGACAGCAATAAGAGAGCAGTAGCAGAACCAATACTTAAGATTGTCAATCACACAACGCACATAGTATACAGCTCTGACTATTATAGTATCTTCTCTATTTAATCATGCACGCAATTAAGTGACATTGTACTTCCCGAGATACTAATGGAAAATGCATTGAATATAATTCATCTAGAATTTCACCTTCGAGCATGGCAATCCCTCGTTCCATATCTACAGGTTGTCTGGAATGAACAAGAGCCCATGACAGCCGCATAATACTTTCATTTATTCGATCTTCAGCTTCATCTTTTTTAGCCTCCGCAACTTCTCTCTCACAGCCCTGTCATAGCAAAGGCACATAACAATAATTCAGTGATATAATGCGCATCCATAAGAATCTTAACAGAGATTGGAACACCATAAATAATCAGCCAAAAAGAGACCAAAATTGTTTCCTTATATACATACATGGCCTCAAAAACATAACATTTAAGAACTATTCAAACAAAAAATTACAAAAATATCTAAATAAATGCAATAATTACAAATAAAACACCATCAGAACTCCATTGACATTCAAGATTCCTCCAAAAAATAAAAAATAAAAAACACAGTTCTCTTGCAACCAACATAATCCATACAATTCTCAAGCTAAACCCTCTCACAAATTCTCCAATCAAAAATTTATTTCCTAATGTAACCAAACTAGATCCATCAAGGAAATTGGCAACACACACAAACCCTAACCTAACTCAAAGGAGCAAACAACAATTTAAAAAATTTACAAACAGCTTACCCTACCTATTACAAATGATCAAAATCATCACACAAATTATATTTATCGGCGTAAAATCTGAAGAAATTTCATCATTACAACAGAAATTGAAAACGCATGTCAAGAGTAAGGAGTAAAAGCCTAAGAAATTATATTTTCTCGATTATTGCAAAAAAAAAAAGTGCAGAAATATATAATAAAACATTAAATAGCGGGAAAAAGTATGCATACGAGAATAACATCAGGAGTCGACCAAGGGATGTGGTCGCCGCCGCCGAAGAAACTCGAAACGGACTCCACAAATTGATTAAACTGCTCCATATTCCCTATTGATTTTCTTTTTCGCGTAGATCTTCTCCACAATATAATTCTTTCAGAAATTCTGTTAAATAAAATTGGGGACTTGGTTTATATCTGTATGCAGTTTGCTTCGGGTTTAAGTCCTGATATTACAATATGACATAAGAAATTACGTACACTATTTAAAGGAGAAGGATTTTTTATTTTTTTTAGGAAAGTATACAAAATACTTTTTTTAAGAAAAATAAAATATTTTTTGTGAAAAACTGGTCTTATTTGAAAAATATGGTTCGTTTATTTGAAATATATGATGGATTGACGATCTAACTAAAGATTTAGATAGAATTATATCTTTCCTTATATTTAAAAAAATAGTAAGTTTCTTGTGCACCAGTTACACCGTGTAACTCAAGTTTATTTTTAAAAAGTTACATAAAATACTACTGAAAAATTACACTATTAAAGATACACTTTTCAGTAATAATTTCTGTAACTTTTCAGTATTATTTTGTGTAACTTTTTAAAAATATATTTGAGTTGCACGGTGTAATTGGTGCATACAAGACTAAGCCTTTAAAAAATAATAAAAATCATGAATCTTTCATAGATTATATTGGGTGAAAAGATATTTTAAAAAAAATCACGCAAAGACAAACTAAAAATCTATCTTCAAATTTGTATTTATAAATGTAATATTATATGAAGGATAGAATAAAATTGCAATATATATATATAAGTTTAAAGAATAGCATAAACAAAAAGTTATTTTTTAATGGTGGAAAATCGATGTATCTAAAATATAGATGAAAATTAAATAATATGGATATTGGAAATTATAATTAAAAAAATTGAAAGTCTATATTAAAGAAATCATACTTATAGAACACCAAAAAATATATATATATATAACTATGAGATAATTATAACATAACCGTCAGTGATTCACGTTCTACAAATTATAACATTAAAATGAAAGTATTAAAAAATAAAAATATTATTTGATTCAGTAATTCATACTCCCTCTGTCCCAAGATAAACTTCACACTTTCCTTATATGGACGTCCCAACTCTTTCTTTACACCCCAAAAAAGGAAACAACTCACACTCACAAAAGTCAATAAAGTACACTTTTTTATATTTTATTATTTAACTTTACACTCACATACTTCACTTTTTTTTAATATGCGTGAAACTCCACCTATGAAGAAAATGTTGGGACGAAGGGAGTATGTTACTTTATGAACAAATAAATATTAATATAAAAGTAAAATAATATTGCGACACCATATTATGTATTAAACTATTTAATATCATTTTGAGTTGTACAGATAAACTAATTTATCAAACAATTTATCCTAATTAGTTTTCTAAAATCTTTAATAGGTCCGATCATTGAAATATGACGACTAGTCATAGGAACCACCTTAAAATATATAATTAATTATTTAATAAATTAATAATATATTAACACATAAAATAATAAAAAATCAAGCATTATCACTTTTAATTATTAAAAATTATAAGTAATACATTATCACCCTAAACATTAATAATAAAAAGTTGAGGAGAATATATTTTAAATATTAATAATTAAATATTCCCTCAATTCCTTAATTTTTTTATGTTAACTTTTTTTTAATTGATTTTAAATTACAATTTCTAAAATATACTCACATTTTTATTATCGTCCTTCACTGATGAAGTCTTTTTTTTTTTTATCGATAAATGTTAGTTGTTAGTAGTTAGAATCCAAGAATAAACTCCCAGTCAACTTTATATCTCTCATCTCCAATTCGTTCCAGAGGGAATCGAACCCGGGTCACTCACTTAAGTGATGAGCCCAGTGGCCAAATTAGCTAGCCCACGAAGTCATTTAATACGAGGGAAAATGAAATTTACGAAAAACTCCAACTATTATACCAATCTATGCAGTCTATCACAATGGATTTGAGCAAAAAAAATAAAATAAATAAATAAATAAAATAAAACACAAAAACTATAACTATCTCAATTATTTCAAAACAAATCATCACCATTCTAAGCTCTGTGTCTAATTTTGTGAACAATATGGCCTCAGTTTCTCAGGCATAGCTCTGTAAACTCTCCACCACATTCCATGAGCAAAGTCACTCGCATACCGGTGGAACGCCGGCACGTCCCAGTTACAGTCGCGCTCACTCGAGCACTTCCACGGCTTCAAACCTGTATAATGCAGCGCGTAAAACTCATCCACAATCACATGTTCGGTATCATTCTGCTCGATGAAAACTTTCATGAAGTTGAGCTCGTGTGGGAGGCGGTGCCACCACGCAAACACCTCGTTCAGAAACCCCTGGTCGCCGCCATTGTACGAGCCCACCACCATCATCTTTTTCATAAGGATGTCGAAGGTGCACTGAGACGGCTCCACTAGCATCAGCCCCGAGTTGAAGAGGTCCTTTTGGTAGTTTCCAGCTGCTGAGAGCTGAGGGTATACGAAGAACTCGTCTAGGTTCCGTATGACTAAGAGGTCTGCATCGATGAACATTAGCTTATCGTACTGTTTGAGCTGCCATATACGGAGTTTGCTGTAGTTCCATTCGTTATACGCGTGTTTCCTTGAATACGGGCTCCGGATACGCTCAATACGTTCCGTTTTCCACCCTGCTAAACGGAGACCCTCGATGGATTCTGCTGATATGTTGTCATCAGCAAAGAGGATAAGATCTTTCGTGGTGTTCGACTGGATGATGCTTTGAGCCAAGACGATGGCGCCACAGACGTAGTCTTCCGTGGAGTGTAGGACTGTAACATACGCTTCTTTCGCTTGAAGATTATGACTAGTTTGCCTTCTCCATAGTTCTTCATCATCACCTGCAATTCAATGCATCAAACATGGCAAAAACTTCCAATTTTGACCGAAGTTCGACTCTCAAAATACACAACTAATATTTTCGACTGATTTTTTTCTGTGGTTCGCGAGAAAATATAGAAATAGCATCAAAATTGCATCAGTTGCACGCAGAATTGTTACTCACAAGTTATATATAGTACATGATACTGTTGCATTTGATCTCGTGTTTCTTTGTTGTCAATACACGTACGTCAAGAGAAAAAGATATAACATACCGAAAAAGGATGAGGGAGGGACGAATTGACATGGTCCCACGGGCATGAGGGCCAACTTTTTGATCATAGTCATCTCAGGTTTGTAAATCCAAGTGTTGCCTTCATTCCAGAAAAGATCATCACATCTGAAAATCTCCCACATGGGTTCCAAAGATTCGACGAACACAGCCATTAACGGCCCACCACTTGCCTTCCTCCCACTTCTGAGTAGTAAGTTAGCAACCACCAAGTTCACTTGCAACCTAAAAACATCCTTCAATCCACCATCGTCCTTATCAATCAAACGAGGAACTCTAGCAATCACCACATCAAGATCCTCATAATCTTCAAATCTTGGCATTGGAATATCAGGGCACGTTGAATTTTCGTACACCCTCTCTGGAGCCAAATCAGACCATCGAATGTCTTCTCCCACATGGTCAAAATGCACCTCCATCATCATCGCTGCTGTCAAAACTTCATCCATCAACTCGCGTGCATTCACCAACCCGATATTGATTTTTCCAACATTGAACTCTCTCCTAATAACTTCAAACCACACAGGATTTTTCACATTTTTAAAGTAGACGGTGGTGTTTTTCTTAACCCGTGTTGGGATAGCTCGTTTCACTCGATTCATGTTTACCAGTCCTATTCTGATTCTCTTGTCTATGATGTCTCGTGAGACTACCTCTAACCAACCGGGATTTTTGAAGCGTCTAAGGTAGGTTGTCACATCGTGAAACTCGCTTTGCAGATACCTGCTATAGTTGATGATGAAAAATAGGTGGTTAGTGATAATGAGCAAGAGGGCAATGGAGAGAAGGATGAAAGACAAACTGAGGTTCTTACATCTGAAAAACATGGGTCCTGTTGTTTAAGCTTCAACATCTCTGCCTGTTCTCTTATATACGAGAGGTTTCAGCAAGATCGGTTAAATTATGCCGCAACACAAGTTACATTTCATACTAGGCAGCTAATCACTTTGATCCTGTGTATTTATTTAGAATATTTCTTCCAAAGAATATGAATGAAAAAAACGTAAACTCACAAATTCAGATATAGCAAATATTTATTTCTATAAACTCTATTCAGCATTTCCTTACTCAAATGGGTGGATTACAATATGGACTGATATAGAAGGAAATCAAACTAATAGAGAATCAACATAATCTTAAACACAAGAAGCTGAAACAGGGGAAATAAGTGAAAAACAGGTAATTTGATTGCATTTGCTCAAAAGATCAATATCAAATATACAAAAAGGTAAAATTTAAATGACAAAATCCAGATATCCAATCATTCCCTATCCTGTAGTAAGTTATTGATCATATTTACCAAAGAAGGCGTACCCTTCGCCATAATCTCTAACCTAGAAGCATTCGAGGCATGAGAGAAAAGGGAGAGTCCAAACATAACAAGCTCAGGAAGAAACAGGCGAGACGACAAGAATCCATGCCAGTACCGAGGTTCCAAGTTGAAAAAAGCATCAAAAAACCTTCTGGTTGAATGTAAATCAAGCTTGAGCAGAATATCCATCCCAAAACAAAAGAATTCTCTTTGCCTTCGCCTTTCTATAGGCCACAAGTCTTTCCAAACCTCAGCTGATAAGTTGTTTCCTTGAATGATTCTATCTGAACCTAAGTATCCCACAATGGCATTAGCTACTATAGGGGCAGCAGCTAGGGTCCTGGCAACCATATAGCCAGTTGAAGGATGCACCATCCCTGCTGTGCCCCCAATTCCAACGACACGTTGAGGTAAAACGGGCAGAGGCCCTCCCATTGGGATTACACAATGCTCGTCTTCCTCAATGCTCTTCACTTTTATACCTAGGTGACTCAATCGAGCAGCCATTCGTTCTTGGATATCCTTCATAGGCACACCAGGGCGAGCTACGAGTGAGGTTTCTTCAAGGAATATCCTCTGCTTAGAAAACGGCATTGCATAGAGGAACGTTGGAATCTTTCTATTCCTCTCTCTCATCTCTTCACTGTTCTTAAGATGTGAATCTCTCCAATCCATGAAAACCATCTTGTCCACATCAAATGGATGCTCCTCGACTTCTGCTAAAATCCCGTACGCCACCTGATACCCCGGGTTGTAGGGCTTGTCATACTGCACAAGACATCTGGAAAAACCAGTTGCATCAAGAACAACTGAAGCCTGAATGGTAACACCATCATTGCATATCAAGAATGACTTAGATTCCTCATGAATCACTTTCACAACCTTGGCTTGATGGAATTTAACTCCATTTGAGATGCATTTCAGCATCATTTTCGATTTCAGCTGCTTTCGATTTACCCTGCCGTAGGGCCTACCAAGATCTTTCGTTGTCTTCTCATCTATATACACCACAGCACCAGACCAAGTTGTGTCCAAACAGTCCAACAAATCCATAGCCTCAAATTCATCTACCCAAACACCATAATTATTAGGCCAAATCAACTTAGGAGAAGGATCAATTGAACAAACAGAGAGCCCTGCTTCCGAAACTTGCTGAGCCACAGCAAGCCCAGCAGGGCCCCCACCTACAACAGCTAGATCCACCACAAGCCCTTTTGAAGGGTCATACAAAGGGAGCTCAAATTCAAGATTCTCTTTCTTGATTTCAGGAACAAGCTCCAATAGGGCACTCGCACTCGCTTTAACACTGAATTTTTTGCTAAGTTTAAAGTGGGATTTCTTGTAATGAAACTTAGGTTCAGGATTATGAGGCTTCAACGAGGTGAAGGCACTAACCTTGTCCGCGAACCCATGAACTGGGTGCAGAAACTGAATCTTGTTGTGGGTCTTGAGCAGAGTATCCATAATCCCTTATCCGGGTCGGGTTTTCCAAGAAATTCCCACTGATTCTTGAAAATACAAACAAGACTTTCCTCTTTTTTCAACTCAGAATCTTGAATTGACAGCAGGAAATGAAGCGAGGATAGTGAATTTGCAGAGAAAATTGTTCGTCTTATGAAAGAACACAGGAAGACATATTCACCAGATTGAAGAAGGGTAAACAAGAAAGAAGTTGATAATTGATTTACTCGAAATAAGACAGATTAAATGGGATTTTTGCAGAAAGCGGCAGATGAGAGGTAGAGAGCTTGTGGTGAACACTCATCAACGACATCGAATATGCGTGTGTGGGCACATTGCGCTCTGCAATATCCACATCCGAATTTTATATTTATTTATTTATTTATGTGCACTGAACTCTGAAGAATCATTTTGTTACCCTTTTTAAAAAAGTGGAAAATCAAATCAAACGATGTAAAACTTGATTTGATACGTCCAATAAAAGCTTATTTGAATTTGGACAAAATATACATGAGTAAATAAAATAAAACCAGAGAAAAAAATGACAGACTACTCAATATTGACTTGTATAAGTACATGTTTTAAAATTCTAAAAATAATTTTTAATTTTTTTTTTTTTTAAAACTCTTTCTTATCGTATAAAAAAAATTATTTTAGAAATGATTTTGTAGAGTTTCAAGTAAATGAATGTAATATCTAATTAATTATTGAATTTTAATTTTTCTAATTAATCAAAAGGTTGGTTTTTATTTTGATCTTAATTATTTTGCCGATTCCTTCAGAAAAAGCCCATTTCAAATAAAGCAGAAAACTTTGTTGATCTCATTCTCACTCCCAAGAATTCAGCTAAAACCCAACTCCCCCAAATGCTCCGAGTTAATCATCTCCGACGCTCTCTACACTCCCTCCTCCGCCGTCCCCCGCCTAAACCCTCTTCCGCCACCGCTCCTCCTCTCCGCCCCTTCTGCTCTGTACCCAACCCGCCGCCCTCTGCCACCTCCGACGCCGAGCTGCGGAAATACCTCGGATACACCCTCCTCCTCGTCACGAGCGGCGTCATCACCTACTTCTCATTCCCCTTACCGGAAAATGCAAAGCACAAAAAAGCCCAGCCTTTCCGCTACGCCCCTCTTCCTCCGGACCTCCACACTGTTTCCAACTGGAGCGGCACGCACGAAGTCCAAACCCGAACCTTTCTACAGCCCGAATCGATTTCCGAGCTCGAAGCGATAGTCAAAGAAAATAATGAGAAGAAGCAGAAGATCCGGCCAGTTGGGTCGGGTCTTTCGCCAAATGGGATTGGATTGACCCGTTCTGGGATGGTGAATTTGGCTTTGATGGATAAGGTTTTGGAGGTGGATCAGAAAAATAAGAGGGTTAGAGTGGAGGCAGGAATTAGGGTTCAGCAGCTCGTGGATGGGATCAAAGAATATGGACTCACTTTGCAGAATTTTGCTTCAATTAGGGAGCAACAGATTGGTGGCATTGTCCAGGTGAATATTGAATTGCAGTGTGATTTCATAACCCTAATTTTTGTGTGTGTATGTAAACGCATTGCTGCTGCCTTACTTCCTTCAATTCGATTCAGTTAGACAATGTAGGTTGTATTATAACGTCTAGTAGTTCTCTGGTTATCAATGTTAATGTTTGCCTTTTCTTTTGATGTTACTTGGATAATTGGCTTAGGGTGCGTTTGGTTGTTTGGACTAGATAGATTAATTGGGATTGGATTAAATGAGATTGAACTAGATAGGATTGGATTAGATTGAATTATAAGTTTTGATTGTGTTTGGATTATAAGTTCCCAAGGTGGCAACTCTGTATATTGAAAATCTAGGGTGGGAAAGTTGTTTTCTTATCCGTAGTGCTTTGCATAGGTTACCCATGGTGCATTCCGACAACAAGCTCGGACTGGCTGAACCCGTCCCCGGGAGATAGCCTACGGAACAGGTGGGTCGGCTTCTGCCGCCCACCCCAGTGGTCTGGTCAGACCATCCTCCTGAATCCGAAGCTTCTTAGGGTCAACCATTGCCGTCTTGTCTCACGCTTTCATCTAGGACTTCTGCTGCGTAAACCGTTGTAGTCATCCTAAATTTGCGAAGCTTCGGATTCAGGAGGATGGTCTGACCAGACCACTGGGTTGGGCGGCAGAAGCCGACCCACCTGTTTCATATGTGCGGACGTAGGGCATCTCTTTTACTTCCCTTTTTTTATGCTTTTTCGTTTTTGCTTCATCTCTCTCTGTAATGGTCTCTGTTTTTCATTTGTAGTTCATCCTGCACGTGCAACACACCCGAATCTAGAGTAGAGAAAATAAAGTTGGAAACATAATTGATTTATATATGCTGGTTACTGTAAAACTATTATTTCATCGAGTCATTTGCATTGTATAGTTTCGAGCTGCTTCTGAGCTTATATTGCGTCTTCAAATTTTCAGGTCGGGGCACATGGGACTGGTGCAAGGCTGCCTCCCATAGATGAGCAAGTTATCAGCATGAAACTGGTGACTCCTGCCAAGGGCACAATTGAGATTTCCAAAGAGAAAGATCCGGAGCTCTTTTACTTGGCTCGTTGTGGTCTTGGAGGACTTGGTGTGGTTGCAGAAGTTACTCTACAATGTGTTGAAAGACAGGAGCTTGTAGAGCATACATATGTGTCCAACATAAATGAGATAAAAAAGAATCATAAGTAATACACATCTTCTCACCTTTGTGATACATCACTCTATTTTCTTTCACCAAGATAATATCTTGAAGACACGTCAAGGGGATGTTTCGTTAGGGATTAAGGGGTGCCTGAAAATCCAGACTTTGAAATATTGGGTTGTTAACTCAAACCAAACATCACTCAAAAGTTTGTGAAATTTTCTTTGAAGTGTGTACAAAAGACAGTTTAGCTTGAAATTGAGTATTCCTGTGTATTGATTGACCATTGTGCAAGATTTTTTTATTCTTGATATATTAAAAAATTTCAATTTACTCTTGCAGAAAACTTCTGTCGGAGAACAAGCATGTGAAATACCTGTATATTCCGTATACTGACTCTGTAGTAGTTGTGAGGTGTAATCCCCTTTCAAAATGGAAAGGTGCACCGAAGTTTGTACCCAAGTATACCCCGGAGGAAGCTACACAACATGTGAGAGACCTATATCGGGAATCACTAGAGACGTACAGGTAATCTTATTTAGCTCTCACCACTTGGATTCTACAAAGCAATACCTAATCTTGCATTATGTAAGTAATGATTTGAATTAGTGGAAAGCATATAATCTAAGCTATTATACTAATCGCAATTCCATTCTATGATTCTATACAGGAAAGATGTCGGCACATCAAAGACGCCTGATGAGAATGAACCCAATATAGATGAACTTTCATTCACCGAACTCAGAGATAAGTTGATTGCTTTGGATCCCCTTAATAAAAAACACATCATAAAGGTCAATCAAGCAGAGGCTGAATTCTGGAAGAAGTCAGAGGGGTATAGAGTAGGCTGGAGTGACGATATTCTCGGCTTCGACTGTGGTGGGCAACAATGGGTCTCAGAGACCTGTTTTGCAGCTGGAACCCTATCTAAACCTATTAACGATCTGGAATACATCGAAAAATTAATGAAGATAATTGATAAAGAAAATATACCTGCCCCTGCACCAATCGAGCAGAGATGGACAGCTTCCAGTAAAAGCCTCATGAGTCCAGCTTATAGCTCATCGGGGGATGATATATTCTCATGGGTACTCTCTCTAACTAATACATGCTTGGTTTGAAAGCTATGGAATCTGATCTCTTTTTACTTCTAAGAGAAATGTTGATTGTTGAACTGGTAAAACAAGGTTTCCTGTTGAAAGGTTTCATTAAGTTTTAGTAATTCTGTAAATGTGTTTCTATAGCTCAATGTATCATGGAGAAAGGCCGTTGCTTAGTTAGTTTGGTGATTAGTTTTTACATTAAAATAAGTCCATGTTTCCTTATTGTTGAAACCAGGTTGGTATAATTATGTATCTTCCTACAACGGATGCTCGTCAGAGGAAGGATATCACCGAAGAATTTTTCTACTACAGGCGTTTGACGCAAGCACAATTATGGGATGAATTTTCAGCTTATGAACACTGGGCTAAGATTGAGGTACAAGTCATATTTTGTCGAATGTTGCTTGCTTTTATATTGTGACCTTAATACTTAATTGCTAGAAGAATGCAACATAAAAGTATGAAATTGCAATACGATGCCTACTGCCTAGTAATAATGGTCTTCATTTTATCACATAATTTGGAATTTCTCGTAGGTCCCGAAGGACAAAGACGAGCTTGCTGCTCTGCAGGCAAGGTTGAGGAAGAGATTTCCTGTAGATGCATATAATCAAGCAAGAAAGGAGCTCGACCCCAACCGCATCCTTTCTAACAATATGCTGGAGAAACTGTTTCCCAACACCGAGAGTGTGTCATAAACACGAATCCTTGATCAATATGTTGTTCACTGGTAATATTTCTTTCGCCCAATAATTAAAATGATCTTTCCTTCAGTTGAATTGATTTGAGATGTGCATATCAGCTGGTCAGTTGATTGTTCATCCATTTATAAAATGCTAAGCTCGAGTGCTTGCTAAGAATGAGGCCTTCAAATATAAAATATGGCTTCAAAATAGGAAGAAAGAATTAGGAAAGAACTATTTCCAACCATGTTCGCTTGGCTGTATATCTGAACGACGTTTCCTGATTGGTTAATAAAGGCTGTGTGCTTCATAGTTTAGTTCATTTTGTCTTAGCTATAAAGAAATGACAAACAGTAGAAGATGATTTTATATTATATGACGAAGAGAATACAACTGTAGTTCAAATATATCTATGGGGAATTCTTGGACATATGCAGTACATAACATTACTATAAAGAGAACAAATGTCTGAAACCAACGAGGTTTGAGGAAGGCGTGTAAGGGATCCAGATTACAGCATCGGGACTTAGAAGCACACTTCACAAAGCCAGCAGCAACATAAGGCGAAGAGGCTGCACAGTAAAAGAAACCAGTAGTTAGTTGATAGAAGTCTGTCTGATTAACCGTTTGCAACAATTTAAAACAACTTCTAAAATCACGTATGTTAAAAGCTACGAGAGATAGCTTTGAAAATAAGTGATTTTAGAAGCTGTTTATAGTGTTTTAAAACAGACACTGAAATTGAAGAAACGAAGTGTGTTTCATAACATGTAAAGTATAATCTGTGATGCAGTTTATTGAGTGAGGGCTTGAAAGTGCATAGTTACCATCCCTCAAGGAAACCCCGGTCTCCCTTTGCCTTTGTTCGTGGCCCGCACTTCATCTTCTTCGTCTCGGTCGGTGGATTCTCTGTTGGATAACCTGCATATGTAGGAATTATGAGTTTAATTGACAGAGATTGTGTGTGTGAGAGAGAGAAAGAAAGAGAGAGAGACCTGGTGGAGGTTGGCTTGCTTGGTTCTGCATTTTGGAAGATCAGTTTGATGGAATGTGATCAATATATGCAACAGGGCATATTTATAGAGGGAGGAGGGGGGAGAGAGAGAGAGAGAGAGAGAGTTAACTTAGCTAGTAAAATTTAAAAAGCCTTAATTTGATATGCACCCGTTGCATAGCGCTAACTCTATTACAATTTTAAAAAGTTACATAAAATATTACTGAGATTATACGTGTTATTACTAAAATGTTTATTTTTATAGTGTAATTTTTTGAAAATAAACTCTAATTGTACGGTGTACCTAATGCATAAGAGGTTCAGTCATTTGAATTGCACGGTGCACCTGGTGCAGAAGAGGTATAATTATTTAAAAAAACATTGATTCCTTGGCGATATTTGAGAGAATAACAAAATTTTGAAAAAATAAACCGAAAGTTTGTGTTCTTACATAAAAGAAGAACATTTGAGCCCACCGAATATATTCCTGTTTTTCTTTATGTAAAAGAGGCCTCTGAATAATTAGTTTATGATACATATTGTGACTTTTTTTTTAATCTTTAGATTAAATATTGAGTTATAAAAAAAATTAAATTATATATTTTTAAAGTATTATTTTTAAATTGATATAAAATTTTTGCATAATAGAATAAATATGAATTGAATAATAATTTTTTTAATATTGTCTAAATTTAAAAATAGAATTTTAAAATTTACCATTTCACAAACTGCCAAAAATATGATATATTCCCAATTTTGCATCAATTGTGAAGCCTCAACGCGTATTCACAAAAGTGGAAAATAGAAAAGAAATGAACGCGGCATTGTTTTAACTTTTTGAGCTACTTCTAACTTAAGGCATCAATACCTTAATTATAGCTTCATTTTAGATAATTATTCGAGATAAGTTTAGAAGGGTAGGTCTCTTGTGAATTTGAGTTTACATGAATTTGTATCACTATTATTCATATATGTTACAAAAATACACTTGATATTTTGACAGTAATAATATATATGCATAACAGTGATAGTGTGTATACATGACAATGATAATTGATAATCCGAGTTCACAGTGAACTCAGGTTCATACAAATTTTTGTCATTTAGAGTAGGTATTGTGTGAAAGTGGTTCATATCAAGAATCACTTTTTAACAAGGCAAAAAAATAAATTTATAAATATAAACCTTGTATCATAAGGTGGTTTATATCATGAAACTGGTTTATATAATACTTTGCCTTTTTCTTTTAGTTCCTCTTTTCTGTAATTTTTGGTTAAGGGCTTACTCTTAAATAAAAATAGCCTTTTAGAATTTCTTTTTTAAAATTATCTCAAACAACTTTTAAAAATATAAAATTGTTTTGTAAGCATTTCAAAACACCTTAATATTGGGTTCTTGATTGGAAAACTTGATTGTTAGAATTATTTTGATGTAATTTTTTTAGCCCATGTAATAATCAAAAGTACTCCCTCAATATTTTAGAAGTATAATTATTTGTACGTCTTTTAAAAGTATGTTCTATTTTTAAAAGGGTTTCTTACATATTGGTTCAAAAAAATCACTATATTTACAAATTAGTTCAAAAAATTTGTACGGTAGTATATTTTTTTTTTCACGGAAGTGATTTTTTTTTTGCACGGGACCAATATGTAATTTTTGTCAATTTCTTAAATGATTTTGTACTTTTCCCTTTTTAAAAATATGAAGGAGCACTTATAAATGGATTCAAAAAAGTGATTGTATTTACAAATAAATTTGAGACATTTGCACAATCATATAAATTTTGCTTGCACAAAAAATATTAAAATTTTGTATGTGTAACTATTTTGAATTTGTTCATAAATACGGTCATTTTTGTGAACCATTTGTACTTTTCCAAAAAAATGAATCCATAATATTTTATCTAATTTTCTTAAAAATTTGTACTCAACCCTCTAAGCACATTTTTCCAGGGTATAATTTGTCATGTTATTGCTCAAATTCTCTAATTAAATCAGCAAGTACTTGAAGAAACAAATTTCATAAAAAATAATGACTTTAACTTAAAGTAAAGGTTTTTCCGGATTATTTGTAATATGAATTTGTGGGCCTGTAGCAAGTTTGGGCTTTAAGGCCTTATGAATAGCCCACTAAAGAAGTTGGGCTTTAAGGCCTCATGAATAGCCCAATGAAGAAGTTTGTAAAAGCCAACTATTTACCCCTCCAACATTATTAGATACCCCCACCCAAAATATATTTATTCTATTTTTTATACTACCTCCGTCTACGAAAAATATGCTCAGATATTTGCACGTGGTTTAATGCAATATGTCAAAAGGTATTACGGAATATTGTGAGGTCCAATATGAATAAAAAAAATATTTTTGAAAAGTACATCATATGTACGTTCTAGAGATATTCTCTTTATTCATGTCGGACCTCACAATATCCCGTAATACCTTCCGATATATTGCATTAAACCACGTGCAAATATCTGAGCGTATTTTTCGTGGACGGAGGGAGTATATTTTTGTCGAAATTTATTTCATATTTTAACAAAAATATGTGAAATATATGTTTGGAAAAATCGCAAAAATATTAATTCAG
>JAPKLY010000077.1:529606-688887 GCA_026898435.1 Prunella vulgaris | reverse complement strand
TTTTTTTTTCTAAAATAAATCATTAAAAACACTTAGTTGATGACATTCTTTTATTAATTTATGTACATACAAGTAATGATGAAAAAAATATATTAATCAAATAATTTGCATCCCACATAGTTAATAGTAATTTACTAATAATCATTAAATTAATAATTTCTGGCAAAATTTTATATGAAAGTAATTTATAATAAGTTTTTTTAAATATCATATATTCATATTGCAGTTATTATAGATTTTATTAATCCTAACTTTTGATATTCTCAATAAATTTTTTCATGATACTCATTATCAAATGTATGATACTTTAAAACTAAGCTATTTCACAATAAATTTTATCATAAATTATTTCATATAAAACCTACACTAGTTACTTTGATAAAACACATAAGTTTGGACAAAACAATTAATTAAGACCACAAGTAATTATTCTTGAAGGAAATTAATTAAGACCACAAGTTTATTATTCTTGAAAGAAATTAATTAAGACCACAAGTTTATTATTCTTCAAAGAAATTAATTAAGACCACCAGTTATTTGCCAGAAATAATAAATCTGTCAACAGCTAGCCGGCATTACCGCCCATTATATTACAGTAAATTAACTACCACTAATACAAATAACATTATAACTATCAAAGAAAATAGTCATTAATCTCTTGAGATTTTTATTATTTGCATGATATATTTCAATGAAAACATCGATCTTGAAAGGAAAGAAAATAATCAAATACATTATATTTATGCATATATGAAGCAATTAATTTTTTATGAAACAATTAGTTTAATATCTTTCTATATTAAGATCAAATTTTAGAGTAAGTCTCATGTGCACCAATTACACGGTGCAACTCAAGTTCATTTTTAAAAAAGTTACACAAATTATTACTGAAAAATTACACTGTAAAAGATACATTTTTCAGTAATAACTAATAACATGTGTAACTTTTCAGTAGTATTTTGTGTAACGTTTAAAAAATAAACTTGAGTTGCACCATGTAACTGGTGCATACAAAAATTTTGACGGAGTCAATATCATATATATTAGCTAAATGTAATATAAATAAATTAAATAACAATATTACTATCTCTTAATTCAAGAAAACAAACTATTCATACATGTTGAAAATGCCAATTAAAATGTGGTGAAAATTTATTTTAAAATAGTGGAAACTTTTAAAATCAATGACGATAATTAAAAGCTCTATTATTTTTCTTTTTAAGGCACAGATTAATTGGTGAAAATCAAGCTAGGGTTTCATATACATACATATACATATATTTGTTGTCTATTTACGAAAAAAAAAAACCCTTAGCTTGCAGAAAATGGAAGGCCAACAAGTCAAAGTGGAGACAAAAAGAGGTAGAAATATATATGGAAGGAATCCAAAATTAGATATGACCTAATATTATAAGTTAGATGGTACTTGTGATGTCACACTCAATGTTGCATTCATGCTAGACAGCCAATCAATTTGTCCAAAGCCAAATGATGCCCTCTTAAAATGCATTAATTTTAGTCACGCTCTCAAATCCAATCAAACTTATTTATGTATACATGTCACATACAAAAATTATATTTATCAAATACGTACTCCCTCTGTTCTGGGTATTTTTTAAAAAAAAAATTGGGAACACGAATTAAAAAAAATAGAATATATGAGTGTGAAATTAATTAATAAAATATAAAAATATACCTTATTGAATTTTATAAATGTATATTATTTCCTTTTTAAAGTAGAAAAAAAGAGTTGAGACATCCCAAAATATAAAAAAAAAAAAAAAAGAATTGGGACGGAAAGAGTAATATATATACTCCTTCGCCTTATTAATTTTATTCCCAATTTTTCTTAATTAATTATCCACCAATCTTATTTTCTCCTTAAAAAACATACTGCACTCTCAGATAAAAATTTGAACTCTATATAAACCCTCATTTTTTTTACTGTATATATATTTTCAATGTTCATTATATCAAAACTATACATACGATATACATGTGTAGTTAAAAGATAATTAGAGACAGTTCATATATGATATATCCCACATTAATAATTTCTTGACTTTTTATTTATTCTTAATAAAGTCTAGCTAATTAGGTCGACCCAACGAAGTCCCAAAAGACCATTACCCCACAAGCACTAGAAACCAAAACATCCATTAATTAAACTTTAAAACAATTTATAACGCCAATTGAATAATATTTAACTAAAACAAATCAGTACAAATTCATTTAAAACTGGAATTATTAAAATAGTCAGAATATATATATATATACACCATCAATAATGATTGAAATCACCGACTCGATCAATCCCATGCATGCATATGAATATATATGATATATAAAATGCCAATTATATATATATATATATAATAACTCAAAATCTTCGAATATTAACTTAAAATAACATTGCTTGATATTAAATTTAAATATTAAAATGTGGGCATAAAACAAAATGGATTGACAGGACCTTGGGTTAGGGATTTGAAAAGATTGACCTGAGTCCTCTCATTTACACTAAAAACTTGGATCCTGCTCTTGTCCCATCTCTCTCTCATCATTCCATCACTTACAAAATTTCCCCCTCTCTCTTACTTCTTTATCATTATACTATATCATTCATATGTTCCCTAAAAAAAATCAAGAAAACCCCATAACTTATATATAATTAATTATATCATCATCATCATAAATTTAGATTGAACCTCCCATTTTGCTACTCTATCTCTATGGACTTATGTGATCTCACTACGCAGAAATAAATATTAATCACTAATATATATATATTCAAGAGATAGGAAGCACATAATCATGAAGTATGATCTAAGGAGAGAAGGATACGTAGTTGATTCAATAGTGGTTTATTACAACACATAAAAAAAAGTACTACCGTATTGTGAGATCTGTTTGCAATTTTAAAAATTAAATGTATATGAAAAGAATGTTACATACTTTTCATACACAACTTGTAAATTTACAATCGAATCTCACAATACCCCATAATCACCTCGGAGACATTATGCAAAAAAAAATTGATCCATTTATCATGTACGAACAAGGCAGTATAATTAACTAACTAATTAGTTATCACCATGAAGTTAAATTGAACGTCCCATTTTGTTACTCTTATCTCTACGGACTTACATGATCTAACTACGTAATTAAAAATAAATATTAATCACTTATATATATATATATATATATTCAAAAGATAGCCATTAAACCACATAGTCACGAAGTATATATAATCTAGAGAGAGAGTGAGAGAGAGAGAGAGAGAGAGAGAGAGAATACGCAGTTTAATTCAATATTGATCATGGGAGTGATGATGCTGATGATGATGATACATTGATCCATCATGTCGACTCATAGCTTCCCTCTGGCTTCCATGGCTGCTACTCTCTTCCCCCTCACTCAATTTCCCCCCCATTTGCGCCCCAAGGTTCAGATACACCATCCTCGAGTCAATACCCACATTCCCCGCCGCCGCCGCCGCCTCCTCCTCCCCAGGATAAATCGCCTTCGCCGCCGCATTGTCGTTGGCATTCCCCTCCTCCCTTGAAATCACCATGGCGGCCGACTGCACGAGCTCGAGGCAAAGCCGGAGCTTATTCGGCTCGACGTGGGCCAGCCCGGGCACGGCGCCCTTGAACAGGAAGTCCGACGTGAGGGTCCGGAGGACGTCCAGCGGCGTGACGCCGTCCACCGTCCGTACATTGGGGTCGGCGTGGTGGTCGAGCAGGACCGCCACCATGTCGGGCGAGACCATCTCGGCCGCCACGTGGAGGGGGGTTTTCCCCGCGGGACCCGCGGGGAAGTTGACGTCGGCGGCGCCGAGCTCCAGGAGGGCTTTGACGACTTCGCGGCTGCAGCTCTCGACGGCGTAGTGAAGGGCCAATGCCTCGTCGAGGTTGAGCCCTTCGCCCATGACCATGAGCTTGACGAGCTCCACGTCGGAGGAGTCGAGGGCGCGCCGCATTCGCCGGATTTTTTGGTCGTCGAGGTCGTGGTCGTGGAGGTGGTGGTGGTGGTGGGGGAGGGGGCGGCGGGAGAGGGAGGACTTGTGGCGGAGCTCTTCGATTTTGGCGACGACGTCGATGGGGAGGTGCTTGGCGAGGACTTCCGGCGGGAGCCCCGATTTGGCCACGAGGTGGGAGCAAGTGGACCATAGTTGGTGCATTTCTTGCTTTCTTGAGGCTATTAGGACTTTCATCACATCTTCGATTGAGGCCTTTTCCACCATGCTACATAATTGTTTCTGCAAAATTATATATAAATCCAATTTTTAATAATTACTTTACTACGATGATGGATGGACACAAAAATTTGGATAATTGCATTAATGGGGGGGATTTGATTTCGACCCACAAATCCAAAAGAGGAAAGGTTTGGTAGTTTGGGAAATTTATAAGATTGAATGAGATCACTGTGGAGAGACATGACTATAGATGAAAGAACCAAATGTAGAAACTCTCCACTGTGGATCGAAAAGCTGGGGAAATCCAATCAACAAAACAATGTCACATGAAATCAAAGCTGTCAAATGACATGCCAAAACATATATCACAACATTTTAAATTCATGACAAACAAAGAACAGAAAGTATGCTTTAAATATGTAAAAAAGATTTATCGAACCCATTGTTTGCTTCAGATAGAAATTTTGGAATTTCTTCAATCAAATTAATTTAATATTTAACAAACTTTAATTTGAGATCATTCGGACCCAAGTTCCAAAGCCCACAATTTGTTTTAACAAAACTCGCAGCATATATATAATAAAAAAAGAAAAATGGAAAACCTGAGTGAGCAAAGCCAGCTGTTCGACGCCAAAGGATCTAGCGGCAGCGAGGGTATCAAGGGCGAGATCAACGGCGGAGGTGCAATGCGTGTGCCAGCAGGTCCGCTCTCCACAATTGGGCCTGGGCTCATGCTTCTGAGGTACAATCGAGACTTGCCCACTGTACAAGAACTGAAGCATGAGGAGGAAGACCTCGTATCCGACAGAGTTCACGGGTATGACCTGGGCCCGGGGGCCCATACGGAGCGGGTCGGGGCCCGACTGGGAGTCGGGCTCGCAGAAGTACTTACGGAAGAAGAGGCTGCGGGCGGCGAGGATGCAGCGGTGGGCGTGGATCAAACGGCCCTCGACGCTGAAGGTGACGTCGCTGAAAGCCTGGCCGTTGATTAGGAGATTGAGGTAGTCAAGGGAGAGGGATCTTAAGGAGTCCTCTGGGGTCATTGCTAAGGCACTGTTTGGAGAGAGAGAGAGAGAGAGAAAGTAGTGTTACTGTGTGGTTTTCTCTGTAGAAGTGCTTTTGAGGGTCTAAATAGTGAAGCTTTGGGCCTTCATTTTTTGGTGTCTTCTTCTTCAACGCTGTGGTTGATGATGATGATGATCAACTGTTGGTATTTCTTGTGAGGTGAGATTCTTCCTTCTGTAAGATATTTAGAGAGAGAAAAGAGAGAGAGGGATGTGAGTAATATAAATGGCCAAACTGGGCGGCCGGGATAATTATCTAATTTCAAATATTTATTTGTTGTATAATTTTATTTATTTATTTTTTATTAGCTTATAGTATACATTTGTTATGGGGTGGGAATTATTGAATTACTATGCTAATTAATATTTTTCTTTTCTTTTGGAGTATTATACATTATGGTAATATTTTCGGTTATACTTCTCCGTCCCGGATATTTTAAAAAAAAAATTTGAGTACACGGATTAAAAATAAAGTAAAGTATATGAGTTTAAAATACAATAATAAAATATAAAAATTGTATTTTATTGACTTATGAGTATAATTTATTTTTTTAAAGTTAGAAAAAAAAGTTGGATCGTAAAAGAGTTGGAAGTGTAAATAGATGAAATTATAATTTGGAAAAGGTTTAATTAATGGGGATAGGAATATTGTGGTTGGCCCTTGATTTGAGGACTAATTACCCAAAAGGTAGTTTTTTGGGGAGTGGTGTTCTTGTGGAAACAGAAGACATTAGGTCTAAGTATGTTTCTGCTTAGTGCTCTTGTGATTTAATAATTTCTTGGAAAATGTATTTCAATCAGTGTCACTAAAAGTTTCTTTTATATGGATATATTATTATTATTTATATATTTTTAAATCTATAGCCTATGCTTTGCCTGCTGACTCTATACACTAAACTTTATAAATTTGTTGTTGTGGCTTTAGGAAATATATATATTCATTTGAGTTTAGTTAAGTTAAAATTGCTTAAATTTGGAGAAAATTCCAGTTGTTTAAGGAATTTCATGTTGGTCGAGGAATATATATTACTCCCTCTATTTCGATATAAGTGATGTGATAGAAAATATGAAAATGTATAAGCGATGTGATGGAGAAAAATAAAAAAATAATGAAAATAATGTAAAAAGTATTGAAAATAACAATAAAGAAGTGAATAGTAATTTTCGAAAAAGGTAAAAAAACAAAATGAGCAACATATGGAGGGACAGACGAAAATGGCAAAATGAACAACTTATAGTGGGACGGATGGAGTATTATTTTCCAATCTAAGTTCAAACTTTTTTTCTTGAGGGGTAATCTAAGTACAAACTTCAACATGAATTTTGAAAGGTATTTTGTATTTAAATTAGATATTATTACTATTGAGTACATATACTATGAATTAGTGTTATTATGTCCACTCTATCGTCAAACTAGCACACTGTTTAGTTGAAGATTTGCCGAATGCAGTTTTAGGTAATTATCTTATTCAAAAAAAAAAAATTAGCCATAATGCATATTTGAGTTAAAATCACAAATTATCTCATAATTATATGACAAAATAAATTTAATTTTAAAACTATCTTTAGTTAAATTTAGTCTCAAATTCTCTAATAAGATACAATTTCAATTTCAAAATTAAATTTTTATTAGAAGTAGTCCCTAATTTTTTAATAAGGTCAAATTTTAGGTTCAAATTAAAGGTGAAAATAATATTATTTCACTTTTTAACTCTAACTTTTTATAGATAATATATCGCTTTTAACTCTAACCTTTTAAGAACATTTGTCACTTTATTAAGCCATGTAAGTGTGACACTTCATCACATGCAAATATATAAATATGTAATTCATGCTCTAAAAAAAGGAATTTCAACCTTAAATTTCCAAACAATACTACTACTCAGATTAAATTATTTCAAACAATAGTTGTTAGTAAATTCAAATCATTTTTAGCCACATTGACACAAAAGTACCATCTTATTGAATATTCTCTCAAGTGCCACTTCCTCATTAGCTTAGTACAACACCAAGAACTAGCCACTAACACCGAGATCACTCCACCACTAACAAACTTGGAACTACAAACCACATGGCCTCAGCTTGGGAGCAACATTATATGTATAAATATTGCACTTGACGGCATAAGAACGCACATATTAGCTCTTGTATTTAACGTACTCAACATATTTTTGCTAGCATTAAAGCAAATACAAGCATACACATTAAAGTTCTAGACTTAGAATACAAAGCTAAACAAATCCTCGAGTTATTCACTGTTTTACAGTGTATTATTTCAGTCGCTACCTACCTATCTCATAATCACAACCTTAAGAACAATAATTATTTAGAGACGAATCCTAGTATGTACTATGTGCATAGTATACACTTAAATAATTAAGCTCAATTCGAACATCAACTTTGACTTTTTTAAAACTCACATCAAAACGACGAGCTGTTTATCGTTTTACAGTTAAGTATTATTGATTACTTCTTATTGTATTACTGATTACTTTTCTCGGGAAATTATTATTTAGGATATCTTTTTAAATTCAAATACGTACCATTCACATTGTAGAATTTTCAGTGTAATCAACTTATACATTTCACTGCAATCAGTCCATACTTTTCAATATAAACAACTTTAACTATTCAGTGAATATTGAATACTTCTTATACCAGGTATAGATGAGATTTGCAAATCCGAATCTCCTCATGTACAAGAGAGTCCCGTGCTGGGGTTTTTTTTAGATCATATACATATACACATCCCTGTATAGATGTGTGTGATTCAGGCTGTCTTCCCTAGGAGTGGAGCAAATAACAAAAATACCGGTATATCGCACTTACCATAATGAAAAATATCAAATTTTTTAAAATTTTTAATAGGGTTCCATATTTTACCAAAAGATTTAGTATGATAACAATATATGGATATAGAAATGTCGTATACCACAACATACCAAAATATTTTTGGTATCATGATATACCAAAAATAGCATATTAAATTTTCATATATTTTTTTTGGGTATCGATAATAATATACTCTAAATTTTGGTAAATAATAAATACCAAAATTTTCGATAATTCCATTTTCACACTGATATTTTTGGTATACCAAAATTTTTTATATTAAAATGATATATCTTTTTTTGATATTGAAATTTTCGATGTGACAACGGTATAATATTTTTTTATATAAAATTTTTTGGTACGGTAGCCGCATGAAAAGAAAATTGTTGGTATGCCCTACTGTCTGTCTCTAGTCCTCCTGCACAGAATCCTCCTCCTTTGGAGGAGATATTCTTCCAATATTTACTTATTAAAAAATTCAAGAAGTGTGGTTAGAGTTGTGGAAACGGGTCCAACCCGAACCAGTCGAAAAGTCCAGTTTTAAGAACAAGTTGAACCTCAAAATTATAGGGCCGAAAAATATTGGGCCCAATTGACCCGATCTGGTCCGGTGGGCCACTCGATCCCGACCTGGTATTTTTTCTATGAGCTTCTCTTATGAATCTTTTCTATAATCTTATAATTTATAGTACTTTTATTTTGAATTTTTTCCTCAATCTTTTATTATATTAAGTATTTTCAGTAATTATTTTATTTGTGTAAATATAGTTAAAGAATATATGCATCTTTATTGGAATTTTTTTCCGAAGATATTTTTACTTAAAAATATTATCTCAATTAATTTGTACTATTTAAAAATGAATTAGATATGATTGATAAAACTTTGTTTATGATTTTGATACTGTTATTTTATTTAATTAGAAATTTCTATGCTTGTCAGCATGAATTATAATTCAAACTTATGAATTAGTCTTGTATGCACTAGTTACACGGTGCAACTCAAGTTCATTTTTAAAAAGTTAAACAGTTTATAACTGAAAAGTTAAACAGTTTATTACTGAAAAGTTAAACTATGAAAGATACACTTTTCAGTAATAAACTGTTTAACTTTTCAGTTATAAACTGTTTAACTTTTTAAAAATGAACTTGAGTTGCACCGTGTAATGGTGCACATGAGACTTACTCCAAACTTATTGATAGATGTCAAATTAGTTGTTTTAATTTTTTTTATGAATTTGAGTTTATAAAAGACTGGTAGAAAATTATTTTTTGAAGGTTTGTTGAATTATTGTTGTTTAAATATTATATAGAAATTTGAGTTATAATTTAATTATTAAAATATTTTTGACAAATTAAATAAAATTTTATGGATATTTGAGTAGTATTTGTATACGAAATTATCAATTAATAAGATAATACAGAAAAAATGTAAAGTGATATATTAAAAAAAATTAAAAATTGGGTAAAGACGTCTTGATAATATGTGGCCCAAAGAAAAACGGCCCGAACTGATCAGTCCATAAAATATCGCGGCCCAGAGGGCAGATGCTGGACCCACCTGGGCCAGCCCATTTTACTGCTGTAGGTGTGGTGAGGTGGGCCCATTAGGTATTGGAAAATGTGTCGGTCGGGTTTGAGGGGATCATAGCAAAATATAGGTTATGACGATTTTGACACTAAAAAAAATATTTTGATTTCTTCAAAAAAATTGAAAAAAAGAAATTGACAGGTTGATTTATTTGATCTAATATATACTCCCTCCGTCCATGAAAATTGGACTACCCTTGTTGTACACGGTTATTAAGAAAAGTTGATGTTGATGTGTAAAAGTGAGTGTATTAGTATAAAAAAATATTTAATTATTAAAAAAGAATTTGATGTGATGTGTAAAAGTGAGTATATGTGTATAAAAAATGAAAATAATGATTGTAAATTTTCCATTTTAGGTAAGTAGACCATTTATTGTGGACGACCATTTAAGGTAACGTGGGCCATTTATCGTGGACGGAGGGAATATTTGCCTATTACCAGGACACTTGGATTTAATATAAAATTTTACTATTTATTCGAATTTTTAGTAAAAGGATTGTGTTTAATAATGTTTTAAATGATTATTTATTTGCCTAAATATTTTTTTTAGCTTACCTATTTATGAAAGAATATGTATTTCTGAAAATATTTTAAAAAATTATTAATAAAAATTGTATATACATTTATTTTACCCTGCAATTGATTGGTCTATTATTTTTATTTTATGCAATATTAATTATTGTATAAAAATGTATTCTTTTGATAGTATTCTTTTGCAAATTAATTGTATGTTAGAATTATTTTATAGAGATAAAGACTCATGTGCATCTAGTGCATAATTTACTCACTCAACAGATAAGACTGCAGACATAAAAAAGTGTAAGTTAATACATTGAAAAATTCGTATTAGTATATTAGGCTCTATTTGGATTGATGGATTTGAAATTCATGGATTTCACGTACAAACAATCACCTTCTCCATGAATTCACAAACTTAGATTTGTTTTTATGTTTATAATGGAGGAATTCTAAATCCCCTTCAAAACTAGTCATTTGAAATCCCTCATCTCTACCCCTTTCCATCTTTATCTTTCCTTATTTTTTCCATTCTCTCCCATCTTTTAATAATTCTTAACTTGAATTCTTGAAATATTTTTTGCATGTATTTTCTTTTAAAATCAAATCATTTTCAAATTGATCCATCCAAATTGAGCCTTACAGGATTTCATCCCCATTTAATAAGGTAGATCACATTTGGCAAGATTTATGAGAGAAGATGATACAAAATTAGGTCTCATTTCATAGCCTTTAACAATTGTGATCACCAATTCTATTAAATAAGTGGAAAATGCATCCCACTAGATTCTTATTTAGTGAAAAATTAAATTAATATGCATCTTAAAGTTGTATTAATTGTTTAGTTGATTATAAGAATCATTATAGTCTTTGATGTTGTTTGATTTGCAAAAAAATCTTTTGAAATGACATCAATTTATTATAGTGACTTTTTAAAAGAATAATATTATTAATTATTACTTTTATAAATTCTTTATTTAAACATTTTTATTTTAAAAAGTGAATGTATTTTAAGTATATATAAATTGAGGTGACTCGTTCCACCCAAAATATTGAGGAATGATTGATTCCTCCATTTTTTGATTTGGGCCATGTAGGAAGGTTTCAAAATATTCAATCAAACACTTCATTTTAATTCTATTTTCATTCATATTTTTAATGAAAGTCTTCTATCAAACACTGTAAATTATAATCCTTCGTTCAGTTTTATTTGATATTTTAGAATGACTTTTTTTCGTTTAAAATTATTTGATATTCTTGGATTGTTTTTTCACCAACTTTTCCAATTTTACCCTTAATATAAAGAGAGATGTGGGAATTAAAGAAAAATAAAATATGATATGATAAGTGAACTATGCGTGGGGGTGAGCACTATTTGGTTAAAATCGAAAAACCGAACCAAACCGAACCGAAATAAAATTTTGGTTCTGTTAATTTGATATTCGGTTCGGTTTTGGTTTTAAATATTCAAGATTTTGGTTTCCGATTTCGGTTTCGGTTTTTAAGGTAAAAAAACCGTATAACCGAAAATCGAACCGAAATATAATTATATTCAGATTAGTATATATACTTATATATATTATATATAATTTATAAATTTTATATACTGTACATACAAATATATGACTATAAATATTGATATACATATATATAATATTATATATTTTTAAATCTTAATCTTTAATTCTAATAATCAAATCTATCATTTCAAATCATAATATATATAACATTAAATATTTTTTTTACAAATATTTTCGTTATTTCGGTATAACCGAAACCGAACCGAAATTTTCGGTTTTTAATAAATATGGTTCGGTTTCGATTCCTTATAATGATTAATTCGGTTAGTTCAGTTTTGACTATTTGGTTCGGTTCGGTAACCGAACCGAGCCATGCTCACCCCTAACTATGCGTAAAACTCCTTTTTATTTTGTATGTATTTTTAGAAGTGTTAATTAGTGAGAAATTGGCTCTCAACTACAACATTTTTTTCATTTTTGTCATCACTCCACTAAGTTAATTTTTTTTACTACTAGCCTATATCTAGTTATATATAGGTAACCCCATGCATAACACAACCCCACATCACTCATTCCACTCTCTCTCCTCTCTCCCAATTTTCGGTGCCCCCTCTCTCTCTTCTCTCTCCCCTATTCTCTCTTCTCTCTCCTTTCTCCCAATTTTCGGTGCTCCCTCTCTCTCTCTCTCCCCGCTCTCCACTCTTCTCTCTTCTCTCTCTTCTCTCCTCTATTAATAATTTATTTATTAAATTATTAATTAATTAAAAAATATTCTCACATTTGAATAAAATCTTTATATATGTTTTCTAATATTTTTTAGTAGTCCAATAATTTATTAATATTTGTGGCTAATTTTAATTAATAATAATTATAATTATTTTATTTTTTAGTAGTGCAATAATGTGTCTAATTTTAATTTTATGTTTTCAATATTTGTGCTTAATTTTATTAGATTACTTTATTTATGTTTCTAATATTTTTAGCAGTGCAATAATTTGTTAATATTTGTGGATAATTTTGATTAATAATAATTATAATTATTTTATTAAAATACACTAGAATTTCAGTTATATTGTTAGTTATAAAATTGCTTACAAGTTCAAATCAAATAATTGACAAATCAAAATCAAATATATCACATAGGTGAGATATGAGAGGAGTAAAGATATTCATGGGAATAAAAATATTTATGGGAGTGTTAATATATGAAGTTAAATCAAAATGCAAATTGATAAGTCTCAATTCAAATTGCTTACAGTTATGAAGTTAAGATATTTATGGAAGTGTTTACCGAAATTTATGGGAGTATTTATTTGAGTAAAGATATTTATGGGAGTAAACTTTTAATAATAAATTCAGCCATCATAATTTTAAAAAAAAATTATATACAATTTATTACTTACAATATATTTCTTTTATGAATTTATTTTCCCCTCATGTTATAACATTTTTTATTTTAAAATACGGAATATTAATAAGTTCCAAAAAAATAAAATTAAAAGTTCAAAAGTTCGTAACTATAGTTCAATTTTATTTTCTGTTAAAGTTTAATTATAAATTTATTCCAACAACTCTCATTTCTCTCTCCTCTCTCCTTCACTCCAGCCATCTCTCTCATTTCACGAATAGGGGTATGTGTAAGAGTCTTTTGTACTATTCGTAGTGGGGAGTAAAATATTTTACCAAGTTGAGTTGATAGGAAACACTCTATAAGAGTTGTAGTGGAGAGTAAAGAACCCATTAGGTAATTGTATATCTTTAATTTAATTATTACTCCCTCCGTCCATGAAAATTAGTCTATGTTGCCTTAAATAGCCGTCCACAATAAATAGTCTACCTACCCAAAATGGAAAATTTTCAATCATTATTTTTATTTTTTTATACACATATACTCACTTTTACACATCACATCAAATACTTTATTAATAATTAACACTTCTTTATACTAATACACTCACTTTTACACATCAACATCAACTCTTTCTTAATAACCGTGCACAACTAAGGTAGACTAAATATTATGGACGGAGGGAGTAATAATTTTAACATTGCAATGATATTTAACATGAATATAGAAATATATGTTATATATATAACCATCGACAATAAAACTATTTTCTTAAATTCTTTTAAGCAAACTGTTATTGGCTAAGTATTGGGAGCCTATATATACCAAGGAACTGTTAATTTACCCTTCAAAACCCTTACCCCAAAATTATAAAAAAAAAAAAAAAAAAAGAGAGAAGAAAAAAGGAAAAGAAAAAAAGGAAAGGCATTAGCATGTATGATGGACAACACTATCACTGATTGTCCTATGATTTGAAGTCTTTAGATTTGACATTGGACTTGTCGTGTCAATCCCCAACTTTCCCAAAAGACCCCTCCCCCTTTTCTGCCTCCCTCCTTTTATGGTGTACCCTATTTTGCCCCCACAAACACTTTCTACTCTACAAATTCCACCACTTTTTTTTTTTTTGTTAGAAAAAGTAATCTTTGAAGAGAAAAATTTGAATTTAGGTGATAATAATGCGTCCAATTTTGAATTTAGGTGAATGAAAGATTAAAATTTAAAGTTTATTGCAATTAATATTGAACTGCAGAGTTGCAAAAACTATAATAAAATTTACAGCCATAGAATTGATAATCTTTTGTAATTAGGGAGTTATGCGCCTTAAACAAATTAACAAGATTATCAAATGAAATATGTACATTAGTGAGCTCTTGATATTGAAAATTCGAAAATAGAGGAACAAGCAACACGTCGTTATCGTGGTGAATTTTGCATTCCTTATAATGAGATTACATATTTTTAAGGGGCATTAAGCATGATGTGTCCTTTGATAAGATCACCTTATCCATGCTTATGACAAGCATTTCTTTAAGATAATTACAATTCAAATAATTATTCTCTAAGTGGTAAAAAGTAGGGATGACAATGGGGCAGAGCAGAGCGGGTATCTAAAAACCCATGCCTGCCCCACGCATCTGCCCCGCCCTGTCCCATGCCCCATTGCGGGGTAGAACATTGCGCCCCATGCCTGCCCCGTCGTGGGGCAGATCGCCCCGCCCTATCACATCCTGCCCCATGTTATATATAATTTTATTCCAAAATATAATATAATATATATTTTAGATAAATAAAAAATTATTTTAAAATAAAATTAATGCAATAAATATATCAAAATATATTGAAAAAAAACAATTTAAAATAATTTTACATTAGAGTTACAATAAATAAATAAATAATATAATTTTAAATTTATTTAATATATTATAAATGTAGGATATTAATTTTTTTATATGTTATAAAATATTATATATAGAATATATTTATATATTATAAAATATTATATATTTATTAAATATATACAATGAGGCAGTATGGGGCAGGGCGGGGCAGGGCAGTAAAAATGCAAACTCATGCCTGCCCTGCCCAATGCGCAGGGCGGGGCGGGGCTGCCCCATTCTCAGGATGGGGCGGGTGGAGCTGCCCCAAATGGAGCAGGCAAGGGCGGGCCGGCTACGGGGCGGGTCATTTTGACATCCCTAGTAAAAAGAGAGTTGATCGTCTGGTTTCAGATGACTCATGGTCAACTCAACCCCAAAATAAGCATTAGTGTGTTGCCTGTACACTAATAAGCGGATAGCTCCTTGCGTTGCGTGAGTGGCGAGCAATCGAGATAATACGTTGTTCGCCCTTGCCAGCTCATTATAGAGATTGCTCGCCACTTCATCCTGTTCCCCCACAAAGCATAATTAGTCTTTTTTAATCTCTGTAATTATTACTTGATTGATCGTCCCTTAAGCCTTGCATTTGTTCATCTATCAACATTAGCGAATGACTCATTTCAAACTAGAACAATGCACTATATGAATGAATTCATCCCTAAAATTGTTTTATTTGGACATGCCAAAACCACTTTTACACTTTTTTTTATTTGGACATCCCAACTCTACATTCAGTCATTCACACACCTTAAAAGGAACTTATCACACTCACCAAAATTAATAAAGTACATTTTTTTTATTTTACTACCTCCGTCCCGTAGGAACTTGCACTCTACGGGACGACATATTTTTTAAGAAAAATGTGTTTTATATATAAAGTATTGACATATGGGTAAATATATGTATAGATTTGTGAGTGTGCACGTAAATTAATGTTTCCTTTTTTAGTAGTGTGCAAATTTATGTGGTACGTCCAAATAAGAAAAGTATGCAAATTCCTGTGGGATAGAGAAAATATTTTTTTTATCAGTAAATGTTAATTGTTAGTGGTTAGAAGTTAGTTCACATAGTCTCCATATACTATGAAATACTATTTAACTTTATAATCACATACTCACTTTTTCTTAGTTGGTATACCCAGGACAACTATGAAAATTGTCGTTGGACGAAGGGGTAGTGAATGTAATATATATTTATTTATTCCAAAACATAATTCCTCACTATATATCCATTGATATTTTATTGGGGGTGTCAAAATATCACTCAAATTAATTCCCATAAGTAGTGGTGGAATCACAGTATATATGGAGTCAAACTCAAAACCACAAGATTTCTCCGCGTATTTTAGAATCATCAAATTAATTTGCACCTCCAACCAATGAAAATGGAGGCTTTCATACATATATATATATATATATATATATTCAAAATTTAATTTCATTCCATGAAATTAATCTCATTGAAATGGAAGGTCGGCAAGCTTTGACTTGATGAATTGATGTCCCATGCATGCACTGAGAAGGTTATATGGGGTTTGACAAAATGAAACTAATGTTTTTTGGTCTTTATGGACATTATTTGATCTGCGACTCATTGGATCACCAAATCTATTGCACCAAAATTGCATGATATTTTTTTTTAATATATGTTACATAAGATGACAAATTAATTGAGTGTGACTATTGACTAATAATATGATATTAGTATATAAAATTAAAATGTTTCCCCTCATTATGCTGCCAATGATTTTAAGATGGCAAATTAGTTGAGTGTGATTATTGACTAATATTATGGAATTTTATTGGATATTAGTATATATATATAAAGAAATATTGATTCCCTCATTATGCTCCCAATGATTTTTGACATTATATATATTGAACTATAATTTTTCGAGAAGAAAAAAAAAACTCCTCAGTCGTTAATGTTGGTAGAATTATTTAATTGGAAATTTATGTGGCTGTAATTATCTTGGAATCCTACCAAACAATAATCTAATATTTGTGTTCTTGAGTGAATTTAGTAGAGAGAGAGAGAGTAAAGAGAGTAGTGAGAGAAAGTGTATTGTGTATTATGAGTTTAGAGAGAGAAAATATGTACAAGAGACCTATTTATAGGTTTGCATGTTGTGAGGTGACACTTAATGGGCTTACTTAGTCTAATGTGCTGACAAGTGTCCTTAACACCTGTCTTTACTCACCACTATGCCCTAATTACATTGTATTGTCCTACTACATCACTACTGATTCCCTACGTGACTATCAGCTGTATTCCGGACTGGGCAAGCTCCTTGGCGAGGTCCCTTGCCTTGTGTTATTCTGGGATGTGGTGATGGTAGTAGGATTTGGTCTTGTCTATTGGAGGTGGGCGAGCTCTAGGCTAGCTCCCTTGCGAGCTATCTCTCTCCTGGTGTTGGTCAACTGTTTACACATACATCTGGGCGAGCTTCTGGCGAGCTCTTCCTCTATCTATGTTGTTGTCTTGGTAAAAGCTGATGATGTGGTGTAGGGCCATGTTGGCGAGCTCCTGGCGAACTCCTCAACTTTGGTTATTTATCCCAGTAATCCTTCATTAGTAGTTCGGCTATCAACAGTTAACTTAAGGACCATAACTTTCAAAAGTTACACATTAAGGTCAAATTCTACCCAAATTAGCTCGAATCAAGTCGGAATTCAACTCAAGTTAGATCAATTAGCTCAAATTGAACTTCTTCAATCTAATTGGCCCAATTCCTTACCTAATTACTTTAAAATTTCACATTGTAGTTTTTTTTTGGTAAATGTATGTAATATACAAAGGCATAAATAATATATCCACATATATCACATATAATCCCTCAAATCAAATATAAAACTACTTTATTTAATTTTAAAGCATATGCTACAAGCCAAACATATATTTATTTCAATTAACTCAATTCTAACAGTTCATCATTTATAATCCAATTTTAATTAATCAGTTAGGTCCCATAAAACAAACGAACCCTAATTAACTTTTAGTGGACATAAAGTCAACTATATGGAAAATAGTATAATAACAAAATTTCAGCTTTAATTCATGGAAGAAAGAAGGGAAAATTTCAAATTGGTTCACAAAATTAGCAAAAATTACAAATTGACTCCGTGCAGAAAAAAATATACTTCTGTGCAGGAAAAAATTACACTTTTGTGCAGATATTGTGAACCAATTAATAAATATAGTCACTTTTTTGAACCAATATGTAAGTTACCCAAGAAAGAAATAGGCAATCAGTGGACATAAAACAAACGAACCCTAATTAACTTTTAGCATCGAGCTACTAGCAACATATATAGACAATAGGGCGAGGCAATATGAGAGCATGAACTGGATCAAGCCCGCAAGATTCGGTTCTCGCCCTGTATGTAGAGATGTTAAACGGGCCGCGGGCTGGCGGGCCGACCCGTTTAGCCCTGTAATTTACAGGGTTAGGTCCGAGTATATGGCGGCCCGTATAAAACCGGGCATTTTTTGCTCGGACCGGTTAGCCTGCGGGCTAAACGGGCTAGCCCGCCGGTTTTCCGGGCTGGCCCGGTAGCCCGATTTTTATTTTTATAATTAAATTAATTTTAAATATATTATGTATTGCTATTATTGGATTATTGTGCCTGAGCGCTTACAGTGGGCCTAACTTAGTAATTTAGTAGTTAGAAATAGAAATCAATTAGTAGTTAGTAATTTACAGTGGGCTTAACTTAGTAAGTAATCAACTAAATAGAAATCAATTAAATTAAAACAATTTGTCATGTTCCTCACTCCTCAGTTACGAACCTAGGGTTTAGAATTTATGGATGTGTGAACTTTAGTTATTAAATCATTAGTTGTATTTTATATTTTGTTTAAAATTTTTAAATTTTTTTACCCTGAGCCCATTAGTGGCCCGTTTAGCCCGCGGACCGCTAGGGTTAGGGTTATGTCCGAGCATATGGTGGCCCGTTAAGGATGAACTGCTAAGGTCCGGGACCGTTTAGGCCCGCAGTCCTGTAGGGTCAGGATCAGCCAGTTTAACATCTCTACCTGTATGGAAGAAAACAAGTAGACAAAGGCCAAACAAGAAATCTATCTTAGTTAAAAATAATTTACAATAGTGATGGTACATATTGAAGTTTATTTTTTCTTCCACATTCCGTGAATATATTTAGGGTGTGTTTTGTTTACGGGACTAAATAGTCAATCCCCCAAGCACATGTTTTGACAGGAATAATCCTGTACTTGGAGATTGACTATTTAGTCCCGTAAACAAAACACACCCTTAGGGGATTAATACCTAAATCGTTCCATAACATTTTTACTTTTTTGATTTGGTCCCATAATTATGTAATGTTTCAATTTAGTCCCATAACAATTCAAATCTAACCAAAATAGTCTCAAGTCGTCGGAAATGATATAAAATGACGTTGTTTTACTCACTTTCCGGGCACGTGTTATATTTTTCGGCGAAATTGGCTCACACATCACGTGAGTAAAATGACGTTGTTTATGTTATTTCCGCGATTTGGGACTAATTTGGTTAGATTTGAATTGTTATGGGACTAAATTTAAACATTACATAGTTATGAGACCAAATAAAAAAATAAAAAAGCTATGGGATGATTTTGGTATTAATGACATAATCATGTAGTTTGTAATTTAATAATCATTTTTTTATTTTTTTACTTTTAGTTGAAACCTGATCATAATAAGTACAATAATAGGAAGGGAAACTGTAGAACTTTATAAAGATTTCGAGAACATGCAAAAAATCTTGGAGAATATCTTGTCCATAAAGAAGCAAACTTTGGAAAATCTTTTAAAAAAGGAGAACATAAATAAATAAAACGAACCTGAAGTAGCTAGATTTTGTCTCTTTTAAGGCTGATGCAGCTAGGGTTATAAACGAATCAAATAATTTTAATTCGATTTAATAGTCGTATTCAAAATTTTATGATTCGAATTCGATTACAAATATTCGATTCGATTCGATTATTATTCAAATACGAATACAAAATAATGATATTCTATTCGATATTCGTAAATATTCGATTAAATATTTTTTTATAAATATTATAATGATAATAGTTAGTATAATTATTGCTATTATTATTATTATTGTTTTAAGATTATAGACCATTAGAAATTTATGACTACTATAATTACTATTATTTTAATGATGTAAGTTCATTAGATATTAATCTAGATACCATATGCACCTATATTTCAAACTCTCACTCGAGGTTTGTAAATGAATCAAATATTTTTTGTCCGATTAGGTATTCGTATTATGATATTCGTATTCGAAATTTTATGATTCGAATTCGATTCGAATTCGTTTATAAATATTCGATTTGATTCTATTATTATTCAAATACAAATACAAAATTATGATATTCGATTCGATTCGTTTACAACCCTAGTTGCAGCAATCTTAATTATTCTTTTTAATCTCAACCAAAACGATCCTAATCATTATATTTAGTTACAAAAGATGATAAAAATAGTACTCCCTCCGTCTTTCTATAAGTTGCTCATGTTGCCACTTTCGTCCGTCTTTCTATAAGTTGCTCATTGTTTTTTTACCTTTTTTGGAAACTACTATTCACTTCTTTATTACTCCCTCCGTCCCGTAGGAATTTGCACCCTACGGGACGGCACATTTTTTAAGAAAAAATAATTTTATATATAAAGTAGTGGTATATGGGTAAATATGTGTAAATATTTGTGAGTGTGCACGTAAATCAATACTTCCTTTTTTAGTAGTGTGCAAATTTGTGTGGGACGTCCAAATAAGGAAAGTGTGCAAATTCCTGCGGGACAGAGGGAGTATTATTTTCAATACTTTTTACACTATTTTCATTACTTTTTCACTTTTCTCCATCACATCACTTATATTTTTTCACTTTTTCTATCACATCACTTATATTTTTTCACTTTTTCCATCACATCACTTATACTTTTTCACTTTTACCTTAATTCGTGTGCCCAAAAGCAACGAGCAACTTATAGAAATACGGAGGGAATAGTTTTTATGTTCTTGTGAAATTACATTTACCCGGGGATATCGTTGCTCTTATAATTTAATATAAATATTAATATTTTATATTGTATAATAGTTTATAAGTGCAATAGTACAATTAAATGAATGTAATAATACAATTGAATAAATGTAAAAAAAAATCATATTACGTACAAGTTTTAGCAAAAAGTTTGTGTCATTATACAAAGATGCATACTAGTTAAAATCTATCCATATAATAACTGATATTCCCTCCGATTCAAAATAGATTGCCTAAGTTTTTTGTGAAACTTTTTCATAATATGAAATTTATATTATTCAATGAACTTACTAATATTATTAATAATGTATCCATTAATACTATACAATATTTTACATTAGAATTTCATATAATATCAGTTAATATATGTAATGATATATCAGTAAATACATTAAATGATAATAATTCATGTTATAAAATTTGTTCGTAGGATATTTTATAAAATAAGTGATGATGTAGAGTAATGTTTTTGTTTCAAATAAATTGACGTTTTAGATAATCTAAAATTTTACCCCTTTTACCCCTATCACAACCCACAATAATATTCCATAATTTTGAGCTTACCATTTATTAACTACTTTCCTTTTCTTTCCATTTGATAAATAATATTGAGAATATATTAAAAATTCATTTTTTATTTTTTTAACAAACTCTAAAACATCACTTATTTTAAATTATATGGAGTTATTATAGGAGTAATACAAAATATATGACTAGGTTTTTTTTTTTAACTTGTTGATAATATGAAATTTATACCATTAAATATATTTACTATATATTTTTATTGTGATCTCAATTTATAAATTTAATTGAATCAATAAATATATATATGATATCAGTGAATACATATAATAATATTAATATTTTATTATACACTTATTCATGAATCATGGGACACTTATCAAGGTATACATATATATACCTTATAGTCAACTCGACCAGCATACTAGATTTTTATTAGATAGTGCGAGATAAGTAATGTTTTAGAGCATTATTTTTGTTCAAATAATTATTTGAACAACCCAAAAAAGTACCCCTATCACAATGCAAAAAGTATTAATCTTTGTTTACAAAATCATTTACCATTTTTCTTTTTTATTTATTTATAAAAAAATTATCTTTCTTACTTAGAAAACAATCTACTCTAACAAATAAAGATTTGGGTTCCACAATATCTTTATTTTCCCCTTATTTTATCTATTATTTTAATATAATATAATTTTTATTAAATTTTATTTCACTTCTATAGGGGGAATAATTTTGTGGCTAAGGGAGTATTTCATAATTTTGAGCTAATTAGTGATCATTTTCAATCTTCCTTTTTTGCATATGATAAGTCATCTTCTACTTTTTGAATGAGAATGTATTTGTAATTAAAATATTCACTTCCATCAACAAATTTTAAAACATATCATTTATTTTTAATCGGATTGAGTAATTAAATATATGAGAAATATAAAATATAAATCATATATATACCTTAGTCAACTGGGCCCACATACTAGATTTTTATTAGATAGTGCAAGACATTTGTGATATTTGTCAATTTAATTAGGAATAATGTACGGGTTACCGTTGACTTGATAAATTCCACATATATATGATGAAATTCTTTATTGGGAGAGAAAACGATTCAATGGGCTTCAACTCAAATCTTTGCCAAATCACCATTTATGTGCATGTCATATGTGTCCAATTTCTTGACTTGATTGTTTTGGAATCTAAATATATACCACTTCAATATATATATATATATATACCATTTTCGCAAATTAAATTTTTTTATTTTTTATAATAAAAATATTAATACTTTAACAATCTTTAATTGTAATTCTCAAAAAACTTTGGCACACGAATTAAGAAAAAATAGAATATTTGAGTGTGAAATTAATTAATAAAATATGAAATTTGTACTTTATTGTCTTTGAAGTCAATGATAAGTGCTTTTATATTCCAAATCATTAAAAGTAAGTATGTACATCAATGAAATTTTCGCTAATGAAAATTTAATAAAAATCTAATGTTTATGAAAAAGAATTGAACCCAAGTCACTCACACAAATGAAAAGTTCAGTGGTCAGATAAACCAGTCCACTTTATTTTAAGCTATGTCATTTAAAAAATTTATACTTAATTATATCATTTTATGTTTGTACGTTACATGTTGAGTTCAGCATGAACCTAGGCTTCAAATGTAATATTTTAAAGCGTTGATTTATTCAAATTAATTTCTAACACACTTTTCATACAATATAATTAATCCAATATCCAATATTAAATCGTTTCATTCATTATCAATATATTCAATTATGTTAATCACTGGAAAAAGTACTAAGGACACACGTTATCCTTAAAATACAAAGAGGGAAAAATATATAAAAAATATTTTAAAAAAAGGCACAATTAAAAAATAAGATCCAAAATAAGCGAGCAAAATTTATAAAAATTGCACGTCTGCTCTCTTTATAAATACACAATGCAAATTGTCCCTTTTTGTAATTGCCCTTTTATCACTAACTTCGTAAATTCAAGATACACATACTAAATAGGTCTCATGTGAAAATTTATTTGTATTGAAGAATTGATATCATTACATATGCATTCGATGAATCATAATATTTTACTCTATGTAAAATAATGGTATCAATAAAATACATATAATAATATAATTTCTAAATTGTGTTAGGTATTTAAAATAAAATGCATTAGCCCACATTAGGATAAGGATTAAAAAATCTCCATATTTTTCTGATCTATCCATTAAATATTCATTTTTTATGGTAAAACTTTGTAAAACTAATATTTTCATATCATCTATAAAGAATTAAATATATTGATCTTCAATATTAAAAATGAAAATTGTAATCCTTGAAAATATCGAGAAATATCGATAATTCTTGAAAATATATCCAAAAATAGTAATCCTTCCGTCCATGAAAATTGTATCCACTTGTATTTGTCCCCCTACATAAAAATGTGCATATTTCTTTATAAAAATAATCATTTTATTATCACCAACCAACAGGAACGGAGCTACACTAGGTTGAGGGGCATTGTCCCCACACCACTGAAATTCTACAAATAATTAGTATATATATATATACTAGTACATAAACCAGCATAATACACGGGATTATTAAAAAACATATTTTTAATATAGATTATATTATGTGAATCAATAAATTTTAATTTCTTGTATATTTATATATAGATTTATTCGATAATACATCTATACTTATATAATTCATTAATTTGAGGCTATCTTACACAATATTTAAAATATGAATGTGCTAACATCCACCTAATTATGTAAGATTTGAATTATAAAATTTTCTTATTATATAAGTATGTTAAAAGAAAATCAAGAACATATCAAAATATATGAATAAAAAAATCAAGAACATAATATTTAATAATATAAATTATTATTATTATTATTATTATTATTATTATTATTATATATAAGTATGTTAAAAGAAAATCAAGAATATATCAAAAAATATATTATTAAAATAATCAAGAACATAATATTTTATAAGATTTATTTTGTTAAGATTAATTGAATTTATATATACGTGTATTAATGAGTTATAATATCTTAATTTATTATGTGTGTGTGTGTGATTTCTTGAATTTAACATATACGTATATAAATGATTTACACATGCACAACGTATATACAATATTGCGGTAAATAAATTAAGTACTTAAAAAATATACACACATGCACAACGCATATACAATATTATGTTCTATAACATCTTTGGTTCTAGAATTATAAATAACTTACGGTATGTATGACACAGACACAAATATTTTAATACGAACCTGCAATTAAAATAGAATACAAAATATAATATTAGAATATTAATAACATGAAAAAAAATATTAAAAAGACAAATAAACAATTCAAACATCAAAATTTTAAATCAAATAGATCTGCAATTGTAGCAATCAAACATTACCTAAAAAAATCATGAAATTGTGTAACAATATAGAAAAGAAAACAATTCAAACATCAAATTTTAAATAAAATAGATCTGCAATTATAGCAATTAAACATTACCTCCAAAAGAAAACCACAAAATTTGTGTAGCAATAAAAAAATATTTCAACAAATTATTAGATGTAAAATATGAACCTGCAAAAAAATTTGAACATAAAAACATAAATAAATAATTCCAATATCAGAATACGATAAATAAAAACATCAAAAGAGAAATAAGAAGAAGTAATGAGACGCAAGAAAAAATAAGGTTAAAAGATGAGGATAATAATGTTTATGGAGTTGAAATTTATAGAAGTATAGAAATTAAAATGAACGATTGAGATTAAAAAATTAGATATAGGATTTGATATTATGAATATATTTATAAGATTTATATAAGATATATATATATATATATATATATTTATAAAATATCAAAATGTACGGTCAAGATTAAAACATTTAAATTATAAAGTCGAGATTAATTCTTAATGTCAGAATTAATGAGAATAAAGGAATTTCGAAATCGAATATTTTAGTTGATTTCATAACTTCCACTGTATATAATATTAAGATATATATCATGTTTAGTGAAAATTATACTATTGTTTTGTACTGCCTCAAGTGGTTTTCACATTGCAAAATAATTAATCATGTATCATACAAAAGGTCTAGATCTCATATTCTGTCTAATGTCATTCATCTTTTGTCTTTTTCCCCCTTCTCTCCAACTTCGTCAGAATTTTATGGAAGGATGCATATACTATTCTTAGTGGAAATACCTTAAAATACTCACATTCAATTTAAAATAATTTAGTTTATCTATTTACATAAAATAAATTTATTTTACCTACTTTCACTTTTTTTATATTTTCTCAAATACCCTTTTAAATATGTTGAATAAATTTTTATAAGTTGAAATAATCCCCATTAGATACACCATCCCTACTCTTTGCTCATTTTCACATTAACTTTAGTGCTAATATTGTGAAAAGCATGCTTAATTGTTAATTGTAAAACTCAACATGTTACATATGCTATAGAGAAAACATGATCATATTCATCAATATGAAGAAAATGTTATAATTTTTAATATTATATAATTAAATTTAACATTTTGATTTATGAAAAAGGTATATATTTATGATTTTATTTTAAAATATTGATTTGTACTATAATTGGTAGGGGTGGCAATTTCGTATACGACACGATAACACGACACGAAAATGATACGAAAATTATGGGTTAGTGTTTAGGCTTATCGTGTTCGTGTCCTTATCGTGTCGACCTGATAAAGACACGAATATTTCGTTTCGTGTTTGTGTCGTGTCAACCCATTAAACACGATAAAATTAACAGATGACCCATTAACCCGTTAGCAACCTGTTAATCTATTAGTGATCTGATATACATTACTAATATGTAGCTGATAGTAGCACGTTAATAAATTTTAAATACAAAATATTAAATATATTACTACTCCCTCCGTCCCAGAGGTGTTTTCACCTTTGTGATGACACAACTTTTAAGAAAAGTAGAGTATTGTGTAAAGTTATATTATTAAAATAATGAGATTAGTTGGATTGTGAGGATAAAATTAAAGTAATAGTTTCCATTTATAGGGTGTGAAAACAATTGTGGGCACTACTACAAAAATGACTTTGCATAGCTTCACTTAGAAAGCTCAATATCAAATGAGCTCTCTAAGTGCTCACTTAGAGAGCTCATTTGCTATTGAGCTTTCTAAGTGAAAACGAAAATAATAAAAAAAAAAAATAACTTAGAAAGTGGTTGTTAACCGCTAAACATTAAAAAAAAATAAAAAATAGCTTAGAAAGTGGTTTCTAACCGCTATAAGCATTAAAGCGGTTCAGAACCACTATGACCAAAGCGGTTCAGAACCGCTATGAGCCTTAAAGCGGTTTAGAACCGCTGTGAACCTCATTTAGGTCAAACACGACCCGCCCCGCTCCCCTTTCTTCCTCTTTATTCCTTCTTCCTCCTCCACTGCCCGAAAATGGCTTGAAGCTCAGCCCTCCGCCGATTTCCGTCGTTACTCCACCATTGCCGCTGCCGTCGCCGCCGTGGACTCCCCCATTGCCGCCTCCGCCGCCATCCCACCGATCAAATTTGGAAATTTCTTCCCCATTTAGGTAATTTACTAATATATATACATTAATTTCTATATTATTTATATAATTTTCTGTATATATATATATATATATATAACTAGGTATATATATTTGTATATTTATATATTTTAATTATATTTTTGTGCATATATATATATTATATATTTGTATTATATATATAATGTTTTTATTTTTTTATTTATATTATATATATATATATATATACATTATATTTTTGTGTATTCATATATATATATAAATTTTTATTTTTTATGCATTTTAGTTATGTTTTATTTATAGAAATTTTGTAAGATTAATTTTGTTAGATTAATAAATTTTATTTTAGTTTTTATATATATAAAATAATTTGGATTAATATATTATATTGTTAGGTTAATTATTAGAAATTATTAGAAATTTTTTATAATATAGAATTATTGTTTAAATAATTATGTACTTAATTGTCATTTTTAATTTAGATATAATTGGTTGGTCGATGCATGTTCGATCTATATTAATTGAATTGTAGAATTGATATATATATATATATATATATATATATATATATATATATATATATATCATGTGATGATCGATGTTTGATCAAATATTTGCATGTAGAATATTTTTATCATCAAATATATAGTTGATGTGGAGTTGATTGAATGTAGTTGATGAGGAGTTGGGGAAATTTGTTGGTTGTTTGTTGTAGAATGTGTGTTCCGATTTGATTATTTTATAATTAAATCGGAAATGGATGCACTAGCTAGGATCTTGATTAATTGGGGAATATGATAAATCTAAATGAAACTCTGCTGAAATTTTTAAAAAATATTAATTATTAAATAGAATATATGTAGGATCGTATTATATTGAGTCAAATTTATACAAGAATCTAATCATAAATATTATGTTATATTGTCTTTTCTATAGGAATATCTAGTTCTAGTTCTATATATATGGATCGAAAGTGGGTTCGTGCAGATAGATTATCAGATGAGTATAGGAATGGGGTGGAAGAATTTTGTAATCATGCAATTAGATACTGCACCGACAATCGGTACATTGTATGTCCGTGTTGGAAATGTATGAACGGGAAAACGGTTAGTGGTCGGGACAATTTGTTCGTTCACTTGATGATTAATGGTATTGATAAATCATATACCGTTTGGACATATCATGGTGAGAGAAGAGATGAATGTAGCTCAAGCAACATAGGAACTGATTTTAGGTTTGTAGACAAGATGGATGCAGATAGATTTGGAGATGTACCGAGTGTTGATACATCTAGTGGGGATGTACCGAGTGTTGATACATCTAGTGGGGATGAAGATAATCTGGGAGATTATCCTTATATGTCAGAGAAGTTAAGGGATGACGCTGGATTACCTCTTTGGCCCGGATGTGAGAAGGCAACAAAACTTTCAGCTGTATTGATATTGTTCAATCTAAAAGTAGCTCACCAATTGACTGATGTGTGCTTCACCGATTTGTTGGAAGCAGTTAGTGGTCTATTGCCCGATTAGAATGTACTGCCTTCGAGAGCATATGATGCTAAGCAAATGCTCAAGTCTATCGGGCTAACATATCAGAAAATTCATGCTTGCCCGGGTGATTGTATCTTATTTCGAAAGGAGTATGCAGGTCTCGATGTGTGTCCCAAGTGTGGGCGGAAGTGATATACAAAAAATAAATCTCCTGCGAAGGTGATGTGGTATTTCCCAATAATACCAAGATTTAGGAGAATGTACAGTAGCACAGTGGATGCTAGACATTTGACTTGGCATCATGATGATAGAATCAAGGATGGATTGCTAAGACATCCGACTGATTCACACAGTGGAAGGCATTCGATATGAGGCATCCAGAATTTGGCAACGAGCCACGACACTTGCGGCTTTCACTCTCCACAGACTGAATGAATCCCTATGGTATTCAAAGTACCAACCACAGTACATGGCCAGTGATTCTGATGGTTTTTAATCTTTCACCATCGTTGTGCATGAAGCGTACTTATATGATGTTATCTATGTTGATATCAGGACCTAAACAACCTGGTAATGACATTTATGTATATCTAGCTCCTTTGATAAAAGACTTGAAGCTGCTGTGGGATAAGGGTGTCGATGTTTATGATGCTTGTAGAGAGGAGAATTTCAAGTTGAAGGCCATGTTGTTTGGAACAATCAATGATTTTTCCGCTTATGGGAATCTATCTGGATATAGTGTGAAGGGACGAGATGCATGTCCTTGTTGTACCACCAACACTGATCACATTCGATTGACTTATTGTAAGAAGTCTGTCTATATGGGACACAGGAGGTGGTTGGAGCGAACACATAAGTACAGAACAATGACCGTTGAATTTAATGGCAAAGTTGAGGGTCGTGAAGCACCACTTTTGTTGTCAGGTTCAGATGTGTTGAGTGAGATGAAGAAGGTCGACACACAGTACGAAATTTTTTTTGCAAAGAGTGTCCCCACTTGTGGTTGGAAGAAAGAATCAATTTTCTTTCAACTGCCCTATTCGAAAGAGTTGTATGTTAGACACTTCATTGATCTTATGCACACTCAGAAGAACGTTTGTGCTAGCTTGCTCAATACTCTATTAGCTGATAAGAAGTCCAAGGATGGTTACAATGCAAGGATGGATATGCAAGAGATGGGGTTAGAGTAGAATTGGCACCTCAGGGACAGAAAGATGGACGAGCACCGTACTTACCTCCTGCTGCACACACCTTGTCCAAGAATGAGAGAAAAGTGTTCCTTGAAACACTGAAGAATGTGAGAGTACCAGAGGGATATTCGTCCAACATAAAGAAGCTTGTATCAGATGATGGCGCGAGATTGATGAATTTGAAATCGCATGACTATCATGTGATAATGGAGAACTCCTTACCGATTGCCATTCATTCTATCTTGCCTGAAAATGTGCGCATAACCATAACAAAGTTGTGTTGGTTCTTCAAGGCAATGAGTAGTAAAGTCATTGATCCTAGACTTTTGAGTGGCTTTCAGAGACAGATTGTGGGGACGCTTTGTGAGCTTGAGATGTATTTTCCTCCATTATTCTTTGATATAATGGTTCACTTAACCATTCATTTGGTTCATGAGACAAGAATGTGTGGTCCTGCCCGTATGCGATGGATGTTTGGTGTGGAAAGATACATGAAAGTACTGAAAGGATATGTGAAGAATATGTATCGGCCATAAGGATGCATTGCAGAACGCTACTTAGTGGAAAAAGCAGTCGAGTACTGGTCCGAGTTTATACCGAATGTCAATGCAATTGGACTTCCAATTACTCGACACACCAACAGGACTGAAGGTGAAGGTGTTACTGGTGGTGAACCGGTAAGTGTTAGTATTGAGGAACTAACACGTATGCACTTATACGTACTTCACAACACGGTTGACGTGCTTCCTTTTATTGATCTTCACATGCAAGTACTTTCTGAGACATTTCCCTTCAGAGATAGATCGTGGATGGAAGCTGAGCATAACCAGACATTTGTTAAGTGGTTCAGTGATTATGTTACAAATTGTCTGTCACTGGATAAGGAATCAGTGAAAGAAAGAGTTAAGTGGTTGTCCAGAATGCCTGATAGACATGTGTATTCATATAAGTGTTATCTTATTAATGGATATACATTTTATACCAGAGATCATGATGCCACGAGTACAATGCAGAATAGTGGGGTGTCCATCAAAGCAAATGCAGGGGATCAGTCGATTACTACTTACTTTGGACAGATTGTCAATATTTGGGTACTCGACTATGTTGGCCACCGTGAACCCATTTTCGATTGTAGTTGGGTGAGGATTCCTAACGGGGTCCAAGTTGATAAATTTAGGTTCGTACGCGTTAATTTGAAAAATGTGGGATACAAAGATGACTCTTATATAATGGTATGTCAAGCTCAACAGGTTTTCTATGTTCCCGATCCAGTTAACAAGAAATGGTCGATTGTGGTTCTGTCGAACAAGTTTAATGATAGTTACCAGGTCAGCGACCACGTCGATGAAGATGTTGACACAATTGATGATCCTTTTCAGAACTTCTCTATTTCTGGTCCCTCTTTCTATGATCCTAACTATCGCCCGTACAAGAGAGTGTTCAGAGAAGGGGATGAATATGGCAACCCAGATCTTGTTAATATTCATGGACATGAACGAGGAAAGTTAACTACAAAACAAAAAAGAAAAACGCGTGCTAAAACTCCTGCTGAAGTGTCCATACGACGGCTAGGTTATCCTTTGGAAGGAGACGTAGATCACAGTGACGATCTAATGTCTACGGTGTACACACGGGTATCGTCCCCCGCTTATTCTCATGTTATAGTTTCTTTTCCTACTTACTTTCATGTAACTGGTTGGGAAGACTATATTCGTACGGATCATGTTATGGAAGTACTCAACGATCGGTGGTTAAGTGCCACTACCATTGCCTTTTATCTCAGGTATGTGTTTATTGATTTTTCATATTTAATACTTCTAAATGTTTAATTTTCTTAATATATAATAATATGAGTATTTTAATTAATTGAAGATATTTGGGGGAGGTATATCTATCAAGAGATAATGTGGCATTGTTGAAGTTTTCTTTCATCTCCCCCCCAAGTGTCTGCCGTAATAGGTTCTAACTTCTAACAAGCCCACGATATGGAGATGTTTGCATTACATATGCAAAGATATGCTAGGAGAGACCATCTCATTTTGTGGCCTGCATATGTGGGGTAAGTACATAGAACAAAATGTAATCAAACTATTTATTAATATAAATATGCAAATGAAATATACTTTTAATATTTTAAATGCAGGGAACATTGGGTTTTGGTCGCCGTCAACATGGGTACACAAGTGGTATATTATATGGACCCACTTCTGGGTAAACTGCATACTGATCGTCTTGAAGTTATGCAATTTATGGACTGATATGTTTTTTTTTATTATTTTAATATCATTAGATCATTTTATTTTTAGAATTATGCATATGTAATTTATTTTTATTTTTTTAATTATAATAATAACAGTGTGATGAGGATGTATCGGACTCGCCAACCGGCCGAGTCATCAAGAGCATTTACTACCATCATGTGGAAAAATATTAAGGTATATATATACTTTAATATTGAAAAAAAATCTATATGTATTCATGCGTTATAAATGTAATTATTAATCAACAGGTGCCGAAACAGAAAGATAGTCATAGCTGTGGCACTTTTGTTTGTAACTACATTGAAGATATTTTGAATGCTTCTAAAACGACGATTCCAGACTAAGTAAGTATTTAGTTGGGGCAATTTATTAATTTATATATATTTCTAATTACATTTTTATTTTGCAGTTTGCCTATGTACGTCCGCTTTATACGTACGGAAATACAAGACTCAAACAATTCAAATTAAATTGGACCGGGTATTTATATAATAGATTTTTAGTTTAGATCAATTAGTATAAATTTTGGTTCGACGATATATGTAACTTTTATTTAATTTATGATGATACATTTAATTAGTTATAAGTTCATGTTTTAATATTAATTCGTTTATTTTAAGTATATTTTTTTTGTGAATTTATATTATTGTATATATATAAATTAATTAAATAGAATTTATAATATAAAATATATATTATATAAAATATATAAAAATATAGAATATAGAATATATATTATATAAAATATAGAATATAGAATATATAAAATATATAATATAAAAAAATGCTTGGATAGCGGTTCATAACCGCTGTGTCATAAATAAAATAAAATAAAATCGAATTTCAGCTTAGATAGCTTTCACTTGGAGAGCTCACATAACCCTTTCTAAGTGGATTTTTGTGAGTTTCAAGCTCTTTTATGTAGTAGTGGGGACAGACGGAAAAGGAAAGTGTGAAAACAATTATGGGATGGAGGGAGTATTAAAATTGATAATAAAATATAAAATTTATTAATTTTCGTGTCCTTATCGTGTCGTTTCGTGTCTTTATTTATTTATTAATTTTTTTAAATTGATAAATAAACTTTCGTGTCACTATCGTGTCGTGTCGTGTTGACAAGAAAATTTTTGTGTTCGTGTTTACCTATATCTTATCGTGTCATGTTCGTGTTTACCTATATCTTATCGTGTCATGTTCGTGTTTCACCTTATCGTGTCGTGTCGTTATCGTGTCGATACGATAAACGACACGATTACACGATTTGCCACCCCCTAATAATTGGGCCCTGATTGATGGAGAAAATATATTTTATATCAATTTATTCAAAATATAAAACTTGTTAAAATTTTTATTAATTTAATTTAAATTTTTAATTTTTTTTATTATTATTATTAAAATATTTTGTTGGTGATAAAAAAAATTATTTGATGTGACAAGTCCGTGCATATATAAATGCATGTGAAGGCGATGATAATGACCCTTGACGGTGACCTCTCCTTGTCACTTTCCAAATGTTTTAATTTCACACACAACAGAGCGGCCATCAGCCGTACGATGATCCTAAACGACACGTGTCAGAGCCGATCAACGCCCTCCATTTGCATTACTGAGTGATACTGATGAGGTATTAGTAGCAGTTCTTCTCTGTAAATGTATCGATGGAAGCTAAGCACTGATTTCCATGTCCTGACATTTTCTCTCTTTATTGTTATTTCCCTAACGAATTTTTATACACTCATAATGCTCATTTTTCATTTAATTTTCAAGATTAATTTTTAGTTTTGCACCAATAAATCTTTTATTTATGTGGGCTCTTGGTAATTTTGATCTGTAAATGATGATAAGAGTTGTACCTTTGGGCTTCTATTAAACAAATATACTCATTCTGTTTCTGAAAAATATATTCTCTCCATCGCGGTTTTTTTTTCTAAAAGACTTGGGCCTTTGAATTAAGAAAAAGTAAAGTATGTGAATAAGAAGTTAATTAATAAAATATAAAAAGTATATTTTATTAATTTTTGTGAGTGTAAATTATTTTCTTTTTAAGATAGAAAAAAAGAGTTGGGACATTCCAAAATAGAAATTGTAAAAAAAAGAATTGTAACGGAGGGAGTATATATTAGCGTTGGATATAGAAATTAAAAAAAAATAGATAAAGTAAAAGTGTTGTGAGCTCATTTCACTTATCAATAAAAAAATTATTTGTGAAAGTGATAATTTTCTTAGAAAGAATGTGCATGTTTTTTATGTAGGGTCGAACAAGAAAAGTCTACATATTTTTAGTCGACAGAAATAACATATATTTTGAGTAAAATAGTGATATATGAGTATATATGTTTATATTTTTGTGAGTATATATACAAATCAATTTATAATATTGTTGCAGGTAATTAATGTTGTTGAAACATTGCAATAAGATAAATATGCAAATAATACTAAAACGAAGAGAGTAATTTCTTTGGTAGGGTAAAATTTTGAGTTAATTTGGATCTCCTACTATACGTAGGATTGAATGCACCAATTTCAGATTTTTAATCTATTTTTGAACCTTTTCAACCCTTGGATATTTTTCTTTTCTTCTTCACAAGGGTTAATCTCTTGGAGGGATCCAACTTCGTGATTATATATACATATATATGTTTTATCGCACATTGTTTAGTTGAGGTTAATGCAACGTTACACTGAAGTTCTGAATTTAATTTTAGCTATCATGATTAAGAAAAAAAGTTTTTTTTTTTTATCTAACAACTAGCTTTTGGATAGATTTTGATTCAAATTATATAAATAAATGTACGTAATATTTAATTTGTGTAGGTGACAGCATTCGATCCCAACAAAAATATTATTCGTCAACTTATAAAAAATCTCACATAGAGACCACCACAATTTTTCAGTTTTACCAACTTTTTGAAAAAAAAAAAAAAGTGATTTTGCACTCTTTTAATTTTTATTTTTGAAAGGGATTTTGCACTCTTTTTTAGAGTTCGAAAACACACACGTACCATACCATGGAAAACACGTTCATTGGAGAAATCTATATGGTTAAAATCAGTTCCAAAGTGAAGAAAATCACATTGAGATTGAAAGTGTGCATTGTTGGACAGGAACCAACATGGAAAAAAAAGTACAAAAATCATGCTGATGTCAATTCATTAATCATCTCTTTGCTCATTCTTTTTGTTCCTCTCTCTCTCCCCCTCTCTCTCTCTCTCATATTCATTTCATTGATCCATCTTTCCAATCTGATTAGAAAACTGACTCTAGTTACTGCTCTGAAGTACAGTTAAAAAGATTTTGTGCATGGCATTGGTGTGGTGGGGCCCACGATTTTTTACCAAATTTTTTTATTTTTTTTAATAAAAATCTTAGTGTGAGAGTGTGTGTATATTAATGAGTAGTAATATCTGAGAGCCCAGAAAGCATTTTTTGATGAATCAATATTTAATATTGGCCTTTTGTTTGCTTATGAAGTAAAAGTAGAACAGCTTTTGGCGTAGCCTTTGAATTTCAGTCAAACAGGAGTTTGTGTGGGCCCAACTATTAGCTATTCTATTTGGACATGTTTTTTTCCCATTAAAGCAGTTAGCTAGCTAGCTTCACAATCTCAAATTAACTTTGTACCCTAATTTTATGGTAAATTAATGTTGAATACCTAATATTAAAGACAACGGAATTGAAGTGTCTGCCCATATATATGATTCTCTTAAATTTCCTATGTAAGTGCCGGAATTTATGCTACATTGTTACATATGGTGCATTTAATTAGCGGAATAGTAAATACTTACTCCGTCCACGATAAATGTTCAGAAGAAAAATAGGCACCTGATGATTGAAAATAATATTAAAAATTATAAGGGATATCGAGGCTCGTGTGAAACACGAATTCCTTAAAACAAATAATGACACTCACTGTAGATGCTTAGCGAATATATGAGACACTTGTTTCCCAGGATACAATGATATAGCACTATAACTTGCTTAAACGAACTGAGATATTGTTCATAAAATCACCGGAGTATGAAGGAAAATAGCATAATAATTAGGCAAAAAAATGTGGCAAATTGCCCGAAAATATCTGTATATTATTTTTCCACTCAAGGTTTGTATTTCTTGCTATCGTTGTGTTATTCTTGTGTTTCTTGCAACACATAAAAATACTATTTATAGTTTTAAAAAAATGACTGTTGGAGTGTGGCCATAAAGACCCATAAATGATCTTGACCGTAACCGAAAAAACGTCTGAATTAATTGCATTAATTCATATTTTTTAAGTTTCAAAACGTGTTGTAACTGTAGAGATTTTAGAATCTCAGCAGGCCTGAAAAATGTCTTTCAGGATCCTTAGCCAGAATCCTTAGCCTCTCAGAATTATTAGTTTGTATCCTTAGCCTCTCAGGACTATTTTCAGGATATGACTATTTCAGAATCCACTCAGGATGAACTATCCTTAGGATCATGATGGACTATCCTCAGAATCAGGATGAATTATCCTCAAGATCAGGATGGACTATCCTCAGGATCAGGATAGACTATCCTCAGGATAGCCTCAGGATAATCCACATTTGTTACCACAAACTTAAAAACTTAATTTCTCATTCACCCAATATCGGAATTGGGCGAGTAATATACCGAAACGAAGCTCTCTTCGAGGAGCACAAATTCCAATCTGGTCTTGTTCTTTTGTACGTGGTTTAATGCAATATGTCGGAGGGTATTGTAAGGTATTGTGAGGTCCGTTTACGAATTTAAAATTTTTGTATGAAAAATATACAAACATACTTTTCATTTACAATTTTTAAATTCGTAATCAGACCTCACAATATTTCATAATACTTTTCGACATATTGCATTAAACCAACGTGCAAAATAACATGACTATTTCTTGTGGACGGAGAGAGTAAGTTGTTTTAAATGCGGTAAATTAAACAAAGATTATTTTCGAATTTAGATTTTGAGAAAGTCTTTTAGAAAATAATTCTCCCAAAAGAATTTCGGAATTAGTATGATGATATCTGTTTTGGGCCGAATATGCATGAATTAATTTATAGACATCCCTCAAAAGACTTGTACCTGTAGAGATACATGTTAATTCTTAATTTTTTTATGATGCTTACACATTATTTTGATGTGGAATATTATTTGATACTATAATAAGATATTTATAAAATGCGTAATAATAAAGAGTGTATAATTTTTTTATTATCGGTAAATGTTAGTTATTGTACGTAGATGAATGTTTGTAAACTCTACTTGGTAAGTAGAATTATTTTGTTTAGAAAAAATTAATTCTGAAGTGTTTGTAATTGTTAGGTTCATCGCTTATACTCCCTCCGTCCCAGAGCAACTTGCAAGGGAGGAGGGGCACACAAATTTAGAAGAAAGTAGAATAAAGTAAAAAAAAATAGTGTTTTGAGGGTTAATTTAATAAAATTTTATGTAAAAAGTGAAAAAGTTATTTGGATTGAGTGTAATGTGGGCTCAAAAAGTGAAAAAGTAATGACATTTTGTGTAAATATGTAGATATTGTGAGAGTGAAGTTTATAAAAGGGTTTTCTTTTTTGGGTCTGCAAGTAACTCTAGGACGTCCCGAAAAGGAAAACTTGCAAGTTCCTCTAGGATAGAGGGAGTAATTCATTTTGGAGTAGTTCATATCAGCTTTTGAATTATGCAGATTTGATTCTGATGGGACCCACTTCGTTATAATGTATAGTTTTCAAATTTATTATTAAATAAATAATGTTTTCTTGTTTTTAAATTATTTTATTTCTAAAAGTTTTTTACCTTTGATTTGATTACAAAAATGACTGAACATCACTTTTAGTTTTGCAATAGAGTTTCAGAACATACTCTAAATCTCGTGGGCATCAGGTGTACCATGTAATTCAAGTGCATTTTTAAAGGTATTTTTATTGTCAATGAAAAATTGCTCTTATTGTTACTAAAAAGCTGTCCGTTGTTAAATTGAAATTGAGTTACTTTTCAGTAAAAATAATGATAAATTTTTAGCTATAAAAGTATTAATTTTTTAGAAATACACTAAAATATATAATACACATGATGCATACAAAATTAAGCCAATTATATATTGTTGAAACATAATTATACTGCATTGTTTCTAACAAGTGATATTTTATATCCTCTGCAGAAAATTAAAAATTGAATACTTAAGGGGCGTTTGATATAATTGTAAAAAATAGAAAGAGTATAGGAATGAAAATGATAAAGTCATATAGTTGAACTATAATAAATTTTTTAATTTTTGAGAATAAAGTTATAGTTCTCACATAGTTTAACTTTATCATGACTTTGATTGACATTATCCACGTTTAAGAATAGTCAACCAAACAAGCCACAGTAACAACAATATCATCATTAACTATTTTCTCTTTTCCTAATATTCTTTTTAAATTTTAGCCTACATCATTTTCATTATATAGAAAAGAAATAAGAAGAGAATTAATTAATAAATATACAATAAACTGTTAAAAAATTTAGATTAGGGATAGATATAAAAGCAAAAAAAAAAAACTATTTAAAATATTAAAATAATATTTTTTAAAAACATCACTTATTTGAAAGATGAGGAAAATACATGTTAAAAGATAAAATCCCAAATTATTACAAAGGTATAATTATCCTAACTATCAAATAATCTTTTAAAAAAATACAAAATCATTTCTCATACTATTCTTTTTAGATTTACATATTGATTTAAAAAAATTATTATATTTACAAATTGGTTCAAAAATTTTGCACGGTAGTATTTTTTTTTTTTTTTGCACGGAAGCATTTTTTTTCACGGGACCAATATGTAACTTTTGTCAATTTCTTGAACCATATTATACTTTTTCCTTCTTCTTATTTACATTTGTATCGATTAATTGTCACTTAATTTTTGTCTTACTCGTCAATCAAATAAAATTTAATATTTTTTAGTAGCTCATTTGTAATTTGGGTGACTTACATATAGGTTCAAAAAAGTCACTATATTTACAAATAGATGTTGTGCAGAAAAAAAATGTGCTTCTGTGCAAATATTTTGAACCTATTTGTAAATATAGTAATTTTCTTGAACCTATATGTAAATCATCCTTAGTACTCCCTCCGTCCCAGGGGTATTTGTACCCCTGAGATGACACACGGTTTAAGAAAAAAAAAAATTTAATAAAGTAGTGGTATATGGGTAAATGTGTGGAAAATTTTGTGAGTGTACACGCAAATCGATGTTTTCCTTTTAAGTAATGTACAAATTGATTTGGGACAACCCAAAATAGAAAGTGTGCAAATTAGTTAGCGACGGAGTGAGTAATTTATTTGAACTACAACATCTTTTTAAAGACAAATTTCTATGATATTTCTAAAGTATTTGCCCTAAGAAAATGGGACAAAATAAGGAAGAGTAGAAGGAAATAAGAAAACGATAGTTGAAAGAGGATGGTGGTGGGGCCGAGCTCCGACAAGCATGGGGATGTCTAGTCTTATCATCTTCAATTTTTTCTCTCCCTTTTTTCACCTAATTAATTTTCACCCCACCTCCAATTAATTCTCCTCATTTTTACCATGCTCTCCACCACACAGCTGCTGCAGTATTACTTTTCATAAGTTTTATCTGGTCATGGTAAATTTATTATCTCATAGGTAGGTGAGATGATGTTACTATGTTCCATGAATTTTATTAATATATATATATATATATATATATATGTATGTATGTATGTATATATGCACATGTGTTTTTGTGTTAAATGTATCATAAATTTTGATTCCTTAATATTACCATATTTATGTTATTAATTTTTTATTTTGTATTACTGTGAAGGTTAGAGTACATCTTCTACTCTAATAAGAGGAATACATTTTTTTAATATACAAAAAAAAAATCATATCTAGGTACAAATATTAGGACAAATTAGATAAATTTTTGGGACTTTTTTGCATACTAGCTTTCTCCACTAGACTAAGATAAAGGTAAAGTTTTATATGAAAAATAATTTATAATAAACTAACTAGTTTTTAAGTATTAAATATTTGACAAAGAGTATTGAAAATATGATGAGATGTATGGTTGAAAATAATTTTGATATATTTAATTAGATATTTGATATTTTAAAATAGGTTCTTGATAAACGTATGATAAACTAATTTCATAAAAGAATTACTCGAAGGAAAAAGGTGGCTGAAAATCAAATCAAATTATTTGATACTCAATTCAAAATTGTTCAATAATATTTTATTTGAGCTCGGTTTGGAGTACATATCTAACAAGGTTCCAATACAAATTTATGTATTGAATAGTTTAAAACTAAAAATAGTGCAAAAAATATCAAACTATTTGAATTCAATTCGTACTCAACTCACGATTAAAACTCAATTGATCCTCTGTCAATTATAATATAAGAGGAGTATTTTAGTAAAGATCAAATATCTTTCCTAAGATAATATTATGGGTAAAAATATACATTTTTGTCCTATAAATTTCGTTGATTTTGGTTTTCGTCCTCTTAAATTTAAATTTTTGTTTTCGTCCTATAACTTACCAAAAACTATGGTTTTTGTCCTCTTAAGTTTTGAATTTTTGTTTTCGTCCTTTAACTTACCAAAAATTATGGTTTTAGTCCTCCAACCGCATATAACCTGTCATACAACCGGTAATACACATGTGGATCCATTATTTCTTTCTTTTTTAAACAAAATACTAATGTGGGGGTATTTGGAGGAAATTACGTCTTGACAAAATACACTTTTAACAGTAAATTCCCTCACAAATATTGTCCAATACTTACATCCATAGAATCTTCTATCCGGATTCATTTTTTAATATGGTGTACAAATTGTGCAACGAAACCACAATGACACTTAATATTGGGCTCGAAACTTGTTGATTCATATGAATTTCTTGAAGACATCTCTCTTCCATTCTGTACAATGAGTATGCGCTCAAAAGAATTTAGGTTCTTGGATGTTTTGATTTGGGGATCTTTGTTCCTTTTTTTCCTAATTCTCTCAAGCCCCCATGCCTATATTTGATCGACTAGGGTTTTGATTTGGGAGAGAATTTACGTTTAATCATATATTTTATCCATCAAGACCTAATTCCCTCTAAATACCCCCACGTCAATATTTCGCTTAAAAAATAGAAAAAATTGATCTATATGTGTATTACCGGTTGTGTGACTGGTTATAGGCGGTTGGAGGACGAAAATCATAATTTTTGGTAAGTTAAAAGACGAAAACAAAAATTCAAAACTTAAGAGGACGAAAACCATAATATTTGGTAAGTTAAAGGACGAAAATAAAAATTCAAAATTTAGGAGGACGAAAACCAAAGTTAATGAAACTTATAGGACAAAAATTTATATTTTTCCTAATATTATCTATCATTCATAAGATAATTGGATTTTAGTTTTAGACTTTTTATTAATCTTGTTCATTAACCAAACATCAAATTAGATAAGATAATTTAATTTATCTTAGCTTATCTAACGAACCAAATAAGGCCTAAGGATAATATTTGATTTAAAGGATAAAATTATCTATCAATTTTATAGATAAATTTATTCTTTAAACTAAATATACCTTAAATTAAAACCAAACAAACTACGACTATTTAATTTGCAATTAAGGTCAAAGTAAAGGAAAACTTTGAATTTGAAATATCACTCTTGATTGCATCTTTTTGCCGATGCTATAATCTGAAGTCCTACCGATGGGCCTAATTGGGCCGTTAATGAAATATAAACTTAGGGCCGCGTTTTGGATCAAGAAAATGAACAAATTAAAGCCCATATATATTCTAGGCCCAATGTTGAAATTATAGTACTCCTCAACCCCTTTATAATTTTCTTATTTTCTTTTTTGGACTGTCCATTATAAATTTTTGTTTCCCCTCTATAACTTTCTTCTTTTTCTTTTTTGAATTATCCCATTATAAAATTTTCATTCCATAAATAATTGAACCTACACTCTATAATTAGTGATGATTATATAATATATATATATATATATATATATATATGCTTGCATAAATTAGAGACATACTTCTTTAGTGTCACCTTTTAAATTCCGCAAGGGATATTAAACAAGTAAAAGACAACCTACAATAAATTAATCAATAGATTTAGAGCTATCAAACTGGGTTAAATTTGTTTCGTCATACATAAAAGAAAAGTTGGACCAAAAATCCGTGATCTAACTAAACGGGTCAGCCCATTTTAGTAACAAGATATGATGGGTTGTCCGAACGGCAATCGGATCTGTCCGATCACCATGGGGATAATCATGTCCATCAGTAGAGCCCACTATTATTTCAATTTGATTTGCTTAATTTCCTCACATCATATAAGTTTGTGCAATTATATTCATATTTCATCTTATAAATTATTGAAAGTGTATTCACTACTCTAATGCAACAATTAAGGGGGCGCTTGTTTCAAGTTCTTCAATGGAAATGGAAATGAAATTTCATTTTTCTTTTTTGTCCTACATATGTTGAATGTGTGTTTGTATTTATGGTGGTTATATCAATAGTGTTGTGCTCCAATTTTGGAAAAAATAGACAAAAAAAAAAAGATGTTGGTTGTGATATTGGGGATTGATTGAGGAGGATAATTACAAGGTGAAGAGGGGTAATCAAATGGGGTGTTGATTACCTTATTTAGGAGGAAAAACAATATTATGTATCTCATTTGTTCTAATTTGATACTATAATTACTACAATTATATCTCAATTCACATTACCATTGAAGAATTTCCATACCAAGCGCCCCCTAAGTCTTTTCCAGTATTTAAGGATTGTTTGTTTGTCTATCTATCTATTTTATTTCGAGACGTGCTGGCCTTTAATTAGATTTTGGATTTTTAATATCATTTTCCACGAAATTTCGTTTGCATTGATTTTAAGTTTCTGTTTGCATAAACAAACAAGACATATCTAATCTGGTCGTGGGGTTGGCAGTGTATTTTTTGGACTTCTGAAAAACATATACAAAATTTAACGTAATTTCATGGAAGTTTCTTAGGTATTTAATACTCCCTCCGTCCCATAGAAATTTGCACATTTTTCTTATTCGGACGTCTCACATAAATTTGCACACTACTAAAAAAGAAAACATTGATTTACGTGCACATTCACAAATCTATACACATATTTACCCATATGTCAATACTTTATATATAAAATATATTTTTCTTAAAAAATGTGACGTCCCGTAGGGTGTAAATTCCTACGGGAAGGAGGGAGTACTTTTTTTTCCTTTATATCTCAATAGTTCACTTGTTTTTTTATGAGAAAAATATTAACTCGAAATTATGACTTATAAATTATAGATAATGGGATTCCAAATATTTGAGTATTTTATCTGAATAGTCCACTTATTTTGCATTATTTCGATTGAATTACTTATTTTAGAAAAAAATAAATTATTATAATATATTGCAACATATGCAAGAAAAATATGCAAATCGAGGAATATAAATTCCCTTTACATGGTTAATTAACAATGTATTAACTACATTTGTGGGTAGAATAGAGTGAGTTGTATAATTACGAAGACTAGTACTGTATAATTATGAAGACTAGTACTACAAAATTAAAGAATGACACTAGGTCTATATATAACTCTTTCAACATCTGGGCCTAAAATAATTTCAAAACCGAATTGGGACCTCAGAAATAATATAGGTGTGGACTAAAAATTAATTTATAATTGATTAAATATTAATCATATATAAACAACATATAACATTTTCTATTTATACTTGGCTATCTAATCTTTATAATAATTTAGTTAGAGCCGTTGGGACAGACTAGTGAGGTAGAGCTTGCAAAACCTGCAAAAACCGACAGATTGGTACGGGACAAACTGAAATTTTCGTGGGCTGCAAAATCTATAACCCTATACAGTGTTTGGCGAATTGTCAGTTATAGACGGCTCAATCAATTCACATTTTTTAATATAATACAATTTAACTTTTCTGTGTAAATAACCTAAATTGTTGAGTGAGTGCACCATGCACCAGGTGCACATAAGACTTCCTTGTACTATTACTCTTATTCAAAAGAAATGCATATTATACAGTGTAATTAGTGCATATAATAGGATTGTAATAATTAATTCAAAGTAATACATCAAGTCAAACGTGGTATAAAATGTCCAAGACACCAATATTCCTTTATAACACCAACCAAACATGCCCTGGAAATATACCAATGAAGAAAGAAAGAACAACTTCAACCCCTCACTTTACGCCAAAATGCCATTTCATTTTTATCCTACTTTTCCAACTTTCCAGCCCACAACCCACCAAACACGGCATTAATTTTAGTTTTTTTAATTATTTTATATAAAAAAATAAATTCTTTAATAAATGTACACCGTGCAACTTTATATATATTTTTACTGAAAAATTATACTCCCTCCGTCCATGAAAATTAGTCCATGTTGCATTAAATAGCCGTCCACAATAAATAGTCTACCTATCCAAAATGGAAAATTTTCAATAATTATTTTTATTTTTTATACACATATACTCACTTTTACACATGACATCAAATACTTTATTAATAATTAACACTTCTTTATACTAATACACTCATTTTTACACATCAACATCAACTTTTTCTTAATAACCGTGCACAACTAAGGTAGACAAAATATCATGAACGGAGGGAGTAATAATTTGTATTGATCATTTACAATTGTATCACTATAATTCTTCAATGCAAAGATTCTTAACTTTCAGTGAAATTATTTATAACCATTTAAAAAAATAAATTATACACAAACTTTTAATTAATTCTTTATAGGTAAAAAATCTTTTTTTTTATATTTCGTTGAAATTTACTTATTTATTAATAAAATATGAAGCAAAGGTTTGCTTTACTCCTTTGCATAAACTACACAATTTATTTTTGCTCGTCCACTTTTTAATTGGAAAATTCTCATGAAACTCTATCTTCAATATGCTAAATTTTATACAAAATATTATTATTTTGATACACATATACAGGCCTCCAATTAATATTTTTATTTATATATAAAATTTAAAAAATTACTTCTCAAATCTTTACTATTTTTTCACCATTTTAATTCGTGTGCTCCTCTACGAAGATTATTTCAAAAAGGAGAGATAGTCGCATTTTAGAATTTATACTAATAATATTTCTAGGTTAGTACAAAAATACAACTCAAGATTAAAAAAATAAGAAGCTAAACCTCTATATCATGGGTCATCCTTTTATTTTTCTTCTGCTTTAGTTTCTTCTTAAAAAATATAAATTTGTTTTTAATTAATTATTATTTAGTAACAATCCCACAATTATTTTCACACTTATTATGTTTCATAACTTCTTTCAACAATCTCATAATTTTCATATATTGCAAATTATTATTTTTATTCAAAATTTATACAGGACAGTTTTACATGCAGGACATAGTACTTAATTAAATTTACTCTTAAAACTTTTAAATTTTAATTATAATACAAAAGTATAAAAATATCATATGTATATACGAAATATATTATTCAATTACTACATTTTTTTTAAACTATATATTGTTATACTATATCCATTTCTCAACTCTTTATTTCAACTTTTAATAAATCCTCTTTCTAAAAAATAATAAAAGGAAAAGAAAGACATGGGATAGAGAAAATATATACTCTCTCGTAACTCAACAATTTGTGGTGCTATTTAGAGATGGAGATTATCCACAAATATAATAAATATAATATATATGAAGGAGATTGTGAAATAAAAAATTTAATAACAAAAATTTTAAAAGGATTTTATACAAAGAACACACTTTATCCAAAAAAAAATATATAAAAAAATATGCACATTCAAATAAAACTCAAAATGAGCATAAAAATATTATAAAAATTATACGCTTAACCCTTTTATAAATGTACTCTATAAACGACATTTCTATGTAATTGTCCCATTTTAAAAATATTTAGTTAGGCAAACTTTTATGGAATGAATTAAAAAAAAAAAAAAAGTAGTGCAAAATTAAAAGTGTAAGTTCTAGTTTTCAAGTCTTCCTCGACCATTGGAAAAACTCCTAATAAAAATCTCAAAAACGTATACAAAATGGCAGATTTGATTTGCTGACATTAAATAATACTCCCACCGTCCCGTAGGAATTTGCACCCTACGGGACGACACATTTTTTAAGAAAAAATAGTTTTATATATAAAGTAGTGGTATATGAGTAAATATGTGTAAAAGTTTGTGAGTGTGCACGTAAATCAATGCTTCCTTTTTTAGTAGTGTGCAAATTTGTGTGGGACGTCCAAATAAGGAAAGTGTGCAAATTTATACGGGACAGAGGGAGTATAAATAGTAAGAGTAGCGTGCATTGTGGTGCATCAGAGGGAAGTCGAATACTATAATATTCCTGTAATCAAACAATAATACTTTATTTTCTATAATCTGTACTTTTTATATGTTATTTAGTAGTAACATTCTTCAAAGCAGTTCATTAGTAACATGGTGTTATTATAAAGCTCCAACTAATTTTCTAGGTTATTAATTATGTGTAGCATATCCTTTAGGATAAAAAAATTCACATTGTAAATTAGTTTACAGAGTTGAGCAGTTACAAAAATGGGCAAATGTGAAATTTTTAAAATATTTGTATAATCATTCTGAGTGTGCTTTTAGAAGTATAATTTTTATAATTTTTACACATTTACTCCTCTTTGCTGACATAAGTAATCTTAATAATGTGATGCCAAATAACGCCTATTGTTTGAATCAATCATTTAATTCACACTAAAATAAACTTAATTTGACATTTTTTATCAACAAACTGATATAATTACAAAATAGTAGTATTAATAAAATGTTAGGTACATAATTAAATAAATTCATTTGGACCAAGTAGAATAACTTAAGTAACTTATGGTATCACTAACTACTTAAGGAGGTGTTTGATAGGTGATATAAGAGATATAATATGAATTTTTGCATTGACTTATCTTGTTTGGTAGGAGGTACAAATTTTATGCTAACCCGTTTTTTATACGGCCGACCCTGTAAAAAAAGAGGTCATATTACATCATTTTCACTGTTCACAATGTAATAAATTATCTCACCTTTTCCACCTTACAATTTTTGTATGGCTTGAATAGTAAATTTTGTTCTTATATGTCTACATATTACACCCTACCAAATGAAATTACTTTTTTTTTCTATCTATATTATACCCTACCAAATGAGATTACTTTTTAGAACTAATTTTATATAACTTTTCTATTACATCCTACCAAATAACATTATATGAATTTTACTTATAAAATTTATAACTCCTAATATTGTCTACCAATCACCACATAAGGTTATGAATTTGAGTCAGTCATTTGCCCAATAAAAATAAATATTTATTCAATATAAAAGGACAATATAAATAATTTACTGAAATTATAGAGAGGTCCCTAATTTTTTTTCCTTTGAACATGAGGCCCAATAAATTAACAGTTTAATATGGGTGTAGTTATTTGTAATGGAATTAGGGCGAACCTTTGATTCTAATACCATGAAATATCATCTTATTTAAATCTTTTAGCAACTAAAAAAATGAGAAATTAATTAATTTTCTTAACATATTATAAATAATAAAATTCAACTTATCCTTAGTTAATTGACAAAAACTTGTATAAACTTGAGTTTACGGTGAATTTGGGTTATCAATTATTATTGTCATGTATATAAATTAAGTATTATCACTGTTATATATATTTACTATCACTGTTAAAAAATTAAGCATATCTTATAATAATGATAGTATATATGAATAACAATGATAGTGATTACACATAAAAGTAATACAAATTAATGTGAACTCGAGTTCACAAGAGACTATTAATGTCAACCTTAGTATGCAACCAAACAATTTAATTAGTAAAATAAACACGTATAGAAAACAAAGGTCGATCGCAAGTCAAAAGGTCGGTTCTGTCGAACAAAGTTTGACTAGAATGATTTAATTTTCACATGTGATTTACGAATAACTAAAGTTAAATATGATGATATGCATGCATCCTTGAATTAATAGTACTAATGCTTATATTTTGTGTTACTTTTAATAAATTTATTTGTTTTTCTTAAATTATTTTTTCAATCTCTGATTCTCTTCCCACACTTCTAGATGACGTTGGCCTGAATAATGGTGCTCTTACAAAAAAAAGTAATCCCACGCCTCAATAATAAAGACATTTGACTTGAATTACATTACATTTACATCTATTAGTACGATTTTGAAAATAATTTATATACGTAGGGTAGGGGTGGCGATGGAATAGGTTGAGACGAATACCAGAAGATCTAAATCCGCTCCACTCTACATACGGATCATATTGGATCGATCTGTTACGGATCACGGGCAGGACAAATTGATTTATTCTAAATTAAAAATTTTATTATATATAATATATTCTTATATATTTAAAATAAATTTAAGATCTTTTAAAAAAAATTAAATTTATAATATTAAAAATATATTTACGAATTTATTTTTATTTTTAAATACGTTGATATCAATTAAAATTTATAATTAAAACATCATAATATATTTCATATTATGTTTTATTAGTATATATTGATCTAAAATATAATTGTTAAATTAATTTATTCTTATTTATACTATATATACTAATAAATAATGATATATTTTTCTATAAATACCATATATATGTATATATATATTCAAATTTTAATAATATAATCGGGTCAAAATGAAGCGGGGCAAGCGACAATGATTACATACCTGCTCCGCCCCACTGTGGATTGCGCGGCGGGGCGGGGCAATCCATACTATGCAGGTTCAGGTTTGAGCAGATCGGAACAGACCAAATTGTCATCCCTAATTTAGGGGACGTTTGGTATAATTGTAATAAATGAAAAGAATATTACATGATATCGTGAAATATTTTGCATGTGGTTTAATAAAATATGTCGGAAGGTATTACAGGATATTGTGAGGTCCGATATGAATAGAAAAAATTATCTTTGAAAAGTACGTATGTTTTTAGTGAACGGTGGTATTATAAAATTTTAATTTATTATACTCTTAATCAAATATACAATACATAAATTATTTTCATATAAAACCTACTAAAAAAAATTAATCTAAGCTAAAAATCCAATTTTGCATAATATTAGATCAATAATTTGTGCCCAGACCATAGGCGAGTATTATTATCGCGATTATTGTAAGGGGACGTTTACGATGGTTACATTATTAATATTTTAAAAAAAAATTACAAAAAAAATATTGTTGGTTGAGATAAAAATAATATAATAAAGGTAATGATTATCTTATTTAGAAAAAAAATAATATTATATACCTCATTTAGTCTCATTATATATGTGTACGTCTTATTTAAAAAAAAAATATTATATACCTCATTTATTCTCATTATATATGTATACATTCTAGAATTTTGTAGCTAGTGCCCCTAAATTTCTTTTAAATTTATTACTCCCTCCGTCCCGTAGAAATCTGCACCATACTGGACGGCACATTTAAAAAATTATATATAAAATAGTGATATATGAGTAAATATATATAAAGATTTATGAATATCCACGTAAATCAATGCTTAAAAATGTGCAAATTACTGTAGATCCTAATGATAAAAGATGTGATAATTTAGAACGACAAGATTCCAATTCCATCATCGAAAGTGGTAACCGGCCCGGTTTCGACTGTCATTATTTATTGAATGAATGTCACCCACTATTTAGGGATCCAACAGCCCCCCGCTAATTTCCAAATATTATTCATTCAACATTCAAACTAATTTTCAACAATAACTCAAATTTTAAATTAATAATAAAAATAAAAAGAATTTCTGAAAATTCTTCTCATTTACGTACGGCAGTTTCAGGCGAGATCGATCAATCCTAGCCGTCGATTGATCCATCTTTACACTCTCGTTAAAGAACGCATTTAAAGGAAAAAATTACGGGCAGTAGGTGACGATTTTTCATTTCTTTTTTTGTTATTTTTTCTGAATAAAAAAAAAAGAAAGGAAAAATATTCATCTTTGCTGCTGCTGCTGGTCCATCATAAGACTGAAGTCTTCGAAGCACACGAACCCGTCTCCGTTTCTGTCCGCCCCTCCTATCATGCGCCGGCAGTCCTCTAACGTGCACCGCGCGTCTCCGATCGTTTTGAACGCGTCGAAGAGCTCCTCCGCCGTGATCTTCCCGTCCCGATCCGAGTCAAAGAAGTCGAACGTGTCCCTCATTTCCGAGTTGCACGTCGGCGGCGCGAAAGCCGAGCCGATCGCGTGGAATTCCTCCAAGGTGATGCATCCGTCGCCGTCCCTGTCCACCTCGTTGAGCATCAACTGCAGCTCTTCCTGGTTCGGCGGCTCGGCTCCTATCCTGCAGAGCAACGCCTCTAGCTCCTCCTTCTTTATCTTTCCGTCACCGTCCCTGTCGATCATGGCGAACGCTTGTTTCAGCTCGAAATAGACGGCGGAGGGGATCTGCGACCATTCCTCGTTCGATATTTCGGCCGATGAGGACGGGAGGACGCTAGTCGGCGTGGATAGGCCGGTGGGCTTTTTGAAGGCGCCGTCGTCGGAGGAGGTGGAGGAGGACGTCGTATGGGAGCTGAAAGACGACGGATCGCCTTCGGATCTGGAAACCGAACGCGATTTCTTCGACTGAAAGAGTTTTCGGGGTATCTGTATGAATTTCATGGTGGCAATGGACCCCAAAATAGAGAAGGGAGAAAGGGAGAGAGAAGATGGGGGTTGAGAGGAAGGAGTGAGGAATGAGGGAGAGTTAAATGGTTGGGGAAAGCCATGGTGAGCTTCCAGGAAATTTCCTAGAGAGAGAAAGAGAGGGAGGGGGAGCTTTGATTTTGAAACAGTATTTATGGGAAAGGACGGAGATAGATAGCTCACTTCGTTATAGTTTGGGTAGATTTATTTAATTTTATTGGCGTTGGTTTTATTAATTGCCTCTTTTATGTCATCTTCAACTATTTACAATCAATTTATTTAAAAATAAATAAAAAGGGCACATTTTTCATTATTGCAAAGAGTGTGAAGTGTTCAAAAATTATATATACAAAAATACACTCAGAACGAATACGTAATATTCTAAAAATTACACATTTAGTCATCTTTATAATAAACCTAAAAATATACAATTTTTTTTGTAACTGCCCCTTTATTTTTTTGTCATGTCAATATAAAGTGGGAAGAATTTTAATTCTCCATTCCCATAAAAAATAAACACTCGGATTATATATTTTAGGTATAATCATAAATATAATTTTTTTTATTTGTATTTATATTGAATTGTAGCAATGGTATACTTGGGGATGTTTGGTAGGCAATATTAGGAGTTATAAATTTTGTAAGTAAAATTCATATAATTTTATTTGGTAGGGTGTAATAGAAAAGTTACATAAAATTAGTTCTAAAAAGTAATTTCATTTGGTAGGGCATAATATAGAGATAGAAAAAGTAATTTCATTTGGTAGAGTGTAATATGTAGATATATAAGAACAAAAGTTACTATTCAAGTCATACAAAAATTGTAAGGTGGAAATGGTGAGATAATTTATTACATTGTGAACAGTGAAAAATGTGTAATATGACCTCTTCTTTTACAGGGTCGGCCGTATAAAAAACGGGTCAGCATAAAATTTGTATCCCCTACCAAACAAGATAAGTCAGTACAAAAATTCATATTATATCGATAATATACCCTACCAAACACCACCTTAAGGTATGTTCTTAATCTTTACTTTATAGCTAGAAGTGTTTCTATATTTCAAAAGCTGGATCACACCAGCTTTATAAAAAAACATTTTTAACTGTAAAAATAGAGTTTACAAATAGGTACTTATATTTGTATTTTAAGTTGAGACCTATTATATACGTAAATACTTTTTTCAGGCGGGTCTAATCTAATTTTTAATTGCCTTTAGGTGGTGTTTGGTAGGGTATATTATCGATATAATATGAATTTTTGTACTGATTTATCTTGTTTGGTAGGGGGTACAAATTTTATGCTGACCCGTTTTTTATACGGCCGACACTGTAAAAGAAGAGGTCATATTACACAATTTTCACTGTTCACAATGTAATAAATTATCTCACCATTTCCACCTTACAATTTTTGTATGACTTGAATAGTAATTTTTGTTCTTATATATCTACATATTACACTCTACCAAATGAAATTACTTTTTCTATCTCTATATTATGCCCTACCAAATGAAATTACTTTTTAGGACTAATTTTATGTAACTTTTCTATTACACCCTACCAAATAACATTATATGAATTTTACTTATAAAATTTATAACTCCTAATATTGTCTACCAAACATACCCTTAATATATAATAAATGCTATTAATAATAATTTATAATATCATTATTATCATTATCTTTATGTATCCAAAACAATAAACACAAGATTAAAACATTAAGAAAATAATTACTCCATGGGTCTTTAATATTTATTAATATTCTTTTTTGTGTGGACACGAGGTCTAAAGAAAATGAGATAAAATAGATAAAGTAAATATATTGTTGAATAATTGTGGGTCCACTTGAGAATAAAAAAAATATTTACAAGAGTGATAATAAAATAATATTTTCTAAAGAAGTGAATAAATTTGAGAAATAGATGAAAATTAAAAATGAGAATAAATATTGGAAATAGGTGGAGTATAACTGAACAAGGTGAAGTATATCAAAGTGATTAAAATTTTACCACTTAGCAATGTTATTAAGAATTCGAGTATCATTTAATATTTATTAAAAAATTCAAAAACCTGAATAATTGGATTTGGAGTACTATATGTAAAATTTCAAATACTTATGTGATTTTTCCCTCAATTAGAAGTTTAATTGTGGAGTTAATTAGACGTAAAAGAATTTGAAATATTTTAGAATATTTTATTCATTGTATTAACAATTTGAGATTGATTTTAGACTGTTAAATACGATACGTGTATTTATAATGGGGCACATCTTATGCTCATCTTTGATTTAAAGAAATCCTCTTTGCCTATAAGAAAATTTTAATATAACAGATCTATTACCTTATTCAAATGAATAATATTTAGATGATGTAATTAAAATATATTGATATTAAATGTGATTAATTGTAATTTATTAATACCATTCCTTCATAAAATAATGTGGTTTATGCTATAAGTGTACGTTTTATATAAAAAATATTCTAAAGTTTATCATGAGATTGTTTTAAAGTAAGTATCATATATTTAATGAGCAACACTTGTGTAGAAATTTCTACTGTAGAAATATTCATTTTTTAAAAATTCGCGGATCTAAACCGGGTCGGGTCAAATTTGGACATTTTTTTCAAAATTCGCGCAACTTGTAGTTCCAGGTTTTTTCGCTCCCAGATATGTTACAATTTGGGCAAAGACGTGTTACAATTAGACAAAATCTGTGTTACTAATTTTTAAAAAATTAATTTTTTGTACTTTTCAAGTAACTATAAAGAAAATATGTATTTCAGCAAGTATAAATACGTGTTACTTAATTTACTTTTTTACTCTCTTTGTTGATTTATGTTAATAATATGTTATTCATGTACTTAATACATCGTTTAATACCTTATATATGTTATATAAAATATAATATATATTTTTATAAGGATAAATAAATGTTTGTGTATACAGTAACACACATTTGATCTTGCAGTAACACACATTTACTCTAATTGTAACACACATTTACTCTAATTGTAACATACATTTGCAGTAACACAGATTTACTCTAATTGTAACACACATTTACTCTAGATGTAACACACATTTGCAGTAACACAAATTTACTCCAATTGTAACATAAATTTGCAGTAATACATATTTACTCTAATAGTAACACATATTTGTTCTCAATTTGTGTTACTATAGGATAAAAGATATTTTTATTAAGAATAAATATGTGTTACACATACAATGTAACAAATACATGTGTTACATTGCATAAAAAATATTTACTTCTACAAAATAAATGAATATGTGTAGAAAACAACATTTAATCTGGTTGTAACACACGTTTTGCCTTAAAATAACATGCATTTGTCCAAACTGTAACATATCTGGGAGCGAAATCACAAGCTGCGCGAATTTTGGAAAAAAATACTCAAATTCGACCCGACTCGATTTAGACCCGCGAATTTTCAAAAATGGATATTTCTACGGATCTTAGATCCGTAGAAATATGTATATAAGTGTTTGTCATATTTAATCAATAATATTAAAAAAAATTCAGGAGTTTCAAAAGTGAGAGGATAATAAAATCTATGATAATTTCATTACAAGTTATTATTATTTTTTCAAAAAAATATTATCACTTTTTATTTAAATTTTATTACTTTTTAAAAGTAATAATTTTTTATGAATATGTTATACATTTATATTAGTCTCATATGAGTTTTTTTTTTTTTCCGTGTAATATATTTTCTAGATATAGCATATTAGATTGTATCAAATTTTGTCAACCTGAACTTGGTAAATGACTAACTTGTCAGGATCGAATTATTCGTCCTTACCATAAAATTATCTCATATATTTTTATCAAAATATATTAAAAATCGTGAATTAAAATTAAAAAGTATTTTTATAAACTTTAAAACAATTTAAAAGGAGCTAGGTGGATGGTGTATTATTTAAAAAAAACATTAATAAATATTTGTGTTGATAGAATTTACTAATCGATGTTTGTTTATGTGGCTTTACAACATATTAATCCTATCAAACAATAATCTTTGAATTCGTGTTCTTAGATGTAATATGAGGAGGGAGAGTAAAGAGTTTAGAGAGAGAAATATTGCAGTAAGAATTGTATTAATTTTCAGAATTGTGTGAATAGTACAAGAGGGGTCTTATTTATAGGTGTGTGAGTGTGAGACGGCACCTTACGAGCCTATGTGGCTTCCGGTGTTGACGAGAGTTCCTTACCCTCGTCTTGATCTCTCACACCGCTTCCCCTACCGCGCCTCGTCCTACTACTATGCCTTAGACTAGATGGGCCTCATTAAAAACCTCGCCGTAAACCACCCTTGTGGACAAACCGGACGGAGGGAAAAAGAGCGAGCCATCAGGGTCCTATTGACTAACGAGTGAGTTTATGGGCGAGCTCCCAGCGAGCTCTGGTAGGTTGGGCGAGCTCTCGAGCCTTGATCAGATTTCGGGGTATCGGGCGAGCTCTGGTGTACCCACAGACAGGCGATCTCTGGACCTTCTCCAGCTCGGATGAGCTCTGGCGACCTGGCAAACCTTGGAGATTATTTCTGAAACCGACGTATTAGTTCGTCATATCAACAATTTGATTATAGAATATGTGTGGAGTAAAAAACAATTTTAAGTAATGAAATAGTTTATCTCAAGTGGTTGAATTTTACTATCTATAACTGGTATACATTTTAAGTTCGAATTACTATTTGTCCGATAAAAAAATTAATATTAATTGTTCATGTTAAGTATTAATGTATTACAATGCAGATAATGCACAAAAAATAAAATAATAACACCTCATATATATATATATATATATGGTGCATGGAGCGTGACATCTAATTAAACTCATATAAATTTTTTATTTTTTTTTACTAAATCCAATCCATTAATTTAAGTGACCAAATTACAATAAAATGGTATATGATGCCAAGTCTAACGGTCATCATCTTTGTGATGGTGTGTAGAAAGACGCAAGAACAATGCATTCACAAAAAACAACACACTTTTGAGTTCAAACAATAACACAATATTGTCGTATCTAATTTAAAGAAATGATTGTCGTATGTATTAAGTATTAATTAACCTTACCCAATATGGAGCATACAGCCGGACGGATCCTTCAATCCTGACCCGGTACATCAGATTATTAATTTAATTTTTATAAAAACAATGCAAACTATTTGGATATGATTATCGAATTGAGTAAAACGGGTTGGACCATTTGAACCGGCAATCAGTATCATGTCCGGTGATGAAAACTCTATTCTAATCTAAAAAAAACAAATTAGAAAACAATATAAATTTATTGTGTAGGTTTTAATTTTATATGAAAATGGTTCTTGATAAGCTTATAATAAAACTGTTTTAATTTATCAAATATTTAGTCAAGTGTATCAAAATGTTCATCAGGAGTATCAAAAGTTAGGGGGTCAATAAAATTTTTAACAATTATAACATAATATCATTGATTCCAATTTTTTTTTCTTTTTCTGTTGAGATTTTTGATGCTTCTAGTCAAATACCAATGATGCAGAAATCGGCCTACGCGGCCTCTTACGGACTCGATTTCTGCAAAATCGGCAATTTTAGGTGTTTTCGGACCTAGGCGCCCTCTATGCGACCCTAGGGGGTTCTAGGCGGTCCTAGACGACCAAAAAACGTCCGATTACCGATTTCTGATTTCCGACTTTTACTACATTATCAAATACTTGATATTTTAAAACTAATTCATACAAAACTTTTACCCAAATTAGTTGGATACATTTATCCAGTTGAATAAAAAGAATTAAATATTCTTGAGTTAGAAGATGCACAAATTGTGTTGAAACATTCAATTTAAAGGCCGGATACATGCATGAATAGAGGGTTCCTAATAGTCCATGCATCACCTCCCGTGATCGAAGGAAAAAGAAAAAAATTGCAACTGGGGATTTAATTGGATATTAATTGAAAAGATAATAAATAAATTCAATGTTTATTTTTATAAGGGGACAAACACGTTAAGATTTTATATGCATTTGGTGCACCATGCAGTTTAAATATATTTTAAATAATTATAATGATTTTCCCTTATTGTTGATTATCCTGAATAATTATAAGTGGATTAATTATTACTGTTTAAAAATGCATTTGAATTGCATTGTTCACAAAATACGTACTCCTTCAATTTAATGATTCACAAAATAGGTAATCCTTCAATATAAACACCCCGACTTGAATAAACATCAACGAATCTAATGAGAAACTACAAATATTATACTCACACGTCCAATATGAATAGACATAACCTTTTTTTGTAGTCATTTTAAGAAAATTTGGTAATTTTTTTAAATCGAAAAATTTATTAAGTTATGTATAAAATAAATATTATAACTTAATATATATATATATGATCTATTTATAAATAAAGTTAATAACAAATTTAGGAGCGTTGAGTACATTGATTGAGTAAATGCTAGTGAGATTATAATGTTAGTATTGTGTTCTAATTTGGATATAAAATATATAAAAAAAAAACTTGTCAAGAAAAGAAAAATGATTGATAAGGACAATTATAAAATAAAAAATGAGCAATTAAATGGCTATTTTATGTAGAATGAAAAATATATTATGGATCATCTTTTATCTTCATTAGTCACTATAATTATCATACATGTATCCTCATTTTCTTTACTTTACAATAATTTTCAAATCAATCTTCACCTTAGCAATTAAAGAAATATTTAAAAGGAAGATTGTTCAAAATCCATGGCAGTAGGGAAATCATGTTTCAATTGGCTTGAGACGCCCGTGACATTACCAAATAGGACTCGCGAGCACTTCGTGACGATGTCAAGTATGTTGTCTGGAAAGAGAGGGAGTACATTTGCTATTGGATTGTGGATTTGCATTGTTTGGATGATCTGGAAAGGGAGAAATGAACTCATATTTGAAGGCAAAAATTTTGATGTGGCAAAAATAATAGAAGAAATCAAGGGTCGTTATTGGAGTTGGTGTTCTTTAAAATTTCCGACTCTTTGTAATTATACTTTTAAAGAGTGACTGGAGAATCCTAGAAAGATTTTAGGTTGCTGAAAACTTTTGAGTTGTATTTCTATTGGGTATTACTTGTATCCCTCATCCATTATTAATAATAACAATTGTTATGCCGATCAAAAATTAAACATTATAGAGTATTAATTGTAATTCCAAAAAAAAAAAAACAAGCATACCAAAATTGAAAGAACAAAATAAGAAAAGATATCATAAAAATTGGACCGAGATAAATTAAATTTATAATACATACAATTCATTATTTAATTCAAGTTATTCCTTATCCTAAATTCTTTAATTAACATATATAAAAATTTGCACACAATTTTAAAAAATATATTTCTTCTTTCAAATATGAAAGATGCACATGTTATCAGCAGTGTTAATGATTAGGTAGGAATGAAAATAAAGTAGGTTTGCATAATCAATCATTGGTAGGGCCTCATTGTTCATTTATTTGTTTCGTAACAATGTATCTGCAAATACATTCATTATTTGTAAAATCGAATCAAAAATTATTATTTTGAGTAAGTTTCTTTTGTATCAGTTACACCGTGCAACTTAAGTGTATTTTTAAAGAGTTAAACAATTTATTACTGAAAAGTTTTACAAATTATTACTGAAAAGTTACACTATGAAAGATACATTTTTCAGTAATAAATATGTAACTTCTCAGTAGTATTTTGAGTAACTTTTAAAAAATAAATTTGAGTTGCACCGTGTAACTAGTACATACAAGACTAATCCTATTATTTTTTATCCAACAATCTAAATTGGATCATGAATTATTTTTTGGCGATAAAAAATTGGATTGTCGCATTTCCACAAATCATTCTAATTTTAACGTTATTTATACTGAATAGTATCATTGACTATGGCTGTGTTTTTAAATTCATAATAAAAGTCTTGAATCACTTATTTTTAAAGTTGGTGTGACCCAACTTTTTATATAAAAAAATGATTATAATGGGTAATTGTATTTGAAAACATGCCCTATATATTGTATACGTTCGTCACATAGAAAGTCACTCAACAAAATTCAATCCATCTATTTTTTATTTCGTTCATAATTTTCTTCTTCACAACTTATTATCAAACTAATTTCAAATTAAAATGAATAAAACTATAAAAATATATTTTTATATGTAATTATTAGTGGAATGAAATGTAATTTTAAAAAAATTATATGTAGAGTGAATAATGCCATGAAAAAAATATTTTAATGGAGTAGTCCTATAATTTTTGTGATTCATGGGATAAATTATGTTGTGTTTAAAAGATTTGTATATGGTTTATGATACTTGAGACTCTGAGATCTTGAGTTTGGTATATGCATGTAAAGGAAAATATTCATTTTTATTTTTTTTTGAGTAGAGTGGTAATTTTCTTCTTGTAGAAGTTGTAGTTTCAATTACGGTGTGATTCTTAGTTGCATTTGCAGATAATCCCCCTCTTATAATGGTTGACAGTTTCAATTTATAGCGTGACGAATTAATATGTTATTTACCTGATGGTGGAAAAATTAATATAAATGATTATCTTAAAAAAATTATATGACGTACGATCTATGTTTTAAAAATCGGTCGGACCGGCCGGTCCGCTAACCGGACATAGTAATGTACGGTTCAAAAGTGTTCGACCGGCCATCTATTAAAGCGCTTGAGAACCGGTCAAAAACAGTTTTAATCGGGTCAAACCGGCTGGTAGGAAGATTTTTATAAAAAAATAATATTTAGGGGTTATTCTGCAATTTAAGAGATTTCTTGATGCCCTAATATATTTATGAAAAAAAATCTAAAAAAGACTAAGAGCATGATGCCTAAATTCATTGACTTTGACATCCATCTCCGGCGGTGTGATGAGCGTTGCAACAACTTTAAGCGGTGTAGCGTCTTCATACAGTGTCTTCATTATATATTTATTACAAATGATTAAATTATATAATATTATAATTTATATATTATATAATTATGACGTCATACCGGCTCAACCATTTTATTAACGGTCTGACCGATCGAACCCGGTCCGACCAAAAAAGCTAAGGTGTCCGGTTCAATGTCCGCTTCCGCTTTTTAAAACATAGCGTACGATGTGCTTAGTTCACTCATACTTTATACATATTTCATTTCACACATAATAAAAAATATGATTAATTATCATAAGGTCCAAAATGTGGACTATTTTTGCTCTAAGATCACCTGAACATCTATTATTATCATAAAGTGCAACTAAAGTACAGTTTATGAAGATGACATTAAATTAAATTTAGAATAAATAATACAAATCAAAGTATATCTATTATTGACTATCCCTAAAAATAGATATTAAAATATTCATTTCATTGCATTTTTTTTTATTCCATAATTCTCTATTTTGAGAAATATCACATTTATGTGTAAGTGGGTCTTAATTAACCACCACTCTAACAAACATAATGTACAATTTATCATGTTTATCCAAACAGAAGGGAAAAATTACAAAATGGTTCATAAAATTGATAATAATTATAAATTAATTTTGTGCAGGAAAAAAATATACTTTCGTGCAAGAAAAATTATAATTTAAAAATTATGAACCAATTTATAAATATATGTACTTTTTTAATATCATGATCCAAAAAATAATACTCACATAATTATTATTTTTTCTCTCTCAATCTAAGAGAATCCTAATCGCCTAAATTGAATCTAAGCACATTAAGCCATAACTAAATTTGCACATTATACGTCCGACATGTTGACCTAACAAGGAAATACATTTATGAGCAAGCCGCACAACTTTAAACAATATTAATGTTTTTTATTATATAATATTATTATAAATTTGATTTTTTAAATAAAACTTAAATAATTTCTCGGTGAATTTAATTTTGAGTATACGTTTACTTTGCAAGTGGGATACTTATTTATTTATTTATTTCAAATTCTGAGATATATATCATACATTGAAGCGATTGGCCCACGAATAGTGCCACACGAATACCACGCGGCAATAACACTAGTACATTGCTACTTAGGACTTGGGACTTTGGATTCAAGTTCACTACAATAATTTCTTCCATTATTGCATATATTTTTATTAAAAGTGATTTTTTCTTTTTATTAAAATTTTGTCATGACACGGTCTCAGATAATTTTCTTCTATAAAATCTTTGTCTTGTATGCACCGTACAACTCAAGTGCATTTTTAAAAAATTACACAAAATACTACTGAAAAGTCACACATGTTATTACTGATTTTTTTTAATGGTGACTTTTCGGTAATAATACTTGTGACTTTTCAGTAATAAATGTTACTTCCTCCATCCCGTAGGAATTTGCACCTTACGGGACGGCACATTTTTTAAGGAAAATGTGTTTTATATATAAAGTAGTGATATATGGATAAATATGTGTATATGTTTGTGAGTGTGCACGTAATTTAATGTTTCCTTTTTCAGTAATGTGCAAATTTATGTGGGACGTTCAAATAAGGAAAGTGTGCAAATTCCTATGAAACAGAGTGAGTACAACTTTTTTAAACATACACTTGAATTGCACAATACACCTGGTGCACAAGAGACTTACTATTGAACGTATTTCTTAACACTCATAAAATATTTTTAAACGACAAACAAAATAAGATGGAGTATAATCTAACGATACACGTGAATTTAGGACATGATAATTTACATACATCATAGTAGAAAGAGACTTACCATTTCTAACATTAATCGAGCATAATTGGAAGAGGAGAAAGAGAAAGGCGACCACTCAAAGTGACAAGAAAACACCAAAATATATTTGGACCACTAAATAAATCAGCAAACATGCAATGCAAATAGGACACTTTGATGTTTGACTATTCGTTATGCCCATTCCTCCCATATTGTGGCTCTATTAATTCCATTTTGGCCATGTGTGATGATGCCCTACATTCCAACAAGCACTTTTAGGTAATATGAATGCATTGTCTGCTATAAAATAATTTTTTAATATGCATATACAGCTAGTAGGATCGAGAACTTGTTGTTTAATTGCGTTCACGCGGGATGGATATCTGTCCGAGTGCTGGATATACATCGAACGAGTAGGACTGAAAGTGTGTTGCTTAACTGTGTTTGTACTCAAGTCTTGAACCTCCATCCCACGAGAATATGTTTTATATAAAAATAGTTCATATTAAGCTTATCATGAAACTATTTTAGAACATTTAATATTGGGCTAAGTGAAACAATATATTAATCAGGATCCAGATTCTTGATACTTCTGATGAGATTTTTTATACTTTATAAAACTGGTTCATGATAAATTTATCATTAACCATTTTCATGCAAAATTTTACCATCCTACCCTACAGAGAGACATTGTCGTCGTTACTTCTGAACCGTAGGAGCAATGCTCGAAAATAACGCTTACAATTATTGATTTTTTTTGAGGTTGTTTTCCAATTTGTAGTGCAATTGTCGCGTTGTATGTGATTACACTAGAGACGCATGTTGTTGTCCAAACCTCACCCAACTTGGGTAGTGATGGAGAAGCACTTATCCACTTTTTGGTAGCTTCTCACTAACTTCCCCTTAAGAATTTATAATTTTCTTGAGAAAAAGAAGAAAAAAAGCTTGTTCTCCATTGATAGAAGAAGCATGTTGATTGTTAATCAATGTTCTAAAAGATGGTATTAATTACTAGTAGGATTTTACCTTGCAGTTAACCGTGATATCTACTAACATAATTTTTTTACTTTTATATATATATATATATATATATATATATATGTGTGTGTTTGAATATGGTAAAAAAGTTTTGGTAGAGAGATATAGATAGAGAATGAATCGAGAAAAAATAGTTCATACATGAATCACTTTGTAACACATTTTAGTAGAAAAATTCATACTCTTTAGCGAAAGCAACTAAATACCCTTCATAAATTGAGGTTGAAGCAGCAGACAAAGCTGTTAGAAATGAGATTATGAAATATGTGGTCACAATTCACATCACAATTTCAATTACTCTATCATATGCAGTAAAATTATTGGATCTGCAAAAAAAAGAGTAAGGCAAGAGAATTAGCAGCAATCCAGAATTTCAACCAACAAATTATATGGCATGGATCATCATGCTTATTATTTACACCCGCCATCCAGATCTTGTTCAACCACTCGTAACGTGCTTATCCCGCACATCGTCATCAGCAAGAACGATCCCCGAGTCGTCAACTTCATCAGCATGGACGCCTTCGGTGTTATCATCACCGTTTTCGGACACGGAGAAAGCATCCATTTCCTTTTCAGGACACTCGATTTCAGCAACTGAGTCGTAAGCAGAGCTGTTGTGCTCTGAATCGTGGCTCCTGTTGGACGGCGTCAGCCCTTCCTTCCTCACCACGTTAAACACTATCCCGTTCTGAATCCGTTCTGGCTGTAAGAGATCGCCTTCACCCACCATAATGCTTGAATTCCCCGAGGAAGTTCTCACGCCAAAATCTCTCTGTTCGTTTTCCGTATCCGATGATGTCCTATCCGGGGTCGTCCGTCCAGCCGTCTGGATCGGAACGTTGTTCAACGGGGCGATCATGGACCTGCTCATTCTTGTATCGATCTCCAAATTCTGTACAAAATCGATGAATTTATCAGCTGAGGTTGTCCTCATCAATGGACCGCCGGATCTTGTCCAAGAACTGTGATCGACACTCTCCGATTCGCTATCGCTCCCGTCGTGGGTGTGGCGGTGCGTGCGCCAATTTCTCATGGTGGGGCCGCCTACTCCTTGGTGGAGAGATGAAGCAACGTCTGCGAGTAGGTCTTCCTCGAGTGATCCGGTCGAGTTTTCTCGGGCAAGGACGTTCCAAGAAGGAATTCTTTTTGATGCATTAAATCGGACGGTGGTGGCGAGGCCATGAGAAGAAGAAGAAGAAGTAGAAGCAGCTGCTCTCTCAGCACTTCTCTTCAGACGACGCATATGGTTAAGTATAGCTACGCATTCATCGAGAGCGAGTTCGATCCCACAATTTGCTTTTATGGCTGATAGCTTCTCCCAAGTGCACCTTCTGCCCTGATTTGCTGACTTTTGAAGTTCCACATGAGACGGATTTTGTATTATCTTCGATAACTGAAAACACAAAATGAAACAATCGGAACTCTGCATAACTAAAACAACAAAAGAGGATTATCACTCACGATTTAAATGTAAATGATGAAACTGATGAAATGCATGCTTTAATCACACTTTGCTGTACATGAAAATTTGAGTTTCAGACTTCTAAGAATAAAACCGGACATGAATTCCGTGATACTTCTACATTACATATATCGCTGCGTGCAAAATCGGCTGAAACTTACATTAGAACAAACTAGGCGTATACATAGCGGCGCGTAAATGAATGGCTGAGATAGTGAGATGAATATCGGTATCTATTATTCGGTTGTTTATTGCAATCTAAGGCATCTTTAAACGTAATTTGTGCAACTTTTTAATGGCTATAACAAAATTTGCATCTTCTAAGATTTATGATTTCCCGTGTGTAATTCGTAGGCTTAGGCTTCCAACCCGCATGAATATTGAATTTATTGAGACTAAACTAATTGTTTGTTTCCGTGTTTAGTATGAAGATCTGCCAGTATTATGTGAAAGGCAGATAGCCTCTAAACATAATGAATTTGAGGACCTAGAGTCTATAAAATCAATGGGATTCAGAGGTGAGGCCCTGCAAGTATGACCTCGATACTTCTTATTCTTTAGGTGTTCTGATTATCATTTTGTTCTGAAAAAATCGAAGTAGCTGGCATAATTATATCGTGTAAGTGTTCCATGCAAAGGCATTCTTTCAGAAGATAGACCCGAGCCAGAACCAAGAATCATCGAGAAACTAAATAAAATGACAACATATGTAATGTACCTGAGCTAAAGTAGCGGGCATTACAACAGTGACATCACCCTCCCAATCCTGAGCAAATAGCTTTGCAATTCTCCCCAACGGAAATCCAAGCTCCAGTACCTGAGTACATCTGTGTTTCACTTCCATCTCAACTAGATGAGCAAGCTGCATCAATAAATAATTATCACTTAGTGATCGAACTTTTACGTAAGTGAAAATGTTAGATACTCATTACACATATTGATCTAATTCCCAGCAGGAAAAATTAATGAATGCCAAAAGAACAACAAAGCGCAGAACAATTTGTACTTAGTCCTCATGTATCCCCACAAAAACAAAAAAAGCAGTGTTATGTTTTGCTAAACAAGTGCTGTGGGGAAGAAAACAAGACAGACAGCAGATTACTCGAGTTTCTAAACATAGTTCATGAATATGAACTTTTCCTAGTTCTCATAGATTAGTACAGTCACTGAACAGACTGAAAATGTGGCATTGATCATATTTAGAAACTTTTTTAGCTTCGGGTACATAAAATACATTTACTTTTATCCAATTAAACAATTGTCATAGATGGTTTTCGTCTTTTCTTCTTAACCTGTAGCAGTTCGTTTTGGAATGTAAAAGACTTACACCAGCAATGAACAAGAATACAGACAAGTTAATGTGAAAGCTCTTCAATTGTAGAACGAGTGCAGAAATCAATGAACACACGCATTGCCATGGTAACACAAGATAATAGACTCCAATGATTATTTCGTCACATGTTTGAAAATTTCAAGTGGGATATGAGTTCACAAAATGAACAGACAGAAGCATAAAATATGTTAGTAAATTGGAGCATACCTTTGCAGCAAAATTGCCTCCATAAGCTCTAACAATCTCCTTCAACCTCAGCAAAGGTGCGATGTGTGGGTTCGCCTGACTCACTATAAAATGGTTCACGTTAAAAAGTTCCTTCAACTGCATCATGGGCAAATCAATCTCCAAGCTACCATCCCTCCAACGCCGTGCTGAGGCACCTTCAGTCTCTTCAGGTCCCAAAAGAAAAGGTGGATGATAAGGAACAATTTCTCCACTTCTATCCTTTGCCATAAGTTCTTGAGCTTCAAAAAGACCAGGAAAAGCACAAGAAGCAGTCACAGCACTCCATATGACAACATGAGGTGACGTCAAGTAGTTGAGGCATCTAGGAGGCTCATGTTTTCTTGGGGAACAAACTGTAATCCCTAAGATGCGCCCAGTCATATCATACGCTTCCTGGAAAGTCAGATTATTCGTCAGGTGTCTCAACAATATCTGCAATTGTCTAATCTCATGAACAGCCCCCTGTGTCATAACCCTCTTGAAAACAGCAAAAACCCCACCCATCTGGTCGAAAAATTGTATAGAATGCCAAGAATCCTCAAAGAAACTCTGAAGCTCAGGCCACGATCTCGTTGCAACTAGCGCACACATTATTGATCCCACACTAGATCCAGCAATTATACGTGGCAAAAGCTTATGTTCTACCAACGTTTTCACCACTCCCACATGAAAAGCTCCCAAGGAAGCACCCCCACTTAGAAGTAAAGCCGTCCTACCAAAGGCATGCCTCGTTTCATGCATGAATGCAAGCTTCTCTTCCAACAGAAGCTCCTCCGAATCAGAGTCGCACACCATTCTCAGTTGTGTAGTGACCTCATCTATGTACTCCTTTATGAGTTTAGGCACATGAAGCCTCCCTTTGTGGAGCTCGGGATTGCACATATTACCTAAATTCCTTACAAGGTCAGCCCTCATACAGAATATGATATCTCTAAGAGAACCCTCTTGACGACGCTGACGAAGCTCTTGAAGCTTATTTCTTACAAGTTCTTCGTCATATAGATCTGCTTCGTTCAACTTAGGCGTCTCTTTATCCATCATTTTTGCAGCATGAGCCCATTCCTCATAAGTCAATGCAGCTCTCATCATATTCCTCCAAAACTTCCTCCTATACGCCATCTCCGCCCTCATTTTAACCTTTGTGTACCGTTTCAACAAGAAAGCAATCACTGTCATCATCACTAAAATCCCCTGTGGATTCCGGGGATGAAACCATGAAATTACAGGGGATAAGTACTTCCCCAACAAATTCTTGAAATTGTATATGTACACTAACAACATCCCAAATATTTGGTGCCTTAAATGCGACATAGAATTGCAGAACAAGACTCTAAACGCCATGGTTCGACCAAACAACGTCGAAGGCCCAATCGAGAATGAATCGACTCTAGCTTCATTGCTTATATCCATACCTTCAGCTAAAACAAGGGAGTTTATTTTAAAGACCCATTCTATCTAAATAGCGAGAATTGAACTATCTAAGCAAACCTTCCAAATTAGAATGAATAGCGCTCTCTCACTCTCTGATTGAACCCTAGTTGAATTAGCTAATGAAAATTTCAGCAATTCATTACAGAGAATCCTCGATAATTTGAGAATTACAGCGAATTATTGTGAAGCAAGCTGAAATAAGAAATGGGAAAAATCTCATACCTCTAAAGCAGCACAATTTGATGGCGAATTCGGCAAAAATGTCAGCTCGAGAAAACAAGAAAAACCCAGACTTACACCACTACGAATTCTCCAAAAAAAATAAAAAAATAAAAAACCCCACAATTGTACTCTCAAGATTCAATCTTTGGACGGGCCCTCGTGATCGAACCTTCAAAAAGGTCGTCCCCAGATCAACCCCACAAAAGTAACTTCAAAGATCGACTAAAATGCAAAAAAATAAAGTGGTGGAAGAAGTCGGTTTTCCGCAAACTTGATCTAAAAGCGGCTTAAATATTCACGTGGTATTAAATGCGTGTACATAAACAATTCATCAAACACGTTATGTGCATAGGGATTAGAAACGAAAAGAAGATAGGATCAGATCGGATAAAGACATGCTTGCGCAGTTAAAAAGTGACGTGTGACACCCCCACCATTGTCAATGGATGGGCTATTCATTTCAGCAAAAATACGTAACCATTAAACAATATGGTATTAGTTTCCCAGAAGGAAAAGGATAAGGGGGAAAATAAAATTCTACTATCTTACTTTTCTTCTTCAACTTTCTCACTAATCTATTTATCTAGTCCTTCTTTTGCTTGAGATGGGCTCCGGAAAGTATTTACTTTCAGATGAGACAAGAAAAAGTTGAAGAATCTCTTGTTTAACTTTTCTTTTAACTGCAAAATTTTAGCTTTTCTGTTTTATGCTCTTCATCCCACTATTTTAAAGTTTTTTTTCAGCTGTACTAAGAAATGAATAACATGTATTAGTTATATAATGCAATGTAAATGTATTTTTTATTTTAAAAAATTGTACTTTTTTTCAATAGAGAAAATACACTTTTTTTGCCCTATAAATTTTGTTAATTTTGATTTTCATTCTCTTAAATTTTGAATTTTTGTTTTCGTCTTTTAACTTATCAAAAATTATGATTTTCATCCTCCAATCATTTATAACCAGTCACACAATCGGTAATACACACGTTGATCCAATATTTTTTTATTTTTAAACAAAATACTGACGTGGGGTATTTGGAGGGAATTAGGTCTTGATAAAATGCACTTTAACCGTAAATTTCCTCCTAAATACAGTCAAATACTTACATCCATAGAATCTTCTGCTCTGATTCGTTTCTGAATATGATCTATAAACCATGCAATGAAACAACAATGACACTTTATATAGCACTCGAAACTCATTGATTCATACGAATTTCTTGAAGACATCTCTCTTCATTTTCGTACAGTGAGTATGCGTTCAAAAGAATTCAGGCTTTTAGATGTTTTGATTTGGGGATATTTGTTGATTTGTTTTCATAATCCTCCCAAACCCCATGCCTAGATTTGATCGACTTGGGTTTTGATTCGGGAGAGAATATATTTACGGTTAATCCTGTATTTTATCCATTAAGACATAATTTCCTCTAAATACACCCACATATTTTGCTTAAAAAAATGTATCCACGTGTGTGTTACCGATTGTGTGACTAGTTATAGGCGGTTAGAGGACGAAAACCATAATTTTTTGTAAGTTAAAGGACGAAAACCAAAATTCAAAACTTAAGATACGAAAATCAAAGTTAACAAAATTATATGTAACTCACTTAGTAGTAAAATTCACACAATGGAGTTGAAATGTGCTTGAAACCTTAGAATTTTATTTATATTATGTTACAAAATACAACTATTTTTATTAAGTGCATGTTTGCAAACTCAACATAAAAAGTAAAAATGTTTATTTTTTAAATAAAAACGCTTAAAACATGTTTTCAATAACTATTCTAAGTGTTTATTATTATCAAACAACAATTTTTAGCTTTTAACTTCTACTTAAGTACTTCTATACATTCCTCAATAAAATAATACTCAATACCCTTTTTATAAGCACTTCTTTTGCAAACACGTTTTTCTTAATCATTTTTCAAAATCACTTAAGTTTAAAATACCCCATATTTTTTATTTTGCTACTAAAATTACTTAATATCACTTTTTCAATTCTACTAGAGATTGACTAAGATTGATTTTATAAAAAAAAAATCCCTATTTTTTGTCATTTATTTTTCTTTTAATAATGGAAAGAGCAGTCCTTTAACAAAAAAAAAAAACATGGAAATAGCTGCCATTGGTCCAGGCCTCATAAGGATTGTATTGGTCAATCTTTAGTCTAAATTTATTCAAGGCTTAGATTGGGCCATATTTTGTTGCAATGCGTAATGGACCCAAGCCCAATTAGTACTCACTATGAGTTTTCATTTCGTTGAAGAGTATGTGATTATCTTCAGACTTTTTATTTTAATTTAACTTAACTTATTTTTATATTTTTTAAAATTAAAATAAAATTTAATGTAATATTAATATTATATCTATTTTATATACTTAAAAAATATATAACATTCCACTTTAATTAGTTAAAAAGTCAATAAAATAATTTTTTTCAATATGTGTGTCAAAAATAAGTATGATGATAGATCGGGAATGGAGGGAGTATTATGTATATCTTGTGTATCATCAATAATAATATTAGTTAATATAATTAATACTATTTCTTCTATTCTATGATTATTCTCACACTAATTTTATTCGTCCCGTCCTTAAATTATTTATACACTCCAAAAAAAGTTAATTTGTGCACACACTCACAAAAATATACACATATTTATTTAAATGTCATTAATTTATTTAAAAAGTACATTTTTTTTTAAAATATGTTCGCCTATAATGATGCAAATTCAAAACAAAAAAAATATTAATTTAACAAATAATAATATAATTAGTATACGATGGACAATATTCACATTATTTCGTTATTATATCTAGGAGGTTTCATGAGTAATGACCCATTATTTTAACAAATCAAATAAGACTCAGTGAGTTCTTTCTGAGTCAAAAAGTCAAATTCAAATAGTTTAAATTTTTGGTAATTTGTCTTGCAATTTTCTTATTTCTCCGGTCGCATTTATGGCGTTGATTGATAAGTATTTGGAAAGTAAAAAATATTTAAAAAAAAAAAAACTTGTTTTATTAGTTTCTCCAAATTTAATTATGGGTGATTTACATATAGGTTCAAAAAATCACTCTATTTATAAATTGATTCACAATATTTACACAGGAGCATATTTTTTTTCTGCACAGAATCAATTTGTAATTAATTTTAACTTTGTGAATTATTTTGTAATTTTCCCTTTTAATTATTGTCATTTGTCACACAAAAATGTGCTAGTCCACGCATTTAGATTTAATTTCGGACCATCTACAAACCCCATGTGATATTTCTTAGCTGTAGATCTCATACTCAATTGCAATAATTTGATTTTATTTATTTTATTTATAATTGCAAAATAAAAATAAGAATTCGACTTTTATGAAATGGAATTTCTAGCTATAAGTCATCATTGAATACAGAAAGAAAGCATAATCAATTCTCTGCTTTTCCCATTGTCGGTGCGCCGAACATGAATTATTTTCATTGAATATATTGCCAAGTAATGAAGATTTTTATTTTTTTTAATTATGTACACGTCCTATTTTAATATTACACTATTTTATAATTAACGGGATACTTTTATATATTTTAAAATATTTTTACAATTTAATTTTAATAAAAGAATTTGAAAAATAGAATGCATTATGTATAAATATTTTTTTCTATAAACTTAGACTTCTTTTAATCAAATTATTTGATTATCATTCCAAGAAAACCAATACTTACAAAATATTATTGCCATAGACTCTCGAATGTGCAAGGTCCCACTGAAAAATAAAAAATCTGAAAAAAATGGCATCTCATATTATAATTTATTTGATGGAATTAGTTGAAGCTTCTCTCTCTTTAGTTTTTTAAGATGTCATTCTAAATTGTAACAAGCAAAATGTGATCATAAACCAACAATATGTTACCTTTTCTTCTTCCCTTTGAACAAACAATCTTGACAGTCATATCTAGATTGGATCCAGTGACAAACAATAATACCCCCTCCTTTCCGAGTTTTTTTTCCAAAAGACCTGCCACACGAGTTAAGAAAAAATAAAGTAAGTAAGTGTGAAGTTAATTAATAAAATATAAAAAATGTATTTTATTAAATTTTATGAGTATAAATTATTTCTTTTTTAAAGTAAAAGAAAGAATTGAGACATCTCAAAATAAAAATTATGGAAAAAAATGTTGAAACGGAGGGAGTATTATATTAATTCACTCTCACAATAATTTATAAATTCTTTTCCAAGAGATTTCACAATAATGTGTAGATTAAAAAAATCACTTCATAAATTATAATTTACAATATTTATATATATATACAAAATATTATTATCTTTTATTTTCGAACATACGCTACAAAAAGAATTTGGACCTACACTACAATTTTATTTTATTTTATACATAAAATTTTATTAAATTAATTTAAAACTCTATTTTATTTTATATGTGTATTCCTTCATCCTAACTTAGGATGTGAGATAGATGGAGTAGCTATTAATAATGAGAATGAAAATTAATGTTGATGATAAATGCTACATTTAATAAATTTTACTACAAAATACGCACTATAGTTTTCATTAAAAGTCTCTTTCCAATCAATTAAAATAATTATCGTTAACCAGTCAACTTAAAAATAAGGCCAAGTCAAGACACCAACTTTGCACAAGTCAAAAAAAAACCCAAAAAAAATTCACTAGTAAGCGATGACAATGACATGCTCTATTTTTACTAAGAAAATTTTGTTAGAATAGAAAAAGAATCCAAATTGCTTAAAAACAAAATCCCACTTTGAAATCATATTTTAAAAACAATAGCGTCTTCAGACATTTCTTGCAAACAAGAAACACCAACTCATATTCACCAGTTCAAACCTACGCATTTATTGTTTCTTTTCAAGAAAATTCCTAAATATTTAAGGGAGGCTTTGAATGCTGTTTGACTCCTCTGTTTTCTCTTTGGCAAGCAGTGAAGAATGGGGTCTTTCGATTCATCACCAAATTATAAGAGCAGATTTGATGGGAACAAAGGAAATTCTCCAGTAAGTTTTAAATTCTTGAAATTATTTTTTGTTGTTCATAGATGATTATTGTTGTTACTTGGATTTCTGTTGTTTTTACTTAGTCTCTGTGTGTTCTTGGTGGAGTTGGGGTTTCTTTTTTGGGAGGGGGGATTTGGTCTATTAATGGAAAGTCTTGAGAATTAAGAGGGGTTAGATTGAATTCAAGATCTAATTTTGGAGTTTCCTATGTTGTCCTGTCAGGAGGGAGGAAGTGAGTGTGATGATATGATGTCTGTTGGTTGTTCAACTTGTGAATCATCAATCAATGGGCCAACTTATGGTGAAAAACTTAGGAATGAAATCAAGCAAAGAAGTAGCAATAACAAGACATTAAGAAACTTTGGGAAAGCTAGATCATTCAGGAGAAGATTAAGGCCAACAGTTGTTCAATCATCTGTCCCATTTTCGGATGAGGATTCTTTAGTCGAGTCCTCCCATTCGTCGTCGCCTCACTACTTGCAGCCGACGACGTCTTCTCAAGGCAAGAAAACGATGAGCCCTCACCATTCTGAGTCTCCCTCGAGTGAAAGAAGTTGTTCACATCCAAAGTCTTTCCAAGCTCTATCAAGAAAATCTAGCTTTAGGATTCTGATAAGGAAGGCTAGTTTCAGGCCAAAAAGATCTACATTGGACTATCCTAAGGTTTCTGTTGATAGACCAACATATTCTTCGACTGTCAAGGATTCGAAGTTTCCTGAGCCAGTGGAGCTTGAATCCGAGACAAGTTCAGGAGTGAAAGTTTGTCGATACCATCACTGCTCCTTGCATGGGTGTCACGGGGGTCATGATCCCGACCCCCCACTGAAGCGTTTCCTGTACAAAAAAAGGCGCTCGTTGAAGAAGCAGAAAAGTATCAGGCCTAGAACTGAGTCAAGGCGTGGAGCAAAAAGCTCCAAAAGCCGGATACCTCCTATTGAAGAGCCATTGAATCAAGAAAATGTTGAGGATTCTCATGAAGAGAAGCTGTACAGTCTGGAATCACAGCCGTTTGGAGATGGATATAAAGACATTGACGAGGCGATTCTTGTTGAAGTTGCGTTTGGTGAGACATCGTTCCCTGAGAGAAGCTACCGCGAGAATCTTGACATATTGAGAAAGTATTCTTTGTCGGATCAAGATTTTAGAGGGCAGTCGAGTTGCTCGTGTCACAACAGAGATGAAGTTGTGTCGATTCCTTCAAGAGCTGAGGTAGAGGTACCCCTACACAATGCCACTTCCTTTAGTCCTGATGAGTTCAGCAATGAGGTCCCTCTTTTGGGATCTACTAATGTTTCGGTTACAAGTTCACTGTCCCTTTTCAAGAATCCAAATGAAGCATCTGGCCTAATTTGGCCAGAAACTACGGCTGTATCCGATGAGATAGCTGAAAAGAAGGGTGTGGTTTCATCAGCCTCATATAGCCAAACTTCAAGTGATGGAAATTCCGAAGAAGAAATAGAATCCAGAGATGAATCTACGACAACCGGAGATTCCAAAGTCGATGAGGTTTTGAAAGTTGAGGATTCTGAGGTGAATTCTCCTGTCCTAACAGGAAGCACACTTCAGTTCAGCAAACCAAGACATATCAGCATGTGGCATATGATACATCAACACATGTCCTCAAACTTGTCTGTGGAGCCCACAAACCAGCCCGTTCGAGGCGCTGATGGTGTCAATTCTCCGCTTGCAAAGGAAAGCACAGCTGATTCAGATGTGAATGGAATGGACAGTGATTCAGAAACCCAAGAGATTGAAATCCGTAAATTATTTGCAATCAAGCTTGTCCGAGAGGCGATTGAGAAGATTCTTCTTCCTCAGGTTCAAGACCAAACATCTGATGACCAGTCAGTCGCGAGTGAAAGCTCTCCACGGCCACAAATCATCGAAAATAATCGAAGTAGAGGTAAGAAACAAGCACTACTTATATGCATGGTAAGCTTGTATAGTAAGTCTTGATCATGAACATGTTCTTTTTATGCAGAGGTTGATGCTGAGGGAGGGGAAGCTAATTTGTCGTCTAATCCAAAAGAAGAAAGTGCCACCACAGATGATGTCTCAAGTGGAAAGATCATAGTGACTGAAAAGGAAGTTGTGAGAAAAACGGAGAAGAAAGCGCCTAAACATTGGAGCAATTTGAAGAAATGGATTCTGCTTCAAAGATTCATCAGAGAATTGGAGAAAGTGAGAAAATTCAATCCCAGGAAGCCACGGCATCTGCCACTAAATCCTGACCCCGAAACCGAAAAGGTCAATCTTCGACCTCAAACACAGGATGGCAGGAAAAATGCAGAAGAATGGATGCTCGATTATGCACTTCGCCAAGCTGTCAGTCAGCTGGCACCTACTCAGAAAAGAAAAGTGTCGTTGCTTGTAAAAGCATTCGAAACAGTGGTCCCACAGCAAGATGACTCTCAAGTTCAAGCCAGAACCCCGAGGCCTAGAGTTGATAGCCTAGATGTTCCAGTCTTAGGCTCTACAGATCAAGAAACTGGAATCAAGATGACAAATGAATCAAAGAAGGTTTGTGATCAAGATAAACCGGCTGATTGCATTGAAGGAAAGACGAAAGGAAGCAGCCAAATGGACCGTAAAAACCACATCAAGATGTGGCATATGATATATCATCATGTAGTATCAGGCATTGCTGAAAAAGTTGGAAGACAGCTTCTTGATGGATCAGAGGACGATGAAGCTGAACAAAACGAAGATTCTGATGATTTTTCAAATAATCTGAGAGGTGGGCTTACAAAATCTAATGCTCTCAAGCTAGTAAAAGAGGCAGTTGATGAAATCCTCGTCCCAGATATTCAAGACGACATGCCTGATACTCAATCAGTCACTAGTGAAGGTGGGAATTTATCGAGCAAAGAAGGAGAAGATACAAAAGGTGAGTCACAAGTCATCAAGAATTGGAGCAAACTGAAGAAGCTCTTACTGCTTAAGAGATCCATTAGAGCATTGGAAAAGGCTCGAATATCTAAACCACAACCGAGTCAGCTGGTCCCTCAGTCCCCTGATCCCGAGCCAGAGAAAGTCGACCTCAGGCGACAGATAATGGACGAAAGGAAGAAAGCCGAGCAGTGGATGCTGGACTATGCAGTTCAACATATAGTTACGAAGCTGACTCCTGCTCGAAAAAGACGAGTATCTATGCTCGTTGAAGCATTTGAAGCAGTTGTTCCCATTCCTGAGAGATGATGAACATGCTAAAAAAGTTCACATTTTGAAAATCTGTTTATGATCGATTCCCTTTTACTGGTCTTATGATCATGATAAATCTGAGATAAAAAATCGAAATTCTTGATGCAGACTATCTATGGCTGCTGATGTCTCCTGGCTTAGGATAAAGCAGGTTGCAGCATATTTTGTTCATGCAGGTGATCAGTGTGTATATATTTCAGTTCACATAATTTCGATAGAGACTATACACTTGTTTTTCCCCATTATTTCTGGCATTTTATTGTATTATTGGCATTGTATTGAAGAAGTGAAGGTATTTTATGTAATTCATCTCTTGGTATATATATATATATTTATTTAAGTATATGTACATGATAATTTATCTATTGTAACTTTTTTGGTTGGTGAAAATGAAGCATGGCCTCATCTTTCTGGAAAATTTTCTTGACTGACAAATTAAGGAGTTTTGTAAGCCACATATCGTCTCGTTATGTTTCAATTTCGATGATTTCTCCTGTTTCTTGGACGTTTCTTCACGGATGGAACTCATGCATGGGACTAAATGTTTCGCGGGTGCTATATCTGATAATAAGTTAACTTTTAGTTCAGATGGCTGATTTGATAGTAGGAAACATGGTTATTTGTTCAGAGGATGCTCAGATGTTCTTCTTGTTAGTTCTATGCTCGATTCGTATTTTGATATTTCTGTTCTAGACGGGGCGAGAGCAGTGGCTACTTCAGTTTCATAAGTGTTGCATTTCTACCATAAGCCTTGTGCCAAACTTTTTCATTGCAAGTCCAGATTTTGGTTTCATGCACATTGGGAACATGTTTTTTCTATTTTATAAATAAAATGGCAACTTGATGATGATGATGATTCTTGTCTTGGAAGGTTTTTGGAACTACATATATTTCAAGTTCTACAGATACTTTACTGAACAACAGCTAATACTCCTACTTTTTCTCAGTTATAACTTCTCTTTGTGAATGCGCTCTCTCTCTCTCTCTTATGCACTGAGGCAGGTGGGATTTTGTATTCACATAATTATCCATATTTAAGAATTTTTTTTTATTTAGACTTAATTTCAGTTTCTCCCCTCTTGGATTTTAATCATATTCCTCCGTCTATAAAAAAATACGCTCATATATTTGCACATGATTTAATGCAATATTTCGGAAGGTATTAAGGGATATTGTGAGGTTCGATATGAATAAAGAAAATATCTTTAAAAAGTACATATGAAGTATTTTTCAAAAATATTTTTTTTATTCATATCGGACTTCATAATATCCCGTATTACCTTCCGATATATTGCATTAAACCACGTGCAAATATTTGAGCATATTTTTTGTGGACGAAGAGAGTACTTTATATCAATCTTAATTCTTTCTTAATAAGATTATTCATGGATCGCAGAAATCTATCAGTAATTTTGCATTTAACCCACCAAACTTAATTCTTTTTGCAGAAGTACATATGTAAACTATTGAATTTTAGAACATAAACCACTAAATCCCATAAAATTTTGGCACATAAAATCACTAATTTAATTTTTTACTAGTTTTTTCAAATAAAATATATCAAGATTTAGAAAATGACATGTCAACACTCTTCATAATTTTACTTTAATTGGAACAAAAAATACACAAATTTCTTCATCATTTTTGTTGTAATATTGAGAGGAAAGCGTAAAGCATAAAAGTAAATGGACAATATTGATGACCCAGTTCGTCACAAAGTGACTACGTCTGGGGGCGACCAAGCCAGGAGATTATACTATTAAGAACTGCCGTTACAATGAATGTGTAGAATAGTTGAGAATACAAAGAGAAGATACAATATATAAAGGATATCTAACCCTAAGTCTTGTGGGCCTAAAGCCCACTGGATATATCTAATATTATATCCATAAAATATAATAATATATTTGCATATATTATAACAATTTTGTCGTCGCGCCATAACACACTATGTAACGCGTATTTTCCCCTTGATATTGTTTTTCGACTCGTGCATCTACATTCTTGCATGGTTATTTTTTTACTAAAATAACCTCACATGTTAAAATTGAGGAAATAATTGGCCAAAATTAAGTTTAATGGTTTATGTGTCAAATTTTGATTAGTTCATATATATTAAGTACAAAAAAATATAATTTGATTGTTTAGGTGTAAAATCGATGATAGTTTAGAGAATTTAATGCAATTAGACCACAATAATAATAAGTAAAAAATAAAAAACGACAAGTCTTGATTGTTGAAAATGTTTTCTTGAATATAATTCTAACCATCAAACTTCTTTCCCCAATTCATGGAATCTTCTACAATTCCTCAAACTTTGACCACCACTTTAACTCGAAGCTTCTACATTATTCATGGAATCTTCTAAAATCCATTGACTACCAAAAAGAAAAATAAAAAACTATGGTCGTACCTTTGCGTACACTCCAAGCTCATTCACAAAACCATCAAATCTCTCTCTCTCTCTCTCTCACATATATATATATATATATATATACACTATTGTACTATACTATCAATATAAAAAAAAATATAAAAAAAAGGAAAAGCTGTCAAAAGAAAGATTGAAGAGACATGGCAGGCATGCAATATAACTTCTTTCCTACGGATTTCTATTATCCCAAGCCTCCATCTTCCATCAAGAGTACCACTGATCAGCATCGTCGAGTTGTACCTCCGGTCCATGTTCCAGATTCTGATGCCGCCGCTGTAGCTGATCAAAACCCGACAAGTTACAAGATTAATGTCAAAATTGCACCATTGAAGATACACCAGAATCTTGCAAGTAAAAGCAACGTGATTTACAAGTGACTCATATATATATGCCCAAGTTTGGGGTTTTGTTAGCTAAAGCAAATTTTATAATATTGTAATTTTAATTAATTATGCTTTAATTTGGTTTTGAGATGTAGAAACTATTTTATCTTTTGTTGAATACGATTTAATTTTAGTCCATTTTTTAATTATTGAGATGTATTTTATTCAAGATTAACTCAGGATTATGTGCCGATGGGTGGCCGAACGGCAGCCCATGCTCATTTAAAATTATAAGGTTAAGATTTGAAGGGTTTAAATTTAAATTGGTAGAGATAGTATAGAATTTTCATATATAAAAAAAAAAAGTGAATGTAGTTATTAATTGGAAAAATTACAAAATAGTTCACAAAATTAACATTAATTATAAATTGATTCTATATAGAAAAAAAATGTATTTTTATACAAATATTATAAATTAATTTGTAGATATGGTAATTTTTTTGAACTAATATGTAAATCTTTGATGGCGAATATAGCCGGACCGTATGTAAACTTTAGCTGGGCTCAGTGCCTGGCTAACTCATAAAGCTGTGCCTTAATATTTGGTTTCAACTATATACCCCTCCAATATTATAAGATACACCTATTTTGCTATATTTGTTTTTATAAAAAAATTATTTTAATAATATTTCTTTCAACCCATCAACTTCACTTTCTTCTCTTTCCCCGTTTTTCAACCGCGCAACAATTTCTTCAAGCTATGTGTATCAATCTCTAAGTTCCTACAACAATTTTACAGTTCCTACCAATGTTCTTTTTTTTTTTTCATTTTGTAACGTCGAATAATGAATTGATGAAAAGTGGTGGCAAGTTAAAAAAAATATGTATTTAACAATTATATTTTTATGAATATATTTAAATTAATATATATTTAATTTGATTTTTTTTATAAAAATAATTAAATAGATATTTAATAATGTATGTCGTTGTATTTTATAAAATTGGAGGGTATATAGTCAGGCCCTTAATATTTTGAGCCCAAGAGCCCATTTATTTTATCTGTTATTAAATATTGAGGTGCAACAATCCAGCTAATAAAAGACCTATGTCGGTCCAGTTTTATTAATCTTACTCCCTACATCCCACTATAAATTTTTTAATTTTTTTTTTGGATGTCCCACGATAATTTTCTTATTCCATAAAAAATAACAACACTATTTCATATATTAATAAACAAATACTTCCTCCGTCCCATAATTGTTTTCACACTTTCCTTTTTCGTCCGTCCCACAATTGTTTTCACACCCTATAAATGGAAACTATTACTTTAACTTTATCCTCACAATCCAATTAATCTCATTATTTTAATAATATAACTTTACACAACACTCTACTTTTCTTAAAAGTTGTGCCATCCCAGAGGTAAAAACACCTCTGGGACGGAGGGAGTACTCATTTTCACAACTCTCCATTACCTTTTTCACAATTTTATATTATTTTATACAAAAGTCAACATGTGACCCACCGTATAATAATTAATAAATACACTTTCTTTTACAAAACAACAAAAAGAAACAAGAAACTTTAACCGGGACGGAGGGAGTATTTTATTTTACACGAATTTTAATACATAAAAATAAAATATATCATAAATTAATAATATAAATTATTATTATTTTAGAAAATAAGACTATTTCTATTGAACAGATTAAATGAAAAATAGGTCTAATAAAATTAGACATAATGAGTATACGTTATAAGGAGTCAGATCCCTTTATTTAATATTTTCATTATTATGAGTATATATGCATAATTAGATGGAGGGATCTAAATTGCTTAAGTTGTATACAATTTTTTATTTTTTTTAGAAAGCCTTTAAATTGTTGTCGTTATTGAATTAAAGTGGTTATTTATTTTATTTTTTTGAAGGAAGACAAGACATTGGTCCGGCAAATTACGTGGCTCTCCGGCCGCCGCGTGTTATTGGCCATCTCAAATGAATCCGAAAATGGGGCCCACTATTCTTAAACTAAGAAAAAAAAATATCAGCTTCTGAAGCACGTCATGATTCATGCGCACTTTGCATATTAATAAAGCTTTATATTTTATTAATTAATAAATGACGTAATTTTTACATATATTTCCCATGGATGTTTTTATTAGGAAACCCCATTCTAAGTTGATGCTCACATTTTAATTTTTAAGTTTTATATATATGAAAGGTAAACCTATTATTATGGATATAAAAGTTCAAACAAAAACACGGTTATGATCATCCAATAACACATATTTCATTCATCCAATATAATTAGATATAAATCGGAAAAATAGATTTTACTTTATTTTTATACTCATAAATAATCACTATAGTCGTAAAATAGTTCATAATATTTTTCAACATATTTATTTCATACATAAATAATTAATATTTTTCAAAAGTCATATAAATTGAGCATAATTTTTTAATTTCTATATACCAAATTTGTTTGTATCGTAGGTGGAGTTTACCATGAATAAGGAATCCTTCAGAAGCAAGAAAAAAGTTAAACCACTTCACAAGATGAAATCTTTTGTTTCCAACTTTCTCATCGGGGGAATAAGCAAAGGATTTTTATTTTTTTTATCAGCAAAAATATTTCCTTTTCATTAAAAAAAAAAAAGGATTTAATTCGTAGAAATAAGCAAAGGATATAATCCCTTGTTTATATATATATAACTAGAAATGTGTAGGTCGTCAATCCATCCTGAATTTTGTTAGAATTGTAATTTCTACGAACTAAATTTGGATGAAGAGATAACTTCAATCATACAAATGAGGGAAAATAATATTTATTGTTCTATATATAATATCTTGATTGATTTAAGAGTTGATATTTTGATTCGATAACCGATCACATGAGACTAAACATTTGATTAATAATGATGTGACAAAGTTCATATATGATCAACAAAATAACCAGGTTGGTGACCTGGGTTAGCTCACCTGATCACTGGGCTCTTCACTTGAATGAGTGACTCGGGTTCGATTCCCTTTAGAAACGAATTAAGAGGAAAATACTCTAAGGTTAGCTTGGAGATATTCTTGAAATATTTGAAGACTTGGTGTAATAAATTTACTCTTCTAAATATACTTTGCCAGAACTTAATTCTAAATTGCAAAATGTCACAAGGAGGAAACTTGCATTCTAGTTTATTTTCTATATTTAAAATACGCAAATAATTAATAATGCAATTTTAAATACTCATGTTACTCTATAAATATGTGTGACATCCTAATTAGCCATCATAACAATCAAACACAACTTTTCTCTACATCTACTTTTCATGGCTGGACTTCAATACAATTTTTTTCCTACAGATTTCTTGTTTCCTCCTCCGCCGGCCACCGCCACCGGCCACCAGCAACCCTCTGCCGTAAAGCTCCCGAAGACCGGCGAAATCGACGACCCAAAAATCATCGCCGCCGTGACCAGAAAAAGTCTAAAAACAACCTCTTCCTCATCTGTGGCCTTGCCTCCTATTCACAAGCATAGTTAAATTCAAAAGCAGAACTTTGCGCAATAAAGTGCTTTTCTCTAGAGCAGCTATTCAAGTGTACGCACTGCATAAAACCTTGTACAATCAGCCTTTTGGCTATGAATGATAAGTTGTTTATGGAATTATGTACAGCATTTTTTTTTTCTTTGGAATAATCATCGAGTATCTGTTATGCTGCTGTGAATTACAGTTTTGGGTAACGTCCAATTTCAGTAACGGCAAGTACAAGTAATTAAACGGACAAAAAATTATTACAATTGTTCGAATTTATATGAGATGGATGGAGTATGATTTTTCATTTATTTTTTCTGTTGGGAGGTAAAATAAAAATCGTAAATTAGCACCATTAAACTGAAGAAAAAAAAAAAGCTTAATTAAAAAAGTCGATTCCAAAAAAATAATAAATTTATTAATTTAAGGCCTATCTTTTTCCTCTCAATTCAAGATCTAAAAGATATATAATTATTAATTCAAAATTTTAAAGATAGAAACTACAAGGACTTGAAAACATTAGGATATATTTGACATTTTATAATTTATTTCCTTATTTGTTTTTATATACTGTTATTTTTTTATTATTACTTTTTTTTTTCATATGCGTAAACTTAATATATTTTTTAATGTTTCAAAATTGTGATTTATAAGAATATAATTAAATTATTACAAATATAAGACCTACAACATATGCCTATGATATGCATGCAAGACCTACAACATGCACCTATGAGTTATAATGAATCAGATTTTAAATATTAAATTATTAAATTTTGAATTTTATTCATATTAAATTATGAGTCTCCTCCCTGCACATATAGGTTGAGAATTCAGTAAAAAATTAGAAAAATATAATAAATAAATTTATTTTAAATTAATTATTATTTTAAACTTTTAAATGAGATCAAATTCTTTTTTAAAAAACATATTTATTTCTAATTTTAAAATTTAAAAGAAAAGTACAAATTCTGATTTTATTTATTGGGATCGGTTACATCAAGAGTGAAGGAATTCAAACTTGAACGTTACACATTTATCATCATCCAAATTGAATTTAAATATAATTATATTCTACAAGAATCTAGACTATGTATATTCTCTAGAAGTTTCTCATATTTGTTGGTTGAAAATGGAATCAAAAAAAGGATATCCAATAATTTATACTTTGTGGAAGTTAATGGGCCAATTGTTGATCAACAGATGTAGACCTTGAGCTTGGAATCCTTCACATGTTTTCTTTTTATTAAAGCCAATATTTCACATGTTTAATTTACCTTTTTGACTAAGGTTTAAAGTTCAAATTATTCTACCTAATTTAGAGTATATAGCAATATTTAAATTTTGATTGTCTAACTTAAATGGTTAGAACTCTACTACCAAAGATTCTGGAGTACGTATTGTGTGAAAATAGTTTATGATAAATTTATCAAGAAATTGTTTTAAAATATCAAATATTTAGTCAAGTGTATCAAAATATGCATCAGATGTATCAAAAGTTGAGGTCGATATATAAATTTAATTGACCACAACTTTTGATACACCTTATTAAATATTTGATACTTTAAAACTGGTTCATGATAAGTTTATCATGAACTATTTTCATACAGAACTTTGCTAAGATTCTGAAGTATTAGGTTCAAGTCATAAAAAGATTAAGTATTTCTATGATCGTATTGACATGCGTATATTTTATGCATTGTACAACTAACTAATATTATTTTACAAATAATAATATTAGTGGTGCACAATTTACTAACGTCGTGACAATAATATTGTGACTTGTATCTTTTGAGTGATTAGTACACTAAGGTTTTTAACCTTTTCTGAGGAACTAATACATTTTATGGCTTTTTTGCAATGAAATTTATATTAAATGTGTTATTTGTCATCACTCATCAGGCATAATACTTGCCTCAGACGTTGAACTTATACTTTTGTCTCTAAAAGAACCAATCATACAATAACTTGAATTAAAATAAATAACATGATGAAAGAAATGACTAGACTTTGGAAAAATAATACATTTAAGAATTAAAATACATATTTTTATGAAAGCGCATCATCACGAAGTAAAAACAAATGCTCATTATTAGAGCTTTTCGTTTACTCGATTTTTGCAACTATTGTTAGGCCGTTGGTGAAATTTTATTTTAGAAAAAAAAGGGGGGTTGCTAAGATCAATTTATATATGCACATTTAATTTTAAAAAATTCTACAATTTCCATTTGATTTACATATAGCTGCGTAACACTCATTATTTGAAAGAAAAATTATAAAATAGTTCACAAAATTAACATTAATTATAAATTAATTTTGTGCAGAAAAAATTTATACTTTGGTACAAATATTATGAATCAATTTATAAATATAATTACTTTTTAAACTAATATGCAAATACTCTTGTCTTAAATAAATTCAAATGGTCAAACACTTCAATTAAATTCACTACTACATCATTTAAAAAATGGGCGACTTACATATTGGTTCAAAAAAATAATTATATTTACAAATTGGTTAATAATATCTGCACAGAAGTGTAACTTTTTCCTGCACAGAAATATACTTCCTCCGTATTTCTATAAGTTGCTCGTTGCTTTTGGGCACACGAATTAAGGTAAAAATGAAAAAGTACAAGTGATGTGATGGAAAAAGTGAAAAAGTATAAGTGATGTGATAGAAAAAGTGAAAATGTATGAGTGATGTGATGGAGAAAAGTGAAAAAGTAATGAAAATAGTGTAAAAAGTATTGAAAATAATAATAAAGAAGTGAATAGTAGTTTCCAAAAAAGGTAAAAAAAACAATGAGCAACTTATAGAAAGACGGACGAAAATGACAACATGAGCAACTTATAGAAAGACGGAGGGAGTATTTTTTTTCTGCACAAAACTAATATAGGGGGCGCTTGGTATGAAAATTCTTTAATGGTAATGAGAGTGGGGATTAATATATAGTAATTATATTAGGTAATGAGAATAAATGAGGTACATAATATTGATTTTCCTCCTAAATAAGGTAATCATTACCCTCATCTCACTCTATAATCATCCTCCCCAATCAATCCTCCATACCACAATCAACAACTTTTTTTTTTGTCAATTTATTCTAAAATTGGAGCATAACACTAATGATGTAATCACCATGAATACAAATTCTCATTCAACATATGTAAGGGTAAAGAAGGAAAATAAAATTTAATTCTCATTATCATTGAAGAATTTGAAACAAGAGTCCCCTCATAATTTTTGTCAATTTTGTGATTTTCCTTTAATAAATTCATTTTGAAGTTTTTTTCCCCCACGCGTGGTCCTTCATCATATTGACCAGAATATTCCAAAGTATATAATAAATAAAAAATAAAGAAAACCAAATTTGACATAATCTGGCTCTATAAATATATGAAAGGCTATTTCTACTTGTTGAACCAACCAAAATAGTCTCTTGATTTTCTCAAATAACATCTCCTCACCTTTTTTGACTTTACTACCCTTTTAGAAATAGTACAATGGCTGGCCTTCAGTACAAATTTTTTCCAACTGATTTCCTGTTCCCTCTACAGCCACCGGCGACCACCACCACGGGCGGCGGAGACACCCCTGCACGGCAGGTTTCCACCGTCAGCACATGGAAAGAGAAATCGGAAGATCTGAAGCAAGCCAATTCCGTCATCGCCAGGGGCAAGATCGTAAAAGCACATCCTTCCTCATCACCATCTCATACACCTCCAATCATCCATAAAAATCAAAGCAGTCGTAGCGTTGGAAAATATTAGAGAGGCCTACTTTTATTTGTAAAATTGAGCTTCTTAGAGAAGAGTGATTATAATTATATATATGCAATAAAATGCTTATCACTATTTTCTCCCTTTTTCTCTTTGTTTCATTTCTTTGTCCCACATCGGAAACTTTTGAATATATGGGACACTATATGAAGACGTTAATGGCTCTAACTGTCACGACCTTACTTGAACAGGATCTGTTCTATAGGCTCGTACCTTTGTATTCCTGACTTCTAAAGGCTCATTTAGTTCATAAGATAAAAATATTTATCCGTCAAAATATGCATGAATTTTATTATTTATGATAATTATATGTACTCCCTCCGTCCCTGAAAAGATTGCACACCTATTTTAGAGAGGATAAATTTAGGTGATGTGTAAAGTTTTATTATTAAAATAATAAAATTAATTGGATTTAGTGTAAAAGTAATGACATTTTGTGTAAATATGTGAATATTATGAGGATAAATTTAAAGTATTTATTTTCATTTATAGGGTGTGCAAAGTGTTGTGGGACAGACAAAAAAGGAAAGTGTGCAAAGTGTCTAGAGACAGAGAGGGAGTAGCAACTAGCATGTGATTGACATCTTCATAAAAAATCTATTATTATATACTCCCTCCGTCCCGTAGAAATTTGCACCCTACGGGACGGCACATTTTTTAAGAAAAATTTATTTTATATATAAAATGGTGGCATGTTAGTAAATATGTATATATGTTTGTGAGTGTGCAAGTAAATTAATATTTTTTTTTTAGTAGTGTGCAAATTTATGTAGAACGTCATGGAGTATATTGTTAGATTTGCCCTTCGTTAAAAGACCATATATTGTAAAGAGAGAGACGGCCGTGTTTGATTGGAGGGTTTAACAAACCATATATATGTTCAAAATTATTCTATTATGAATTGAATAAAAAAATAAGATTCCATTTCGACTGAGGAATTTGAGGCTCGTGTGGATTTGAAATCGTAACCAACACAAGAGAATAATCACTTTGAAATGCAACTTAAAAATCATATTTCAGTCGAAATTATAATCTCCATAAAAAGAAAATCATCCTCTGTAAAAGAGAAATAATTTTCCTTTTTCATGTCTCTGCAACAAGATTTTGGAATCTTTATAAGTAGTCATATTCTAATCACTTAAATAAATAATTTAACGTGATTTCAATGTAAAATGATCCCTATCAATAGGTTATTATATTTCTCATGTTAAAAAATTTTATTGACAGGATAAGGATTTTGTAGTCACTAATTAAAGACTCTTATCTCCTCCACATTAATGATTATTAGCATGAGAAGTTATAATAACAAAGATATTTATCATTAAAGGACAATTTTTCTTGTAGTAATTTATACATATATTATACTCCATCCGTCCCTAATCAATTTGCACATTTTCTATTTTGCATTGTCCCAAATCAATTTGCAACCTATTTAAAAGAGAAACATCGATTTGTTTGCACACTCACAAAACTTTCCACACATTTACCCATATACCACTACTTTATTTAAAAAATATATTTTTCTTAAACCGTGTGTCATCTCAGGGGTGCAAATACCCCTGGGACGGAGGGAGTATATACCAAGTGACCTACATAAAATTGAGAATTTGTGAAATCAATAAATTATAGTATTACACTATCTTTCCATCCATGAAAATTATGTTTATATGTATGAACACATATTTTTTAAAAATGTAGATGAATTAGACAGAGTGTGCGAGTATAAAATCAATAATTTATGATTATATAAGTGATAATAAAATGATTAATTTTATGAAAAGAATGTGTGTATTTCTTATAAATGAGTAAATAAGATAAATGAATATTGAAAACAGCCAGAGTAGTATATATACTTGAACATCTGCTTTAATTTGGTCTCAACAACATTTTTGGAGTGCTTTAAATTTGATCAGATATGTTTATGTGATATTGTCTATTTAAATTCATAACTAGCATTTTTTTTATAAAATTAAACTTGCATATGCCTACCTGTTCATATCTTTTACTACCTCCTTCCCACAAAAATTTGCATACTTTCCTTTTTAGTTTGTCCCACAAAAATTTGCATATTCCTAAAATGGAAATATTTCTTTAAATTTTCACCTTTAAAATTTTTACCTCACAATCTTCACCATACATATTCTACTCATTACACTTTTTTTTTAAATTTGTGCCCAGGAAAGTATCGCAAATTTTCATTAGATGGAGGTAGTAAATTTTAATCAATCAGACAATTTTGATGGTCGTGTAAAACTTGACACCTCTTAATGTGGTGTTCCTTTTAATATCGTTGACTTCTGTATTGGTTCATATGGGCACTGACTTCATCTCTTTATTTATTTATTTTTTTAACTTTTTGCAAATTTTTTAAAAAGTAGGCATAATACCTGTGTTTCACTTCTTAGAATGGATACCATATATTTATATATATATATATATATATATGTATATATTATTTTAAGCATGTACCTATTTTTCTTCAAAATTTATTAAACATTTCTATAAAGAAATAGAGATATCCATGGCCTCACTACCTTCCATAAATAACAAATTTGACTATTTAGAATGATCTTGTCCTTAGTTGAGATTCATAGCTGCCTTCAAAAGCATGGAAAAACACTTATATACAAATTTTTACGGATCTAAAATTCGTAAAAATATCCATTTTTAAAAATTCGCGGGTCTTAATCGGGTCGGGTCGAATTTGAGTATTTTTTTCCAAAATTCGCGCAGCTTGTGATTTCGCTCCCAGATATGTTACAGTTTGGGCAAATGCATGTTACTTTAAGGCAAAACGTGTATTACAACCAGATTAAATGTTGTTTTCTACACATATTCATTTATTTTTGTAGAAGTAAATATTTTTCATGCAATGTAACACATGTATATGTTACATTGTATGTGTAACACATATTTATTCTTAATAAAAATACATTTTATCTTATAGTAACACATATATGCTCATATAATAACACAAATCGAGGAACAAATATGTGTTACAAGTAGAGTAAATATGTATTACTGCAAATTTATGTTATAATTGGAGTAAATTTGTGTTACTGCAAATGTGTGTTACATCTAGAGTAAATGTGTGTTACTGCAAATGCATGTTACAATTAGAGTAAATGTGTGTTACTGCAAATGTGTGTTACAATTAGAGTAAATGTGTGTTACTGCAAGATCAAATGTGTGTTACTGTGTATACAAACATTTATTTACCTTATAAAAATATATATTATATTTTATATAAGGTATTAAATGATGTATTAAGTACATGAATAACATATTATTAACATAAATCAACAAAGAAAATAAAAAATAAACTAAGTTACACATATTTATACTTGCAGAAATACATATTTTCTTTATAGTTACTTGAAAAGTACAAAAAAATAATTTTTTAAGAATTAGTAACACAGATTTTGCCTAATTGTAACATGTCTTTGCCCAAATTGTAACATACCTGGTAGCGAAAAAATATATTATTAACATAAATCAACAAAGAGAATAAAAAATAAATTAAGTAACATATATTTATACTTGCAGAAATACATATTTTCTTTATAGTTAGTTGAAAAGTACAAAAAATTAATTTTTTAAGAATTAGTAACACAGATTTTGCCTAATTATAACACGCCTTTGCCCAAATTGTAACATACCTAGGAGCGAAAAAACATGGAACTACAAGTTGCGCGAATTTTGAAAAAAAAATGTTCAAATTTGACCCGATCCGGTTTAGATCAGCGAATTTTTTAAAAATGGATATTTCTACGATAGAAATTTCTACACAAGTGTTGCTCAGAAGCATGTAAATCACACTTTCCTCCCTATAATATTAGGCTGTGTATAAATTAAATGAGTTATGAATTTAAAATTGGCAATATAAATTCACTCTATTTATTTGAATAAAATATTTAAACTGATGAATTTCAAATACTTAGATTGATTTTAAATTAAATTTAAAAAATTTAAATATTTAACAAATCATGTCATTTGAAATCCATTTATTTTCTAATGACTTCATCTTAAAATCGAGAAGTAATAATTGTTCTTTTTACTCAAAATAATACAATAATATTTAAGTTGATTTATGATGATTTAGTATTAGTTTGATTCTTTTTAATATCAACACTTTTAAGTTATTATCGTCATATTCTTTTTAGCATCAACACTTATACTCATTTTGTTTTATGGAAATTTGGTTTGATCTCTAAAAAGAAATTTTTTGAGAAAGTTGATTCTATTCACGAGTGGAATTGATTCTTTTTAAAATATTGATGAAAATGATTTTATGGGTTATTCAATTTAAATGTAGTTATTTAAGGTAAAAAGAAATGATATGATTAGCTTTAGGGTATGTTTGGTTCGTAAGATAAAAGTATGTATCCGTCAAAATCATGCATGTTTTTTACGGATAGATACTTTTATCTTACGAACCAAACATACCCTTAATTTATTAAAGTTTCCCACTTTGCTAAGTTTTGATGCATAAGCCCAACCCAGGAGAAGCCCATTTCTAAAAGGGCCACATAAATCATAGTATAACTTTGATGGGCCCGGCCCACTATTTTACTCCAACAGTCAAACATAAATTCAATTTGACTCATTATGGGTAGAATATTAAATAGTTGGGCTTGACTAGATACACCTACATATATTATTAAATATTTATTTAACTGTTTATATAAAAAATTTGAATTAAATATACATTAATTTTAATACATTCATAAAAATATAATTGTTAAATACATTTTTTTCTTAACTTGCCGCCACCTTTCATCAATTCATTATTCAACGTTACAAAATGAAGAAAAAAAGAACATTGGTAGGAACTGTAAAATTATTACAGGGACTTAAAAGTTGATTCGCAGAACTTGAGAAAATTGTTGCGCGGTTGGAAAACGGGGAAGAGAAGAAGGTGGAGTTGATGGGTTGAAAGGAATATTATTAAAATAATTTTTTTATTAAAAAAATAGCAAGATAGATGTATCTTATAATATTGGAGGGGTGTATAGTTGGAACCAAAATAGTTATCTCTCCATCATGAAATAAATAGTCCAACTATCTCTTATTCATGGAATAAATAGAGTTTTTTTTTAAAGAAATAGACAAGTATATCAAACGTAAAAATAAATAAATGATATAAAAATATTTGTTCATCCTAATCCTTAAAAAAAAAAAAGAATCATTATTTGCACCTCCAAAATTGGGAAGTACAATTTTTTCTTTTTCTTACTTCACTCAATTTATTAGCAAGGAATTATGTAAGAAACACAACATTAATCTTGCTTTGTGAGACTTCATCATAAGATGTATATATAACTTATTCATCTTCCTCAAGTTATTGAATAATTTTGGGTAAAGAGTATAATCAGTTTGTCAATATACTAACTTAAGCTTTTCATATCAGTCCATAGTTTAAGTTTACTTTCTACTCCCTCTGTCTCAAGATAAATTTCACACTTTCCTTATATGAATGTCCCAACTCTTTCTTCATACTCCAAAAAAGAAAATAATTCACACTCACAAAAGTCAATAAAGTACATTTTTTATATTTTATTATTTAACTTCACACTCACATACTTCACTTTTTCTTAATATGCGTGAAACTCCACCTATAAAGAAAATGTTGGGACGGGGGAAGTAATATTTATATCTTCAACGACGAAAAAAAAAAAACGAATACACCTCACTTCATTTCACAAATTCTTGGGTGCATCCAAGTGCATACTGAAATTTAGACCCAATTTTAAATTTTAATTTTAACTTGCCCAATTTTGAGTATGAGTTGGTCAAAATTGATTTTGAAATTGAGGCTCAATTAAGGGTGCATGGAATGCACCCAAGTGCATCCAAGAAACACTCACTTCATTTTTATATCTATTCCCATTATATTTTAACAAAGAATGATACTATTTCTTTACACTAGTTTTATTGTATGTCTACTCCATCCGTCCCCCAAATTTATTCTCATTTTTCATTTGGAAAATATTATTTTATTATCACATTTATAAATAATCATTTTATTCTCTAATGGATCTTATAATTATTCCATAATATCCTTATTTTATTTACTTTATCTCATTTTTTTTAAAACTCGTGCACACCAAAATGAAAATAAATTTGGGGGATGGAGGGAGCATATAATACAATGACCAATTATTCTGAAGGACCCATAATCTACTGTCTGGACTGACCAATTTTAAAAATGATTCACATTTAGTAAAATTTAAAAAGGGGCATATTTCTAAATTTCAAACTTTCAAGATATATGCATATACATATGTATGTATAACTAGTAAGTATTCTCATTAAACAAGTAACACAATGTCCCTTATACAATGGACTACAAAGAACTCACTCAGAAATCAGAATTATACATTCATTAGGAACAGTCAAACCATATTTTTAATCAACAACGAGAATATATATATATAATATATATAAAGAGGGTGCATTAAATAAAATAAAAATAAAAATCAAGGGCATTTTGGTCCTCCCCTCTTAGTCTTCCAGTTATTGTAGCAAGGGCAGAACTGTTTGTTGCCGTAGGTCCCAGGAGGCACACACAGACACTTTGCGCAGCATTTCTGACAGAAAAACATACATGGTTTTTTGAACGCTGTTTTCGAGCATCTCCCGGTGCACCGTGGCCCACATTCTGTTTTTTTTTTTTTTTTTTTCAATGCAAAGTTAAATTTCTTAGATAAAAGTTTTGGAAAAAAAAAAAACAATAAGTACATTCGATATTTCATTTTTATTAGTAATTTCAAAATATGCATGTTTATAATAGGAATTAAAGTTTTTGCAATTCTATAATTTATTACGAATTTGGACTTGGTCCATATGGAGTGTATTTTTTTATTTTGATCCTATAAATTTAATTTTATTTTTGAATCTTGGTCCTTTTACAAACTTATGGACCGTCGATATAATATTTTGATATTGATCCTTAAGTTTGTTAAAGAATCAAAATCAAAATATTTTTAAATTTATAGGACCAAAATAAAAAAGTGATACCGTGTATAGTTTAGTTTATGGTTGTATAGCTACCTTGAGGATGGAGGCTGCCAGGAGTTGCACCGTACTAATCACACCAAACAGAACAAAAATTAGTGACACATTAATTAATGTAATATCTAATTAATAAACCAAATTAAATATCATGAGTGTATTATAAAAAAATTAAATGATTAGAAGTTACCATGTTGGATGGTTGTGGCTGAGGAGCAGGGGTCAAAATAGTAGCTGCCTGTAAAATAAATGTTAAATTAATTATAATATAATAATATCATATAACTAGATAAGTAAAGAATATAACGTAGTAAAAATTAATCGGGTATCGATTTTTTTTTTTTTAAATGTAATGGAAAAAATTGAGGGTGTTATAACATAAATTAAATTAATTAATGGGCGTACTTACATGATTTTGGAGTAAAAGAAGAAACATGAGGATGAAGCAGATAAGCATGTCTCTCTTCAGACAATGCATGGTATTTCCTCCATACATTTTCGATCAGTTTAGCAATATAATTTGCTGCAAATGATGATATATGACAGAAATTCTGTATGGTGCTCTACAAGAAATGTAGTTATATAGGCTAGCTATTTATAGCTGCATGAGAGAGAGAGAGAGAGAGAGAGAGAGAGAGAGAGAGTTTAATTAATAAAAGAAATCTTTGCCTGTAATCAGTGTCTAAGTTGGCTTTGCATGCATTATCTCTTTCCCTAGAATTATTGTGGTGCATTAATAATCATGTTTATTAATGTAATTTAAGACACGAGTCTCATTGTATGATAATACTTTTTAAATAAAAAATTATACATTTCCAAAAAGAAAAGAAAAAAAGTTGTCATTTATCTCCAAAAGTAAAGTTTTTCAAAAGATTTATTATTTTATCACTACATTTTTTATGAACGATTTTGCCGATTTGCGTATATATCTTGTCATCATTTGTTTTTTTAAATTATAAAATTTCTTTTGGTTCAAATTTTTTTTTTAATATACATTTCCACCACACAAAAGAAGCTCCCTAGTAAACTATTTAAGTATATATTAAGTATGACTTTATAAATAATTAAATAGAAAGTATATAGACATATAAATATATACTTCCTCTGTCCCAGAGCAATTTACAAGGGAGGAAGAGCACACAAATTAAAAAGAAAGTAGAATAAAGTAAAAAAAATAGTGTTTTGAGGGTTAATTTGGTAAAATTTTATGTAAAAAGTGAAAAAATTAGTTGGATTGAGTGTAATGTGAGTCCAAAAAGTGAAAAAGTAATGATATTTTGTGTAAATATGTAGATATTATGAGGATGAAGTTTATAAAATGATTTCCTTTTTTGAGTCTGCAAGTTCCTTTGGGACGTCCCGAAAAGAAAAACTTGCAAGTTCCTTTGGGATGGAGAGAGTATATTGTATAGTCATGCATGCATGTGAATGTGATTAAGGCTTTTGTTGCTGAAAACGATGGAAGAACATGTGAATTCACATGTCGTTTAGCATGGAGGCGCTTTTTATTATCCCCTAGCTCACACTTATAACACCACAAAAAACATCTCTAAGGCTAAAATCTATTTGTATCCATATATATACTTTAATTTTGTCTCCATTTAAGATGAGGTTGTTTGTTTGGATCTTAATTTGGAGGTCCCATGCATTTTTGTAATTAATCTCGTGAACCCATGTGGTGGGCCCTTTTTCTTGCCACTTGTTTGGCATGCTATGTTCTGTTGTACACTTTTCAAGCCTTCTGTCTATGTAGCTTATAGGATCAGCAGCATTTGGTATGAATATTTTTGAATGGCAATATATGAAGATAAATATTCTCACTAATTTATAAGAGTAATTTGCATATTATTTTAAAGAAACATCAATTTATATGTTTATTTATATAATATACATATTTATCTATGTTACTACTAATTTATTTAAAATATATATTTTTCATAATAAAAAAAAAAGTCTAAAGTCTCGGGGGTGCGAATTTCGTTGGGATGGAGGGAGTATATAGTAATTGTAATAGTTAGTGAGATAAAATATATGTACAATATTATTATTTTCTTAAATAAAAGTAATCATTATCCTATTTGACTACTCTCCACTTATTTTATAATCATGATTGTTGATAACTTTTATTAATGGTGAATTTATGTGGCTTTTAGCATAAAAGTCTCCAACAAAACTAAGGGGGCGCTTGTTACAAATTCTTCAATGGTAATGGGAATAAAATTTTATTTTCCTTTTTTGCCCTACATATGTTGAATGTGTGTTTGTATTTATGGTGGTTATATCAATAGTGTTGTGCTTCAATTTTGGAAAAAGTGAACAAAAAAGAAAGATGTTGTTGTGATATGAGGGATTGATTGAGGGGGATGATTATAGGATGAAGAGGGGGTAATCAAATGGGGGTGTTGATTACCTTATTTAGGAGGAAAAACAATGTTAAGTACCTCATTTGTTCTCATTAGCTACTATAATTACTACAATTATATCTCAATTCTCATTACCATTGAAGGATTTCCATACCAAGCGGCCCCTAAGATTTAAGTGGGTTTAACTTGTTGGAATTAATGAGTTCGAGGTAAGTAATGATTTTGGCCGAGTTTTATTGTGGATGTGAAATTCTCTCTCCTTTATTAATGGAAAATTGGCCTATTTATAGGAAAAATTACAAGTAGGAGGTGGCTGGAGTGTTGCCATACTTTACATGGGGAGTACACGTTCCTTGAAGGATAAATATGAAAATCGTAATGAGAAAATAATGAAAATAAGAATTGTACTCTTCAAAATGGCGACCAGCCCATTGATTTTTTATTTTGGAAACGAACAGCTCGTTTGGGACGAGCAACCAATTGCTCGCCACTTAACCCATTTTATATGGGTTGCTCGTTTCTTCAGTTGAACTTGTATGGGTTGCTCGCCTCTTCATCACTTGAACTTGTATGGGTTGTTCGCCTCGTCTTCTAAATCTCTTGTTTTGAGCTCTTAATCACCTTTAATTTAAATGGATTGCTCGCTAATTATTGTATTAGCTGTTTGCGTATTAATAATCATCCCCGATAAATTCTTCATGCCACACATTCAACAACTTTGTTTGTTGTCTATTTCACTATTTTAATGAGATAATGTGTTCTCGAGTTTGGACAAATTCTCTGATTTATTCGTATAACGTTCCAACTTTTACCACCATGTTCTCGTGAGTAGTTTTCATATTTTGTTTGCCCGTGATCAAACTTTTTCCAATATTCAGTAATAAAAGTGTCCATAAATTTATTCAATAATAATATTAATAAATACTTTAAAGATAAACTTGATTTAAATATTAAGATGGAGATTAGTTCCACACAACATTTTCTTTTACAAATATTATTCCATCATCGGCAAAAACGTATTCATATTGTACATAAAAGCAAAAAGGATTGTTATATATGCAGTGTAAAGTATTGTAATTTTAGGAAGATGAACAATGTTTTTAAGAACGGACAATATGGTAATATAAATATTTTTTTATGGATGGGGAGAGTACCAACACTACCACTGTAAGAAAAGAACCATCTGAAATCACACCGTAATTGAAACTGCAATCTTCACAAAAGAGGAATCATCACCCCACTATAAAGGGGATCATCACAAGAAGAAATATTTTTTTTTACTCCGTATCTCGAACCAAAAATATCAAAACTTTAGATAGTGGAACTCTAAGCAGTAGACTAATTCACATTTCATTATATGAGTACACTTAGAGATCAAAATAGCAAAAAGTAAAAGAAAAGAAAAAGAAAAATTGTTTAGCCTAATTAAACGATTGAAATTAGAGGTGGCGAATTGGGCCGAAGAATAAAGGTTGAGTCGGGTCGAGCCCATTTCACCACATGCTAAAATTGCATATTTTCGGCCCACCATTAAAGCACTGTGACAACTCCTTTATATTTGGGCCGTTCAATTTCGAAAATAAATAAAAACATTCAAAGTGCTATTTTTTCCAAAAATAAATAAAAACATTCAAAGTGCTATTTTTTTCCAAATTCATTGAATTTGAGAAAGTGCAGTCCTCTATAATAAAATACCTACCGTTGAGTCCGCACTATAGGTTATGCGTGCTTATTAAAAAATAAATAAAATAAAAAAATTGCTAAAAATGAAATCATATTTTCGTTTCTAATTTAATATTGTAAGAATGTGGTGAAGAGGGATGAAGAATATGTTGGAAAAATATGAGTTTTATGTCAATCGGATAATACGACTAAAAAAAAAAACAAAGGGATACAGCGGGGGAAGAAAATATTACACGTAAATAAAAAAGCAAAATTACAATAAAATAACTGCAAACGCCGAGTCGAGGAGACCTCTTCCCGCAAAGCGAATATTCCCCGGTGGTGCTCGTCGGTTGGAATAACGCTCCCAAAGGTAAAACGACGTTACGCCTTCAAGTGTGCAGCACCGCAGGACTTGAAGTTCCGACGAACAAAAGGACGTTAGAACTGGACTGCACCTAGAAACTATATGCAGAGACTTTGGACAGAGAGAGATTGGTGTGTTGTGTGTTCCTGAATGAAATGAGGACACCTATTTATAGGTGAACCTCCACTCGTAACGGGGGAAATAACGTGTTTTTCATTAATGCTGACGGACGGTTATTTCAGGAAGGTCATCAATGGGGAATTGATTTGCAATCAATCCATTGACCTGCCATAACTAGAGAACGGTTTTTCAGGAAGGTCAGCTGATGGGGAATTGATTTGCAATCAAACTAGTTGACCTCCCATATTCGGAACCATTTAATTAGGAAGGTCAGCAATGGGGAATTGATTTGCAATCAATCCGGTTGACCTGTCATATGCTGATACGAGTCAGAGCTGAGTCAGCTTAGGTTCAACGAACCTGGCCATTGCTGAGTCATCAAGATGTCAGCTTTAGATTCATCGAATATGTACTCTTACGAAGCCAACTTTCGTTTTCCAAAGTGGGATGAGAATTAATTACGTAATTAATTCTCTCCCTAATTCAAAGTTTCAAACTTTGATTTGTTGACTCAATTTCTCACTCACCATTAATTGGTTTTGTGAGTAATACTACACTACTCCAAGAGTAGAACACACTCATATCAATTAACTTTTGAGAAATTAATTTTATTCTCTTCAATTTATTGGTCAAACAATACCAATTAATATATATAATATTAAATATTCCAACAGAATATGCATATATAAGTCTGTTTAATTTTTTTTTGAAAAGCGGCCTTTAAGATTATAGTATTTGTTGTTCTTATGAATATTCATGTTTTTGGGTGAATAAAATACAATTTAGGAAGTATAATGATATATTGTAATTTAAAATAATTTTCTGAAATTGACACATATTTTTAAAATATATTTATGAGATTATGTTTGTTCTTCATTTCTTTTAATGAAACGTTTGGAATTGTCAATAGAGAAAGAAGACAATATTAGAAATTTTATTTGAGGTGTATTGTCCCAAGTGAAAATTTTTAAACTGCGAGGTGTACTGATTAACCTAAATCGTTAAGCACAATTCAAAGACTTATACAAGAGTGCATATATATATTTATAGTAGGCAAGTGACTAAATTATAATATTGAACCTAGAAAAGTAAGTGGCCAGCAAAGAAGATCCTAAACAATGGCATGCCTTAAAATTGAAATTACAAATTACAAATTTATTTCTAACACCAATGAGATTAAAATGTGCCAATTAAAATTAGCAATGAAACTAGCAATTACCTAACTTCTATATGAAGTGCAAGCATTGTGAATATGCTTTGGCTAATTTCAACTATGTAACTTTAAAGCTAATTTGTCTATGTTTTGTTTAATGATTAAACTATTGAATTAATATATTATTATTTAGTAAATTTGATGCTCTATTAGGTGTATTTTAGAATATCTAACCTCTTTTAATGATCTTAAATATCAAACGAAAGCACTTGATATTTCATTACCTTTAATTATACACACGATTGAACTGACTCAACTCTCGCTTCTTGTCAATGCAATAAAAAGTGCATAATCTACTAGAAACAAACCATCAAAGTTCAATTAATCCATAATCAAGAACTCTAATGATTTAATTCAACATAATCAAGTAATAAATCAAACTAAAATTTCAATTATCACATAATCTCAAACTCCCAAAGCATAAGAAGCTTAGCCCTTAGTTCTATAAGAGACGCTCATGGCTCAGGAAGCTAAATTAATCATAAAACTCACAAAAATCAAATGAAATTGCAAAATAAAATTGATAAAAATCACCTCTAATGATGAGATGGAACATAAAATTACATGGTCCTTGAAATCCTTGCTTCAATCTTCAAATATAGTAGAAATAAAGCTTAGAAGTAAGTTAAACTAATGAAATCTAGATGGAATTTGAGAAATAGCTACAAACCTGAGGAAATGAAGGGATTGAAAAGAAATCTATGTAGGAATTTGGAATTAAAACCTATCTAAAACTTGTAGAGAAATTCAGCGAAAAGAGTATTTATACAAGAGTTTAAGTTCTAAGGGTCGAAATTGTAAATAGATCCAAAAAAAATTTCAAAAAGGTTCACTCCGTCCACAATAAATAGTCATATTTTTTTACACGTGATTTAATGCAATATGTCGTAGGGTATTATAATATCCGTTTACGAATTTAAAAATTGAATACAAATTTAATACAAACATACTTTTCATATACGGTTTTTAAATTCGTAAACGGACCCCACGATGTCTCATAATACTCTCCGACATATTGCATTCAATTACGTGCAAAAGAAAAAAACTATTTATTGTGGACGGAGATAGAATAACTTTCGGGCAAAAAATAAGTTCCCTCTCAACTTGGGCTCTTCCGCTCGAGTAAGTAACTTCCTGTCTAGGTCGAGTGGCTTCCATTTAGAAGAAATGCCACTCGACTTGGCCTTTTTTCATATGATTCGGGAATTTTCTGCTCGACTTGAGCTATATTTGATCATTCACCATGATTTTTTACTTTTCAAGTTTTCATTTCGCATCTGAATACTTCTAAACATGAACCAAGCTCATCTCAGTATGATTTTCTTCAAGATTAGAGATTGTTGATGCCCAACTTATTTTTATGCTCGTATCTCTTTAATTAGGCATTTTAGCTCATTTTCTGTTCAAAATTAGCATATGGTGTTTGGGTTCTTATAATTCCTTTTGCTTATGCTACTATATATGTATTCTTTTTTTTTTTACTAGTCACAAAATCAACAGTTCCAGTACAAAGAGGTTAATTGGCCAAAATGAATAATAATTAGCAGTAAAATAGCAACAAAAGTCTGAAAATTAAACACAATTAAACATATTTTGATGCATGAATAACACTAATCATACTTTTCAAATATTTAGGTCTAAATAACTCGGGCCAAATTTTTACCTCAATTTATACAAGCATCCCTAACTTGGCTTATTTTTCTCATGGGCCATCTTTTTGGACAGTAAAAAGTTTTCCACAAATTGAATTTGACCCAGATTATTTACACCCACATTTTTTAATCAGAATACCTTCATATGAGTTTATACATCGTATGATAAGTTAAAAACCCAACTTGAGTATGTCTTTGGTCAATTAGTTTGAATTCAAGCTCGATTGGATTATATAACTTAAATAATATTAAATTAATATATTTACTTTAGTAGAATGGTCAATTACACATAGATGCTTTTTAGAAGCTTGAAACTCATATAGGTGCTGCAAAATTCAAAAGTTATTAGTAGGTGCAAAATGACTTAAAGTATTTTGTTGATGTAATATTGAACGGATGTATGTACTATTAAAATTTTCACTATATTATACTTATTACTGTTCATTGAATGATATATCTCGTCATTTATTGTGATGTGATACCTGATGTCTGTGACCTTTCACTGTAGCCATCATTTCGACCCGACAAGTGCTGTGATTTGATAAAATTCCGGTAATATTTTCTGGCGATACGACGAATGTACTGCTGCATAAGCATCTTTACTATAGTGAATTTTTTGTAATTGTACTAACCCTTTGATGATTGTAATATAGTATTTCTTAATATACTGATCCTTACGTGTTTATACTACACAATCTACATAATTTGAATACAATACGTACATATCCAACACAAACATAACATTCCATATCCAGAAAGAAAAAAAGACTCAAGATTGTCGTCAAAACAAAGAAGAATATACATTAGATGATCCTAGCAAACTTCATTTGAAGAAAGAATTAAGTCAAAAGCTGCGAGAGTGCTAAGAGACCATAGAGCCTCTCTCCCCCACCGTCTCCTCCCCCAATTGGACCCCTCTCTCCCTTTCCCTCGTTCACTTCTTTTTCTCTCTCCTATTTCACAAATGTGTCAGGTGATTTGATTAGGAGAGATGTGTGGAATTATTATTATATAAAAGCACCTATATGTAATTTTGATATTTAGAAGCACTTCCTATATGAATTTTGGCTTCTTATATAGCACAAATATGTAATTAATTCTATATAATTAATATATATATATATATATATATATAAATAATTAGCATTTATTATATGAGTTTGATTCAAGAATTTGACAAACCAAATATTATGGTGCCCAAGCTATACTAAATTACTTTTGAATTGGATTTTGAGCTTTCTCAATTTGAGAAAGAGCAACTTGTGAAAGAAGTCCCGACTCACACGCTAATCTTTTTTATAAAAGACTATGGAAGTGTTTGATTGACACTTTTTAATACTACGAAATAAAGTGTAATATTTGGTTGAGTGAAATGATATTTCAAACAGTAAATTTAATATCTTGAAACTAAGGAATGAAGGTTATAGATTCATTATTCAACCCTAAAGTTCAATTTATAATTTTTTTTGTCTTCTAAATGTTTTGTTATTATTATTTATAATATTTTTAAGTATTATTAGTATAATTCAATTTTATTATAAAAAATACATTTCTTAATAATTTTTATTAAACAAAACACCATCTATATTATAATAATAATACCTATATATAAATCAAATAATTAAAAAGTAACTAATGTATTCATTACGAGTAAGTCTCTTGTGAACTCGAGTTTACATGAACTCGTATCATTGTTATGTGTAATCATTATCACTTTTATTCATATATATTATTATTTTTATAAAAATATACTTAATTTTTTAATAGTAATAATAAATATACATAATATTAATATTAGGTGGTGATTGGTAGAATGTAACAAAATATGGTGGAGTTATTTATACTGATTTCAATAATATTATTGCTTGGTAGACTAGATAAATGATTGATATTATTTACTTGTCATTGCTTGGTAGATAATAAAAAAAACCAGTAATATTTTTGTAATGTTGCTTGGTAGACCATATAAATTTAGTATGAGTTTGACCAAATTTTGAAAATTATTATCTAAATTGGATAATTGACCAAAATTTAAAAATTATTATCTAAATTGGATAATGGACAAATTAAATTCTACAAGTTTCTACTTCTGAGTTGCTAAATATACTCTCTGGAGGTTTAAAAAAAATTAGCGTAACTTGCATAAAGCTAAAAGTTACCCAAACAATGTGATGATGTTTAAATTACCTAAACTCTACTGTAGAAGTCATAGTAATCTTGTAATTAAAGCCAAAAGGAGCGAATATGGTTTGCAAAAGAGAACAGTAAAATGAGCGTATTATGTCCTCCTCTTGTATCGGATCATCGGAATAAGAGTCGGATCCTTACAAATTTTTTAAGGCCTACCAAATAATTTTGTACTATTATAAAAACCCATAATTTGGGTTTGTAAATCATACCAAATAGGGCCTTATACACATATAACGGTGACAATCGATAAATTCAAATTCACAGTAAACTCGAATTCCTACCAAGTTTTTGTCATTCATTACATTCCTCTCTACTATCAAACCCTTATATAGGGATGACACTACAAGTCATGCTCATAATTTTGCTTATAGAATATGGAATATCTAACCGACATATATCATTACATGATTGAATTGATCAATTCATTAAATAAGTCAAAATCAATAAACAATTAAATACTACCTCCGTCCCGAAACTACTTTCATAGTAATCCCGGTCACGCGAACCAAGAAAAAGTAAATAGGTGAGTGTAAAGTTAAATAATAAAATAAGAAAAATTGTATTTTGTTGACTTTTGTAAGTGAAAAAGATTTTCTTTTTAGATTTGTGAAAGAAGAGTTGAGACGTCCAAATAAAAAAAATGTGAAAGTAGTTTTGGGACGAAGGGAGTATGTCTTATATAGCACTTAATTAAGCGACATAAAAAATGATGATCGCTCAACCACCCATGTGGTGGATTGGATTGGGAGCAGATTATATATATATAGCTCATTCCATCACCACACGTCGTCGTATTTAATTAATGTCTCCTCCTCCCGCCGTTGATTAGCTTACCACGTCTCTAAGTCGTCGGATCATTTTTTTTTTTCTTTCACATTCACGATAATTTAAAACCAAATATTCATGCGAACAACTTGCATTCACATGAAACTGTTTTAAAATATCGAATGTTTGGTAAAGTGTATCAAAATATTAATCGAAAGTATAAAAAATTAGGATCAATAAAATTTATAACAATTATAACATTATATTATTGACCCAAATTTTTATATTTCTAACTATATTTTTTATGCATCTGGTCAAATATTTAATACTTTAAGATTGTTTTATGATAAACTTATCATTAACCATTTTCATATAAAACTTAACCCATGTTTTTATGTTCATTTACAAATATCAAATATCATATTTTCTCTTCTTCGATGGAATTTGTATGTCTGAGATTTTACATGGTTTTAAAAAAGCATACAGATAAATATGTGTCTAGTTTTGTAAGAGTGCAGACAAATTGACTATTTTATTTTTTTAATAATATATATATAAATTGATGTGAGATGCTCAAATAAAGAAAGTGTGCAAATTCTTCTGGAATTGAGTACTACCTCCGTCCCAACTATACTTTCGTACTTTGTCTTATTTGGACCTCTCAACTCTACTTTCGCACACCTAAAAAGGAAATTTTATACATTTACATGAGTCAATAAAGTAAATTTTCTATTTTATTATTTAATTTTATACTTACACATACTCACTTTTCTTTGATTCGTGTGTCATTTACGTACAACTATGAAAGTTGTTCCGATACGGAGGGAGTATTATTTATTAAGTAATACCATTGTTCTAATAAAGTGATACCACAATGTTTCTTCATACAATTCGACGTAGTAATATTGCTTGATAAGTAATGTGGTGCTGTTGAATGAATCCGATTCAACTGATGTTTGTAAGTGCGACTCTAATTTAAAATATCTATGATTCTAAGTAACAAATGATGTGAAATATCTATGATTCTAATTAAGTTACAACTTACAAATGATGTGCGATACTTTTTACGCCCATAACTCTTCTAATTTTTGTAGATGCCTAACTATTTGATTGTTAAAAGCCTAAAAAGTTCCTTTAATTATAAGCTCTAACCTAAAGCATTCCTAAATGTAGCAAAAGCAACTTTAATCTAAAACATAATGTAATCAGGTGAACTAGCCACCTGAGTTCGATTCCCTTTGGGAACGAATTAAGGGAGATATAAGGTTGGCTTGGAGTGTTTGAGAAACTTGACGAACTAACTTGTAACTACTAACAACTAACATTTTACCGAACCTGGCCACCGAGCTCCTTACTTGAGTGATTGACATGGATTCGATTCCCTCTGGGAACGAATTAAAGGAGATATAAGGTTGGTTTGGAGTGTTTGGGAGACTTGGTAAACTAACTTGTAACTACTAACAACTAACATTTACCGATAAAAAAAATCTAAAACATAATGTGCAAAAGTTGTGGATACAAGTTTTTAGCAATTTTAATCTAAAATATTATCTAATGTTTATTTAATTTATTCATATTCATGTATATGATCAAAATATGGTCAATATATTTAATTGTAGTTGATAATTTGACATTTAATAATCAGGTGGTAGTCTAATTAAATGCATGTATAATGTTATCCATGCATTAACGTATAGATGAAATACCAAGTACAAACACTCAAATGCCAAGAAATATTGCATGGATGGTGGATCTTTGTCCATATATGCACAACTTTTTTGATAATTTGTAGGGCAGTTTGGTAAATTCACACACATTTATGCAATGAACATGATAAAAATAAAATTTAAGAAATCACACACCTACTTTTAGCATGTCCAAGGAAAAGATTATCAGTAGATATTTTTAAGGGCATTTATATATGGATTAAAAAAGTGATTATATTTATAAATTAATTTATAATATTTGTATAAATAATTTTTTTTGTGTAAAATTAATTTATAATTAATGTTAATTTTTTGAATTATTTTTTTATTTTTTTCTTTTTAATTGTAAAAAGTTATTCTTTAATAAAACTCTCTTATCAAAATTACCCAATCAATTGATTATCAATAAAGCATTAGATGATAGCGAAATTTGACTCTAAAAATCTCTCTGACGTGGCAAAATGAAATTGTAGTTTGTCCAATATTTACGATAAAATAACACTTCAAAAAATAAATACTCCCTCCGTTTCCCTGTAAGTTGCTCGTTGCTTTTGGGCACACGAATTAAGGTAAATGTGAAAAAGTATTAGTGATGTGATGAAAAAAGTGAAAAAGTATAAGTGATGTGATAGAGAAAAGTGAAAAAGTAAAGGAAATAATATAAAAGATATAGAAAATAATAATAAAGAAGTAAAAAGTAGTTTCCAAAAAAGATAATAAAGCAAATGAACAACATATAGTGGAACAGACGAAAATGACAAAATGAGCAACTTATAGTGGATCGGAGTGAGTATTAAAGATGGATAAACAAAAGAAAAAACATCTAATATAATATTTCTTTCCGCTTAATATCAATCACTATAAAAACAATCGTGTTTTAGAGATCGATTCAACAACTATTTTCTGGTCCCTAGACAATGAGACTGATTAGCGATTAGATTAATATTAATTAAAAAAAAATTACATTATACAATTCTATTGTCATTTTTAAACAACCAATTATCTCTAATTCTAATTTTATAGAAAAAATATATATTCTTGTATACATAAGTTGTACCGTGCAATTTAAATATATTTAAAAATTGCTCTTATTAATATTGAAAACTTACCCAATCGAGGGACAACTTTTCAATATAAATAAAGATAACTTTTTAGCAATATTCGGATAATTTTTTTAAAAAATACATTTAAATTTTACAGCGCATCCACTTAATAATTAAATTTGGCTACATTTAAATGTCACTTAGTAAAGATCAAAGTATATGAAAAATAAATTGAAATGCATAAATAAAAAATGTGTAAAAGTAATTTTGGGTTCGTTGACCAATATAATGAAGGGAGTAGCAAAAGAGTAAAACTAAAGTAGAGTAAGAAAAATTGTGTGCACATTTTTTTATATTGATCTTCTGGAAAGTCAATGGTTGGCAGGTTCAGTCAATCACCATACCTATGGTTCGTTTTCCGAAGCTATAGGTTCGGATTCTCCGGCCTTTATAAATTGGTCTCGCTTTTTCGCGCAACGGGTCATCGCTCTCTACGTGTAAACTGCGAATTGGAACAGACCGAGATAAAAGATATTTTACCTGCTGCAAGGTAATGTTTGTGGACTCTGTCTTCGCAAATCTTTTATTTGAATTTTGCAGTAAATTTTGAATCAAATGATCTGATGTGCGTTTGAGAAGATAGATCTGAAGATAAGTTGTTTTGTGGAATTTTATTTTTTTTAAATATATTTGTGAGAAATTGAGTTGTTTATAGGAAGCAGATCAACTTCGTTGATTTTTGTTTAAGCGTGACAGAATGTTTGCCTGTTTTTGTTCGGTTGGATTGTTAACTCTGTTGATCTCTGAATTCTGATTTGTATATGCATCGAATTTTCTATTTCAACGGGAAGTAATTTGAGCGGTGGAACTCGCCTTTAATCTCAATTTTCTTCATGTGTTTCTGCATCAGGAATTTGTTTTCCTAAAAGAATTTTATTCCGTTTCAGAAACTAGGAAGAGGATTTTGTTTTTGATTTTATGTTTTATGCTGTTCATATCCTATCCTACGCTGTTAATTGACTGTAATCGTATATTTCAAAGATGTTCCACTGATAATCATCGATGAAGATAAACTGATTTTTGTTCCTTCAGGTTATTTTGTTTAGAACAGCAATCCAATCATGGCTCTGGTGACTGGTGGAAGGTCAACGCTCAATCCGAATGCACCGCTGTTCATTCCGGCGGCGATGAGGCAGGTGGAGGATTTCTCACCGGAGTGGTGGGACCTTGTGACGACCTCCACCTGGTTCCGTGACTACTGGGTCAGCCAGCACCCAGGGGAAGATATTTTTGGTGAGATTGAAGATGGTTTTAACGGCAACAATGCCGTCCAAATGTTGCCTGATAGCATTGATCTCGATGTGGATGAGGATATCTTGAACATGGAGTCACAGTTTGAGGAGTTTCTTCAATCATCCGAAGCTGAATATCGATTTGCAGGCAGAGGTATATAAAATGATTAGATACTGTCATTTCTTGGCTCTGTAGATTTATATATGTTGCATCTCGTGTTGTTGAATTGCAAGTTTGACCATTTGGCATTAAAAAATAGGTTTACCAGAAAAAAGGGACTATTCGAATGTTTGAAGCAATAGGGGACCATCAAAGCCGTAGCAACGTTTTAACTAGCATCATCCTAGTGGTTTTTTTTTTTGGACTAATTTGGGGACTCATAACCCATCTCCACTAGCGGAGGGACTCCTACCATTGAGACTCCTAAGTCTCAAGCTCTCGCCGTTAGGCCAACCCCCCGGGTTGTATCATCCTAATGGTTTAATTAGAGCAGTTTGAATTATTTATAATTCAATGCTTGTAGCTGGGAGTTGACTTCGAACAAAGTCTTGTTTTTTTAGGATTTATCTTGTGCATATTCGATCAAATCTCGCAACTGTACATATATAATTATCACGTATTTGGAAACAACTTACACTTTTGGGTGAAACAATATTACTTAAAAACAAATAAGAGTTGAATGGTGCAATGCAATTGATATATAGTAGAATAAGTTTCTGTTGGCATATTATGGTCTGATTTCAACATTCCATTTTCCGTTTTTCAGGTTCCGATCATATGGATGCTCGACTCAAGAGCCCGGGAGTGTCACCATGGGACCAGATGGTGACGTACTGGGAGACGCCAGCGGAGCAAGTTGGCCCCTAGGGACATCGGCCATTTTGAAAACTTTAATGTCGAACTGTTTAGGTACCTAAGTTTGTTGTGTATAGAGGCATGGTTGGGGACATTGCCTTGTTCATAGTCTGACGTCGCATTGTTTAGTTTTAACATAAGAAAAAGAAATGTAAGAGAAGTTGAAGAACTTCAGTGCAAGAAATTGAAAGAGATGTAGTGTTGTACTTGTTAGTCTCTCGTGTGAAAAATGAAAATGCCCATTATGTTCGTTCTTTTTTTTTTCTTTTTGATCGCCCATGCCTTCACATCTTTATATATATATGCAGAAAAATAAACAATGAACATACATTTGATCAATTTTTAATTTATACTAATATTCGAATGAGACGATCTGTGTGATGGTAAATTTCCTCTTTATTTTATTTGAGGGATATTTTGCAATTTAATGACTATCTTTAATCAATCTAAAGTAGTATATATGTTTTATTATATACATATATTAGTTAAATTAATTGGAATTTAATTCATGAGTTCAAAAAAGTCACTAATTTTGCATTAATTTTTTTTTTTTTAAATCATAAGGAATAAACTCGAACTTTAGAAAGTTACGATCTCATTTAATTAAACGTAAACAGAATATATTTCTGAAATTTATATATATACTACGGTTTTGTAATATTATTTAATTAAATAAGTGTAATCATATTTTTGTTTTTATATTAAATATCAGGTGAGAAAATTAGAAATTGAAGTCAATATATTAGTTATGGTTTATTTGAAACTAATGAAGCAAATATCGTTCTAACAAGAATTTATTTATTTATGTCGATGAACTTCATTAAAGGCGCCAAAACAAATAATTTTTAAATTTTACGTCGAAAACACAAGTAATTTTACTTTAAAATTGTTTAAGGGAAAAATGATTCCATTAATCAATCATTTGAAGAATTAGTTCTCACAAAATGAATAATAAAATCAAGAATCGACTTTGTTTTTAAGCAATATTGCAAGAAAAATCAAACAATGCAAGACTATAAACAACTACTTCATTAGTTCTTCTTGTCCAGTTGAAAGCAATTGCTTAAAGGAAAGGACCATGTCGCTAAATATCTTGGATCATATCATCAAAATAAGACAAATCTGTCAAATATATCACATTAAAGCATGAATTACCAATAAAAATAATGTGATGAATGTAGAACATAAACTGAAAATATTCCCTCATTATTAATATTCTCGATTTTCTCTCCAAGAGAATCACCAAATTCACACATTTTTTCTTCGATAATTTATCCTCATGCAAAAGTTTTGATTCATTATGTGAGTATTGACCGACTCTCACAATTTTTTTTCCTCTGATCACCACATATGTTTCGAGTTTTTCGTTCTTTGTCTTAGCCTAGTAGTGTACATATGCATGATGAGGAGAATTGAATTCCAAACAAAAGCTATCAAACTGAACGCATGTGATGCCTGCGACCCTGTCTCCTCCAATCGGTAATGACACGACAAATTTGAATGAATTTTGAGGCAAATGTATCCAATGCTTGAGCCTTGATGGAATTATATGTGCGTTTGACGGGTCGTGCCATCTAACCAGTCGGAATTGTGGGTGATGACTGAATTTTCAGTTGGACACCCCAACACCAACACCGATTAGTTCTATTTTAATAATTCTGCTATTTTTATTTGTATTCAGATAAATTCTTTTGAAAATATTTATGTTTATATAAATTTACCATTTATAACAATAATTGGTCTAATCCACCCTATAAAGATAGTGAACTGAGTTAGTACAAGTGTTCAATGAGATAAATCAAATTGATAGCTCTATGTAAAATATGAAAATATAGTTTATGTTTCTTCAAATGAAAATAAACAAATTACTACATATTATGGCTTTAGATTTATCATTTATTAAAAAAAAAAACCCTTAAAAAGAGTATTGAAATTAAGTAAAAGCTGGTGAAAGTTTCCGCTCGTACATGGTTTCCCGCCAACTAGTTAATTTCGATTTTCATCTGCTTTGATTTTGTGGGTGTTTACATAAGAGCGCTGCCCTGCCCTCGTGGAATCTCTCATTTCCACGGTTTTACCTTGCGAGATGGCTTCGAGAAGAAATATCCCTTCGCTTCCGTCATCGCATCCCATCTCTGTTGGTAACTTCCGATACGATTGAAATCCTGGCTCATTTTTAGGTTTGTTGACAGTTTCTGATTTGGTTCATTTTACCTTATTGATTTCATAGGAAACTGTGAAGTGATTGTGCAAGCCAAAAATTTCACCACCGAATCGGATCTCAGTGGCGTCCAAATCTCCATCTCCAAAACTGCCAAAATCAGAATTTCTGGTAGTCAATTTTATTTCATTGCAGTTGAAGTTGTTGGTTTTTATATACTGGTTTTAATGATATATTAATTTCTGTGAGTAGTGGTAGAAAAAGTGGATGAAGGTGATGATGTTAGGAGCCTAGGATCTGGAAAACGTGGTCTGGATGAAGGTGATGATGTTAGGAGACTGGGATCGGAAAAGCACGGTATTTGTTACAATACCTTTTTAAGTTCGTTTTGATTTATATCTTTTAGGTTTGTTTGTATTATGTTTTTTTTTGTTTAGGCATCATAGGCTATCTGCGATGATTATATAACACTATGGTGAATTCTTATTGTTTAGGTAATTGCTACTTTGTGCTTGCTAATCCAAAAGATTCAGCTGATGAAACCCAGTCTCTCCTTCAGGTATTTCACTATCGTATATACGAGTGTTTACGGGTGTAACCTACTGTAATTTTTATAGAAGTTTTGCTATTGAAGCAATGATGATTTAATATTTGCAAGTTGCAACCAATCAACAATAGCTTAGTTTCAGGATGAACTACACCTTGCTTAGATATAGATCTGCTTATTAGGTCATACAGTCCACATTGCGAGTGTTTTACATGGACAGTCTAAATTGAAGCAGTCAGAACAAAGAAGAGCATCAGTTCACTATTAAATAAGTAAATGTTCATATTAGTTCTAGTGTGGCACTCCCAGATTCCTAAGTGAGTATTTCATTTGATAAGTTATCAGCTTGAAGTATTCATTTCCCTTGATCTGGACCTCTCTGCATTCATAAGAAATTTTGAGAAAACAAGTATTAGATTGTGGGATAGTTTAGAAGATTGGAAAAGTTAATCTTATTTGTACACCTCTTTATGCTGAATTATGTTCTTATGTGTAAAGCACTGTGGTTTCATGCTTGACATGTACCCATTTATGTGATTCTCGATACAATTGAGCTAATCTCTTTCTGTGTACTGCTATATGTGGCAGGATGTTTTAACACTTTACATGAAAGAGTTACCGGGAATGAATTTTGCTGCCAATACTGGAAAGGAATCAATGTTCCTTAAAAGATGTGTTACAAATGGGTAAAGACACTTTCATGTTCTTTGCTGATGTTGCTTGGCTAAGCCTGCCAACACCAGCATTGTATTGGTATTCAGAATATTGTGTCGAAGTTCAAGTAGTATGTTTTTGATAGTAACTCTATGATCTTTAACAGGAAATATCGCACATTACTTCTGAAGTCCAAGGACGATGGACAATCTGGAGAGGTATTCTAATAGTAGCTGCAATCCTTTTAACTATAATTGCTAGTGTATTATTACATTATGACCTCTAAAAACTTTGTACAAGGGTATGATTGGAAGTTATTAATTCTCTGCTTGGTTTTGTCCTCCCAACCAATAGGTCATTGCAGCGATTACTTATCAAATAATTACAGCGGATACACAGTATGCTGAGATTCCTCTTGCCGCTGTTAACCCAATCTTTCAACACAAGGTTCTGTACACTTGTTATTTGTCTATTTAAGATTCATCATTCAATAGGGCCAATAATTAGACAAATGCTTAGTTGGGAAGTCAGGTTGCAAAAAAGTTTTGAGTGACATTGTGATTTGCATCTTTAGTACTTTGAAATGTACTTTAAACTTTTCTTTTCATTATAATGCCTACTCTTGCTGAATCAAGGTTTTCAGTTGTTATTACGAGTCTTGTGCACTTGATTTTGGTTTTGGAATTTACTTTAACTGATTAAGTTCAGGGAATTGGTCGCTTGTTGTACTTGGAATTGAGGAAAAGACTGCAGAGTGTAGGTGTTCAAACTCTATTGTGTTGGGGAGACAAAGAATCTGAAGGGTTTTGGGTCAAGCAGGTATTTTGAAACAGTTTGTTTGAATTAAGTTAAGATACAGTTGGTGGCTCTAATTCATCATATATTCACTAAGAAAGGATTTCTGATGAGTTTATATTTTTCAATTGATAACATTTCTTTTAGGGCAAAACATCTGAATTGAAATTTTACTTTTAAATATACAGTAAAAGAGAAATGTTTTGGGCCTTGACGAGAAATGGACAAGTTATATGACCAATGGTGATTAAGATTTAAGCAATTGACATTGATAATAGATGAAAAGATCTACTAATTAATTTATTAAATAATTGCAATAATCTTATATCTGTGTAAAATAAATGCAGGGGTTTTCTGTGATCGGTCAGGTGACAAAAAAAGGCAGAGCTCGCAAACTTCCAATCAAGGCTGACATTAGAAAAGCATTGTGCTTTCTTGGTGGTTCAACTCTGATGTCGTCTCAAGTTCTCAAAGATAGCTCATCCCAATCAGTAGAGCTTCTGAGTCTATGCTTACCAACAGAGTCTCCTCAACTGAATTTTAGGAATTTAGAGTCGACACAAACAACAAAGAGCAATGAGCCTCCCAAAGAAAATAACCAGTTAACTCTGAGTAGGTGTTCTGAGTCTGAAAACATAGAAACTGGGAAAATTTCAGTTGATGGTAAAGTATTGCTCAGCAAAGGCTTGTTCATTTACTTCATGTTCTCTTGGTGTTTTGCAAAACAATAAAATAAAAGAAAGTAATGATGCATGACTTGTTAACTCTTCTTGCATGGTTTTTCATTTTGTGTTACTGTCGGTCAAGCAGAAAAAGCAAATAAACAATAAGGAATGGGATACTATGATAAGCAGTTGAAAAACTGTTGGATTGTGTTTTCCTGCTGCAACTTACGTATTTTCCCCCTCGTAGGTTGCCAGGATATAGGCTTCCTGCCAGTTGTAATGAAATGCAGTGTGGCTAATGCATCTGGAATTCTGGAATGTGGAGGCAGCAACAATGATAATTGCTCTAATTCAATACATGGAACTAAGAGAAGGATGTGGGAAACCTCATGCACCTCATTGATGTCAAAAAAAGTGAAGGCTACCCAATCAAATGACTATGAACTGGGTTCTGACTATTCTAATTGGACAAATGACGGTAGAATCACTACTCCTATTGATGGAAACTGCTTGTTAACTATCAGAGATGAAGTTCGGCCTGATGCTTCACTAGCAAATTATGGGAGTATTATTTTGAAGGAAAAAGTTGAACGCCAAGCAGGTAATATCATAAATGAAGACTGTACTGCAAAATGTAACAAGATTATGCTGATGAACATCGATGATGAAGTTAAGAAATCATGTCTTACCAAGGTATTACCCACCTGATCTGAAAATTTTGATATATGAATATGGAAATAATATACGAGTGACATTTTTCACAGCATTTTACCTTGATAATTACTTTGAATATATCTGCTGATATAGATAATCGAAGATCTGGGTGGAGCTGTCGCTTCCGATGGACTTGCAAGCACACATGTTGTTACTGGAAAAGTTAGAAAGACACTAAATTTCTGCACCGCTCTCTGTTCAGGGTCAGTACTCAGTTTTTAAGTATGGATTTTCTGGTAGTATTTAAGACAGCTTACTGTAAAATGATTTACAAATTCTTATAGCTGTGTCTGATGTGGATGCTTATAATAATATACAGAGCTTGGGTTGTCTCACCTGGATGGTTGAAAGAAAGCTTCAAGAAGGGCAGATTTGTTGGTAGGTTACTAATTCATTTCTTAAAACTCACATGAACGCATCTCAATCTCACTTGACGCACCTTTTTCTTGCACAGATGAAACGCCCTTCATCTTGAACGATGAAGATTACAAGACTAAGTACAGAATGGAGCTGAAAAGTGCAGTCCTCAGAGCAAGAGCAAGGCCCGGTGCATTGCTTAAAGGTCTCGATATATGGCTGGCAACTCATGTCCAACCTCCAAGCAATACTCTCTCAGCCATTGTTGAATCTGCTGGAGGAAATGTAAGTGAAGTTAAATAAGCTAAATTACTCATTTTGGACAAAAGGCCATATGAAAAACATAATTCCTGCATCAAACTGATTAACTCTGAGTTTGTTGTGATGAAAACTTGATCAGGTTATTCGGGCTAAGAACAAGATGAACGACGTGTCAGTAACCATACACGTGGCGTGTGAAGACGACATGGATGAAGCTCAATCAGCAGTGAGAATGGGGATTCAGACATTCAGCAGTGAGTGGCTCATCAACTGCATCATGACACAACAGCTTGATCTTGAGGCTCCCCAGTATTTAGAGTCCCTATAGTATAGACCCTTTCATTAGGCTAATATATCATTATGGAGTTAGAGAATGGTTGCTCAATTTAAATAAATAAAAATTACAAAATTAGGATTTAGATCTTTTTGTGAATTCTAAGCAAACATGTGATTAGGATAGACACTTTAATTTATTCAACTTAGTCACATAGGCGTGACATTTACATCATTTTGCGTCTATTAAAGTTATAAGTTTTGGTAATTGATAGTATATGATTTTTTTTTCTATATTGTGTATTATGTCATAAAATATAAAAGTAATAGCATTACCAAACATAATCATACTGATAATGTTGCAAGTATAATAATAGGTTTCCAAATAACAACCATTTATACCTTTTATAGCATTACCAAGCATAATCATAATGATAATGTTGCAAATATAATCATAGGTTTCCAAATAACAATCATTATACTCCTTTTGTTTGTAAAAATTAAATGGCACTACTTGGTTTTTTTTTCTTTGTTCTCTGCATCTGTTGGGCCTGAGCCAATGGGTTATGGCCCATTTAGTTTAATAAGCCCACTCCTTCTCAAATCTTAGGTATGATTGGAAGCCTCCATATAAAAGTCACTGATCGATCGATCGACATTTTTGTGATTGTGGAGTTGAGAAGCTTGTGGTTGTGGTGTGCTACCTCTTCCGACGAGCCTTTGGCAGTCTTTCTCCCAACACCGATTTTGAGTCCACCTAAGCGGGTGATGGCCTGAACCCACGTCCGTAACCAAACCGCGAGACATGACTCGAAGGCGGGTGACCCAACCTCATCGATTTTTATTTAGAACGATACTGATTAAAATTCAAGATTAAACTTTAAGATTGTTTAAATGAATCAACTTAGAAACTCAAAATCTAATCGCTAATTAGAATTAATTCTAAAATAAATAAATAATAATATGAAGTATATATATTAGAAAATAAATTGCCGGTAAAATGGTCAACAAAACGTAGCGGGAAGTCTCACGAGCGTGTTTTCCGGCGGCCGGCATTCATCTGCTCTGCGCAATTCCCTTTACCCAGACTTAAAAATGGCGGCAGAGTCACTGCGCGCGGCCTTCTTAACCGAAGCTCGGCTCAGTTGTCGAGGGACCTTCTCAAATTATTATCCGAAAATCCGAGTTTCTGCAAATTTCTGCTCAAGAGCTTTTCGGGCTTCTCAGGAACCCCTCGACGACGATAAGAACAAATTCTACAAGGAACTCGGTTTGCTATTACCCCTTCACTTATAAATCGTTTGCGTTGTTAATATTCTTCAAGAATAATTGTATTAACTTGTATGCTTTTGTAGATGGGCTATAGTCCATGGATGGGTATTTGTTTACATTGTTTGTGAGTTCTTATCTTTACTAATTCACTCCAAGAACCATTTGCCTACAATTACATTCTTTGGGTATTTCCGAAATTCATCTTGAAATGATGTTTTTGCATGGAATTTTATGGAGAACACACCTTACCTTCAAATGGGGGGTAATGCCAACTCTTTTCATGGGTTTTCGGGGAAGATAAAAAGAACAACTGGAAGTACTCCCACCGTCCCATATTAATTCACATGTAGAAGGACACTCTTTTTAAGAGAAACTGTTTTATTGACTTTTTACACCTATGAATGAAGAGTATTTTGAAATAAATTGGGTATTATGAGAGTGTTTTATTTTCATTTATGGGTGTGAAATTTATTGTGGGACGTTTTGAAGAAAAGTGTGAGAGTTATTAGGGAACGGAGGGAGTAGTAGTTAATTGGATACTGATGAAACTTATCCCTTCTTTTGCTTGGCTTCTTGTATATTTGCACTGGTTCTTACCCTTAGCATTGGTTGATCTTCTTTTAGGTATGTTTTCATTGAGAAAGAGAATAGAAGATTCGGTTCTTCGTGCAGAGATGTTAGGACCAACAGCCTTGGAACTTGCAGAAGCAAAACATGTCAATCATGAAGAAGTAATCCGCGACTATGACTTGTGGGATGACTTAGGTAAATCGAATGAAGTCCTTACTGAACTGGCCAACAGTGCTAAGGTGGTTGAAACACTGAGGGATCTTAAATATAAGGTACTCCCTTTTAAATCATAAACAATCTTACTTGTTTGACTAGTGAGTTTGTTTGGTCTTGTTGCTATGGTATAACCGTAGCCTAGTGGATGCCAACTATATTTATTGAATTCTTTTGATTATGTATCCAAGGAAAATAATTTAAGTGTTGTTCCATGTTTACTTTGTTCGAGAAATTGAGAATTTATAATGCAGGCAGAGGAAGCTAAACTTATCACAGAGCTCGCGGAGATGGATGCTATTAATGACACACTTTTCAAGCAAGCATATTATGCTTCTTTAGATGTAAACAAGTTTCTGGATAAGTATGAGATGTCCAGGCTTCTTAAGGAGCCGTATGACATGGAAGGAGCATGCATCACCATTGAATCTAAAAGTGGAGACTTATACTCTGAGGTTCGAAATAGTTATCTGCTCTCCTAATATTTGGCGTCGGGGAGGTCTCATGCAAGAGGATTTACTTGGAACTGCAATGGATATGAAATTTACTCTTCATGATGTCCTGGAGTTCAATTTATTAGCTCAGATTCTTGCTTTGCTATTATAGTTTATTTTTCTTTAATTATGTTCTCTGTCGATTCCAGAGATGGACAGCACTGCTCGCGCAGATGTACATGAAATGGGCTGAAAGACAGGGTCATGCAGGGAGGATAGTTGAGAGACATGCTTCAGATAATGGTGGGATAAAGTCTGCCACTATTGAGTTAGAATTCAGATTTTGTTATGGATATCTATCAGGGGAAAGAGGCATCCACTCTCTGATAAGGAGTTCCGAAGATACTTCTGCTCTTCCTGAGGTACATAAACTGGTTTCTCTAAATGCAATTAGATAATTCGATCTCCGATTTTGGTCCCTTGGTTTTATCCAGAAAGTTGTTGAAAAATGTTTTTTTCATATTTGTTCAGTTCAAGAAGTAGCTACCATATAAGCTTTTTGTTCTCCAGTGGAGCAATTTTATTGAAGTTTAATTTCTATTGTGCAGTTTTGTTATATCACAGTTTGTATATGAGTGGTTAAACTTTTGATTATCTGTTGCTTCTGATATTTCAATCATTAGGAATGCTTAATTTGAACAATTTTTACTAGATATTTGTTCTATAACGCCTCTCTCGTCATCTTCTTTCCATCTCTCTGCTTTTCAGGTTAGCATGGCTTCTGTTGATGTGATTCCTCTGTTCTTACAATCATCTCCTGATCTTTTGATTAACGACGACGAGATACTAATTTCATGCCCATCAAATTCCGAGGACAATCCACGTAGGACTTCATCGGCAGTTCACATACAGCATTTATCAACAGGTTTAGAAGTTCAATCTACAGGTAAGCATATATAATCTGGTAACAGTGGTTTGATTATCATTTGAGCAATCACTTGGGGGAATTCGGAAAAAAGCCACCCAAACATGCCTAGTTTAGAAAAATGTCACCCTTAATTTTTTGAACAAAATGCCACTCATGAATGTCATTTTTTAGCATTTATGTTTATCTTTAAAAGTGTGGTAGGATATCTTTTGTGCATGCCTTCAATGGCTTAAGAACTCACAGAAGTTGAAGATTTCTTTGGTGAGCAGAAAAGCCTGAGGAAGGCTGATACTAACAGACTAGTTCACACACAGGTGAAAGGAGTCGGTTTGCAAACAAAATTAAGGCGCTCAATCGTTTAAAGGCTAGGCTTCTCGTTGCTATGAGGGAGCAAGGAATTTCTAGCTTGGAAAACTTCGAGAATAGTGGGAAAATGGATAGGTGGAGTCGAGAAATGCGGAGGTATTTCTTCCAGCCGACCAAGATGGTACATGATCTCAAGAGTGGAGTTCAGCTTTCAGATGTAAATGCAGTTTTGAATGGAAATCTTGATCCTCTTATTGGTGCTCACATCAATTCTAGACAAGCTACTGCTGCCACTCAACCAGGTTAACATGTTATTTGTCTTCCAGAATCATGCTTGTATAATTTTGATTTGCCTTCTACTCGAGTTTAATTTTACAATCAGAAATTTTGGTGGTATATCAATTGTATTATGTGTAATTCACATTTTAATGTATATGATCAGATATTGGTTATGTCAACTTGTATTGTAGAGATGGTAATGAATTATTCTGTACTCAATTTAAATTTTACATTTTATTAGGCAAGTATTTTTAGGAATAAGTATTTTATTTATTTTTTAGACCGTGAAGAATACTAGAGTATTTTATTTTTTTCTTTGAAGTGTAGAATTTATTGTGGACGTCCCGAAAAAAAAAAGTAAAATTCAAATTGGGACGGAGGGGTATATAATGTGATTAAAATGAGGTTTCCTTGAAATTCAAATTTTTTTCAATGTTTTGTTGCGTTATATTTAAAAAGGTGAATAGTTGTTTTCAGAAAATATAAAAAAGTAAATGAAAAATATACAGTAGAACAGACGAAAATAGAATAATGAGAAATTTAAAAAAAAAAAATGAAAAAGGTGACAGTTTCAAGTCACTAACATTTTATGGATCTGGGTTTTTACGATAAAAAATGTTAAAATTTTCACAGGATTTTAAAAGATTAAAAAAAAAAAAACGATTATTACTCAATCGAAATTCAATGTTACTTAAAAACAATCAACTGATATTCACTTTGAATTTTTAAATTTTTTTAAAGACTTCATTGGTATTCATTTAAAATTTTTTGCTATTTAAAAATAAAAAATATAAGGATTCAAAGAATTCTTGTGTTAGATGAATTTTAAAAAAAATTCTACTGTATTCTATGAATACTAATAACCCCATTCAAATAATTACAATTATATATGACTCGAAACATAATATATTATATACGGATTATTTTAATGAGATACTTATTTGCCTAATAAAAAAATAAAATATTATATATGGATTTATTCCCTCAACATATACATAAAACAATAACAAATAAAATAAAATATTTAATTAATACTCTCAGATGATTTTCCAAAAAATCAACAAAATTATCTATATATTTACCATGCAATTCTCTATATCCAAAAATTATAGCAATTTTTATAACAATTGAACTGGTGGATGAATCTTCGCATTACCGGTTAATGAAGATCATTATTTAAGAGGAAATGATATTACAAAGATTTTTTTTTTGATATTTTTCAAAATTTGAATGTATGAAAAAAATCTTAAACTCTTATTATTGTATATTAAAATCCATGAAAATTCTGCAAAATCCATAAAATTTTACAGAATTCATCAAAAATTTAATTTAAAGTTTAGCAAAATCTAATAAAATAATTAAAATCCTGCAAAATCTTTTAAATTCACATGATTTTTTCTAGCTATTTTTTTAAAATTCTAATTTAATACACCCCTTTAAGCCAAATTAATGTGAAATAATAATAAGATTTTGATGGACCATCAATCTTGCCCTAATGGAAACATCATCATCATATAACGCTACGTATCTTATTACATTTGGGGGTTTTCTTCTCCTGCCTGTAACCCTAGAACACTTATCTCTAGCAAGGACAAAATTGTAATTCTGAGTGGCTAATATAAAATTAGCCGTTGCCAGCCAGACATCCACAAGGACAACGGACACACACGAGAGAGGGGGAGGAGAGAGAGGGAGAGCGCTCCCGCGGGAGAGGCGCACCTACCCAGGCACAGAATCTCACGCCGACAAATTAGTCTTCTTGCCCTGTAAGAATAAAAAAAAATGGCTACTTCAAGTAAGTTCTTGCACAAATTGTTGCTTTTAATTCGTTTTTAAATCTTGTAATTTAAGATTAATTAATGGCAACTTAAAGTAAGTTTTTGCATAAAAGTTAGTATTTGATTTTTTCCCCCTAAATCCTGTAACGATTTTTTTTCTTTTTCTTGTGTTTGCAGTCTGAATTTAAGTAATCAGGATTCGTTCTGTTGCATTTTTCTAACTCGTTATTAAGAATCAAGATTCTTGAAAAATGGTGATGCAATAAGATTCAAGAATCTTGATGTAATGAGAATATGAAGAGGGTGAAACATCAGAAATCAAGATTCTTGAAAAGGTGAAGTATTACTGCAAATCTTTCTGTCAATATAAAGTTGGATTTCTGTTTTTCTATGTGGATTGGATAATGTAAACTAGAAAACTCTATTCTCTGTTGATAGTTTGGTCTTAATTCTTGAAATGGGATGATGTTCATCCTTCTTTTGGGAGAAATGAGATCTGTGATTTTACTCAAATGTAAAGAATGTATATTAGTTTGAGTCTGAAGTCCGGATAGACCTTAATGTCTGATAAAAACTATGTTATGTGTTCTAACAAGTAAAGCTATAGGTCATGACTATGTACCATGTAGTATTTCTTTAATTGTCGGTCAAATCTCCGACGTTACTCCTGAAAAAATCATGCATTAGGAAGTCATTTTCAGCACCTAGTTCAGGCTTCAAGAACGAAAATTTTCATGCATTTTTCCTGATTGGAGGCTTGTGGTTTTCAGAATTTGATTGATCTATGCGCAAGTATATGAGCCACTTCCTGAGGTCGGGGTTATTAAATCGCATTTCGGGCTTTCATGAAAGAGAATGTGTGGCTCCGTCTAAATTTAGGTGGACAGTTCCATGCCTGCCTGTTTGCTTGCCTATAGTTGATATATCTGGAACCAAAAGATTCCGATCTCAAGTTCAAACAGGGTATAAAGGTATAAATGCTTCAAACAGGATATCTTTTTCTGATACTTGTCTAATTGCTCATCGAGAGTTTAAAGAATTATCTCACTTAATGTTTTAGATTTTAGAGTTGGGAAGCTTTCATCTCACTCTCAGTTTCTGAAATCAATGGGGAGCAATATAATGATCGAAGAAAATACAGAAAATTTAAATTCTCAATCCACATATGATATTGCAATGGAGGCACTTTCCTCTCTCATTACTAGCAAACGGAGAGGAGACGGACCAGAAATAAGTACTAAATATACAAAGTTGGAGAGGATGATGATGTATACAAAGGTGAAAATGTGGGAAATTATCATAATCATAATATTCTACTCTGCTTATGCTCTTAGCATATTTTAATATTGACTTAACTGCACGTTGGCTCGGCAGATTTTGGGTTTGGAAGAACATATAGCTGGACTTAAAATTATCCATGTTGCTGGAACTAAAGGAAAGGTATTAATTTTATATTTGCAGCCATCATAAGAAATGACATAAAATGAAAGAGTAAAGTATATGACGAAGAGTTTGAGTTTTACTTGCAGAATTAAAAAATTATATGTGATTTTTTTTTTTTTTTTAACTTATCCTCTCATCCGTCCACTTTTATATTCCTCTTGCCTTTGATTCAGGGTTCGACGTGCTCGTTTTGTGAGGCTATTATGAGAGAGTGCGGATTGAAAACTGGGCTATTTACTTCTCCGCATTTAATTGATGTGAGAGAGAGGTTTCGTCTAGATGGGTCAGCATCTAAAATCTTATACTTCAATTATATTTCTCTTGTCAAATGAAGGTTGCAAAGGGTTGAAATGCTCCTGATATCCTTCTAACTCTTGGTTCACCCCATGATGTTGAAATAAAGAAAGCATATCAGATTTTCTGTAATAGTTTGTCCGAAGAATTTGAATGTACTGAATGGAACTGGCAGCATATGTAATTCGTACGATAAAAAATACTTGGTTATTTGGTCAAGTTGAGTTTCATTAAGTGAAACTATGCTGATCATCTGTAGGCTTTTAAACTTGTAGCTGATTTATTCTTTTTAAATTTTGCTTTGTTTTTTAGGGGCTTTACTTTCTCAAACCAGGTTAATCGACCTTGTTGAAATACTCATATTGCAGGGTAGGCAGAGACCTATATTTGGAGTATGATATCTACGAAATCCCAATGGAAATTAATAATGAACTTTAGGACATAGTTTTCTTTTGCGTATATTGCTACTTTGTGATAATAGAAACATATTCTTTTGGGATTATTATGCCATTCTGTTCCCTTATTTTCTTCTCTCTGGCTCCTAGGTTGGATATATCTGAAGAAAAATTCCTAGACTACTTTTGGGAATGTTGGCATCAGCTAAAGGTATGCAAATAAACTTAATTATCTTGCAAAGTATTCCATTTTTTAAGCTATTTGTTCTAGTATACCTTGATTTTCAAATTATGTCTTTGTTTATTCTCCTTCTGTCGCTCCACCTCCACGGAAGAAGACCTAATAACCTGATTCACAAGCCAAATAGTGATTTTTTTTTTACTTTATTATCACCAAGATGGTCCATGGAGCTAGCAATTCTAAAGATGGTTGGACTTTACAAATTCTATATTTGTCTTGCTTCTAAATTAATAATTGATTGATACTTCATCATCATTTTTCCTGTGTTGGTCAAGGGAGCCGATAATTGTTAACTATATTTATAAGTATTTGAGATAGAAATAAGGTGCTCTATTCTTTAAGTTTGGTTATCCTATAATTATTGTACAGCCTTTTAAAGTTTGTTTTAGCTTGTTTCTCCTTGTATATTAATTTCCATCTGTAGAATTGCTTTTTCATGGAAATTTTCTATTAACAGGAGAATGTCACAGATGACTTGCCCATGCCCCCGCTTTTCCAGTTCCTAACTGTATTGGCCTTTAAAATATTTGCATGTGAAAAGGTACATATTGATGTCCTATGGCAATCTCTCTCTCTCTCTCTCTCCCCCCCCCCTCTCTCTCTCAAAACACGCACGTGCATCCATACACACACAGATGGGGACTACAGTTGATTGGAGATGATAGATCTCTTACTGCTCTAAAGTTTATTAGCATTTTGAGTCGGATAAAGCAATTTTTGTTATAATATATGACTCTTGCCTTAGAAATTTATAAATCTTTTCATGGATAACGTCTTGATGGATTCACTAGATTATTTGGGGTTATTGATAGAGATGGAGTAGTATAGGGGATTAAATCATGGAGAGTATATACGAGATGAAATAGTAAACAAAGTGAACAAAACCATCTTCAGGAATATGAATAACAAAATTATATTTCTACTTATTACTTAGTCTACAAATACATAGTTGGTATAAATAATGATCTCAGCTCATTAGGAGGGATATACGATGAATAACTCTTATAATCAGTCAATATCTTTTTACAAATTCTGAAATTCAGTAAACATCTTCTTATTTTATTGGCTCTTCACTCCACTAATCATGAATTATGATCATAATTCCATTAATTGACGTAGCTCAGCCCATCTTCTGATCTGTATAATTTGATCATTAGTCATTAGTAGCTCAACCACATAAGCTGACAACATTTCCATAATTAGGATAAACATCGAGGCTATAATGCAATACTTTATCCAATGTAAACATGTCGATAAATGCTTTTGATTTTAAATTAATTTTTTAATAGATGATTGTGTTTGAAGGTAGATGTTGCTATCATTGAAGTTGGTCTTGGAGGTACCAGGGACTCGACGAATGTGGTAATTGTTTTATTTTCACTGGCTTTCATGTGATCTTTAGTCAATTTTGTGAACTTTAACTGCACAAGCTGCTATGTGTTTGTTGAAACTTTGTTTTGTTATTAATTACTTGATTGTCTTTATCGTATCCTTCTGTGATGACTTGTGTAGATCAAGGATCCTGTGGTCTGTGGTGTTAGTCCACTGGGCATGGATCATATGGAAACACTGGGTGCGTTCGTCTCCGCTTTATATTCTCACCAATTTAATTATTTTTAGTTCAGACCTGATCACTTGGGATCACACTCTGTGTCTCTTTTACTTCTGCTATTTCCATCTTCTTGTGCACGCACTGCATTTAATTTATGTGTGTTCCAAAATAATATGCAGGGGATACACTGCCGTTGATTGCTTCTCACAAAGCTGGCATATTCAAGGTACATGCACTTAAGAGGGGCTTTCCTCCCACTATATGTTTCCAATTTTGTCATTTTCGTCCGTCCCACTATATGTTTCCCATTTGCTTTTTTATCTTTCTTGGAAACTACTATTTTCATTACTTTTTACACTATTCCCATTACTTTCTCACTTTTTCCATCACATCACTTATACTTTTTCACTTTTGCCTTAATCTGTGTGCCCAAAAGCAACGAGAAACTACTATTCAATTTCTTTTTTTTTTCATTACTTTTTACACTATTCCCAATTTCCCATTACTTTTTCACCTTTTTCATTACATCACTTATACTTTTTCCACTTTTGTCTTAATCTGTGTGTCCAAAAGCAACGGGAAACATATACCGGGAGGGACGGAGTACCAAACTGGTTCTTTTTCTAAGTACTTTTTTTTAAAACTTGCTGATGTTTGCTCTGCTCTTTAAGCCTGAAGTCCCTGCATTTACGGTACCACAATTATCTGAAGCAATGGATGTTCTACAAGAAAGGGCCAGGAATTTGACGGTATTCAAACCTTTACTTAGAGATCTTCATATATATGTTGCACATATTCCACAGCTATTTCTTATGCATCATGATTCGTAATGTTTCTGATTCGTCTGTTTGACTTGCTGCAGGTCCCCTTGGAAGTTGTTGCCCCCCTTGATCGTATAAAATTGAAAGGGAAGGAACTGAGCTTGTCTGGTGACCACCAACTTACAAATGCTGGTCTTGCTGTTGCCCTTTGTAAAAGCTGGCTCCAGAGGACAGGAAATTGGAATAAACTGTTCCCACATGTCAGTTTTGTGCTCAATTTCGGTTTTATGATCTGTCTGACCAGTTTGTTTGTTTTGAGGCATACGAGAGTATTTTTGGCATTTTAGCTTAATGGAACCTTATAGTGAAAGCAAATATGAGTCTAGTAAACAGAGCCCTAATTAGTTTTTACCTATAGAGTTTGTTATAAGTAATTGAAGCTCAAATTCCTTCTTATGTATGTAGTGACAGGATGATGCACGATTTTCAGTTACCTTTTATAATGATTCCGTTGACCATTGGTGTATGTGAATAAGAAAGGACTACATGGAACGAAAATGTGAAAAAATGAAGTGTGTTTTGGGTAAATATATATATGTCATTTGTTGTTTTCCAGAGTATCAAGATTGAGTTATTAATTTGATGATCCCATGATATGTGAAGTGATTAAATCCTTCTTTAGAAAATAACTGCATTCAACTTATCTATCATGATAGGAATAAGAAATACCTTGTTCACTTAAATTGTCTCTCTTTCTACATAATAATGGTTGTATGTTTGAATGTTTTTTTTTTGGCGATTCTACCAGTAACTAACAACATTATTCGGACGTGAATCAGGCTGACCTGGAAGACTGTTTACCCGACGCATTTTTGAGGGGTCTCTCAACTGCCCGTCTTTCTGGAAGAGCTGATATTATTTATGATTCTTCTTTGCCATCTCCTGGTATGGCTGGTCCTTCGGGTGATCTGATCTTTTACCTGGACGGGGCACACAGTCCTGAAAGCATGGAAGCTTGTGCCAGGTGGTTTTCTAGCACCGTGAAAGACGGCCCCACCGGGTCATCATCTCCATTATTCTCTTCTAAGCTTCAACACGAAGCTTTAATTAATGGTAATACTGAACGAGGAAAGAATGAGCTGGAGAAAGTCTCCAAGAAGGTACAAATTTCTAGTGATCATTGTAGTGATGAAGTAAGATCTTCCCTTTCTATATGTACCAACTCTCGAGTGCAATATCTCAAGCAGATTCTCCTATTCAACTGTATGGATGTTAGAGATCCCCAGATTCTTCTTTCGAAACTTGTCGACACCTGTGCGTTATCAGGTATTGGGGACCCATCTTCGTGATTTGATCATTAAAGTGATTTTCTTCACGGATTTTTTATATTAGTATATTAATCAAATATTTCGAAGCATAGTCTGATCTTATATTGCTACCTACTTTATTTGTGGGTTCTTGTAAACTTATGAGAGTGTTGGATTCAGGTACTTATTTCGAAAAAGCTATATTTGTGCCGGGTATCTCGACTTATACCAAGGTCACTTCTGGTTCGTCGGCCATCCTCTTAGACACCCCTTCCAAGGATTTAACTTGGCAGTCTAACCTTCAAAGAGTATGGGAGAATATTATTCATGGCACAGGTAACCTTCAATGAAGTATTTTAATGCTACAAATTTCAAGGGTCAAAAAATTGTTTGCACTTCTTGCCACCTACTATCAATGTGAATTATGATACATTGACATATGTGCACATAGAAATATTGCGTACACGTTAGATCATGCACGAGGTTTTATTTTTTGAGTTGTAGATGCTGCTTTTGAGAGCCAAATGCCGGAGAATACTCCACCTCGCAACTTCCTTGATGAAGATGTTGGTTGCAGCAGTGCCGTGGTTTCTTCGCTACCAATTACTATCGATTGGTTAAGAGATTACGTCAGGCAAAACCCGTCTTCCCGAATTCAGGTAGCATTAGCTATACTTCCGTACAAAATTAAGTTTCCACACCACACCTCGCATATGTATATATGTTATGAACAATTGGCCTACTTATGCACGCATATACAGCACATGTATATAATATGCATGCATCCATTTCCCGGTTGTTTCTTACACTGAAAAAACCTCGTAAAGGATTGCTAATTATGTCTGCATTCACGACGTACATGCAGGTTCTTGTTACGGGGTCGTTGCATCTCGTTGGAGACGTGTTAAAGCTACTGCGGAGGTAATCCAGAATTATGTTTTTCAAAGCAAAATGGACATCTTATTATGCTTAAGATCCTTAGAACTGTGGGGAATTTCTGTCTCCCTCTCTGTTTCACACACGCACATCCACACGCATCTTTACTTATATTATTTCGTTCGGTTGTTATCTATCGATTGACATCTTATTACACAAAAGATGATATAGTTTGATGGTGCAAGCTGTTGATTATCATATATTACTAAGTGTTATCCTAGTACTGGACAAGTGATACTTGAACACATACTTCTTCCCTAGCTAGTTATATTAATTCATGATCAGTTCCAAAACAATGTCCCCAAGACTGAAAATAGAATTACAAAAATGGCAGAATTAGGCATCTCCTGAAATCCATCTCCTGAGAGTGGTACATAAGCTTGGGAATCCAATTTCACCACCTCCACCGGAAATATGCACTCGGATGTCGACGGATCCTCCGTCACCATGTGCCCCAGCCCCTCGAAATCACACTGCGTCTCGTTCTGATAGTGGAACTGGAAGTGCATGTTGAAGGCGTACGAGACATTTTGCACGAAATCCAGATGGCTGCACGATCCGCCTGGAGACATGGCAGTGCAATCGGCTTCGCGACAAGCTTTATCCATCTGTGATTTCAACTTTGTTACGTCCGACCGGTTCCCGTTGAACACACACCATCGTTCGGGCATTAGCATGATTCCCTTGGCCTCCACCGGATAAATATCGCGCCCTTGTCCGGAGAGATCGATCTTATACTTGGGATGTCCGTTCGACATGTAGATGCCCCAATGCCGTGTGAAAGAGGAGCCATCCATGTAAAACATCTTATTTTCATCAGTTATCGCTTGGATGAAGATATCTATGGGTGCCCCGGGGCGCATTGGGGTCCCCTTGTTGCTCGTCACCCACGGGAGCAACGACTTATAGAATCGCTCTGCCATTGTAGTGTTTGCCCCAACGAAGCCGTCCGTCGGCCAACCAATCTGGCCGACAATTAGTTTGACGTCGGATGCTTTGGCTTTGATAAGAGCCCAAATGAAGGCATCATGCATGATCTCGATAATGTTGGTATACACCATGCCGTTTACGTCCCTAACAACGAACGTGGTTTTGTTGTCTGGGATAGCAAAGTTAAGGTCGAGGTTGTACTCATGAACGTCGCTGATTGGATTTATATTGACGACGAATGGAGCATTGTTCTCCCGGAGTAGTCCGAGAAATTTAGTCATGTCCGGCTTGAGCTGGTCGAGAAATTCGGCCTCCGATGGTCTTAAAGTTTTGGTGTTCATCTTCAATACTCCCTTATGATTAGGGATTGTCACCTTCATTTTATCTCCATACCCTTCATCATAGAGCACCTTTTGCATGGCCACCATTGCATCTAAGGCATCGTTCGATACCTCTATGTTGATCGTTCCCATCGAAAGTGCAAAGTCACTAATATAAATCTGCCTGCAAAATCCGAGAAAAATACTTTTCATAATAATCTCACGACGTATTCCGCGGGGTGGCTTTAGGATTATCTTACCTTATGTTAGAACTATTGAAAAATTGTTTCCTCATTTGGACCCAATAGTTAGCTTCCTCGTAAGTTTTGAATGGTTTGGCGTAAGGGATGTTTATAGTAAGTTCGATTCCACTTCCGTCGAAGGCCCGTAACATGTCTTCCTCGCTAGAGAAAATTCGGGCCGCCGGAATCCCATTTTGTAGCATCAAATCCACCACATTGGAAGGGAGCAATTTCTGAGCATTTTGCCTACCCCAATTCATGCCTATTTTAGCATCTGCCATGTTTATTACTAGCAAATATAATATTGCAAGGGGAATCATTTTGAAAGCCATGAATAAAATCAATAAAAATTAGCCCTGGTACGAGGTTCTTGTCTCTTTTACAGGACTAATTTTTCTACAGGAAGATTTTTAGGTAATTGCCTCCCTCCCCCTTCAGAGGTAATGGAAAACAAAGAGGAAGTTGTGTTTTTATACATTTTTTTGGTTGACTTATATTAGGTTTCCTATTTTAGTAAAGAACAACTTTTCATATTTATTATTGTGGAGAATTTCACGGGTGAATCTGATTGTTTAAATATTAACAGGTGGAATTTCATGTGGTTCATAGATTTATTTAACTAAAATCTAGAGACAATTGTGTTGTGTTACCCCGTCCCAAACAACATTGCACGATTTACTATTCACCCCTCATAAAAACTTCTAAATTGCGTCCCATTCCACTGATGATTATACACAAATATCTTTGTTTTATTTTATTCACTTAAATTGAACAATGCACACTCAGTCAATTTTTTAAATTCATTTAAATGCTATAAGTCAACTTCCATAAAAAAATCTCAGAAAAGTCAAGTATGCACTCCCGTCCATAAAATTTTCTCTTCTTTATTTGGAAACAATCTTCATTCATAAACAAAAGTTTGGAATCCACAATACTCTCACTTCTCCTTTACTTTATATATCATTTCAATATAATAATAATTTTCATTAATTCCCGTGTCAATTCTAAAAGGGGAGGAAGTTTCATGAACGGAGGGAGACAATAATATTAGTTTTTACAGACAATTGTATCAGTGATGTATCGTGAACAAAGTGCACGTAATACTTTTTCATAAAGGGTAAAATACTATACACGAGGTTAAAAAGAGGGAGAATCTTGAACCTATAACCATCTTTGGATTACATAGAAATTACTTATAATTCAATCTCCTTTTGGCCCACATTTTATGATTTATTTTTACCATAAAATGACAATTTTATCCTCAATGAAGGACCTTTTGCATGATCATGACGCATTTCCATCTATATATGGAGAACCAGCTTCCCCCTCCCTCCATCTTTACAGTCTTCTAAGAACAGAGAGAGATTGAATCTTACATATATATATATCCTCGAAAACCCCGAGTTCATGCATTTTTTTGGTTCATCAATTGACCATAATGCATGAATTATGATCCATATAATTCAATACTCCCTTATTGTTAGGAATTGTTATCTTGATTTGATCTTCACATCCTTCATCATTTATCACCTTCTGCAAAGAGTGCATCACATGCACGACGTCATATATATCAACGGATTGTTGCATGTACATCGCCGTTGCAAATATTGAGTCCGTAGCATAAACATGTTAGAATCTAGTTTATCTTCATTTCAAGAATTTCACGAAGTAACGTGTGGAATTTTGCGAACGGTGCATAGATATTTCTAAACATTTAGATACGATCAAATAACTCGTAGTTACTTCGTCCATAAGAATAATGGTCCTGTTTCTGTTTAAAAAGTTCTTATCGAGTGAGTTATGATGTGATGAAGAGTTAAATCCCATTGGATATATATGTTAAAACAGATGTATAAATGATGGGACATAAATGACATTGTTTGCTCTTCTTGTCACCAACCACGTGTGAATTAAGAATTTAAGGTACACATTTTCTTTGTTTGTGGTTGCTAAAAAACCGACAACCACTTTAAGAATGGGATAATCTTTAGAATACCAAAAATAACTATTATAATCTTAATCTTAACGAAAGACGAAATGGAGTAGGTTATAACACTACAACCTACGCCATGAGGTTGAGAAATTCTTAAAAAGAAAAAAAACCTTGTCTGAAAAATCTAAATTTATTGTTAGGGAAAATGGTATTTTCCGTCCTTTATCTTTCACCTATTATGATTTTGATCCCCTAACTATTAAAATTTGATTTTAGTCCTGTATCTTTCCAAAATGGCGAAAATCTAATTTTTTTTGTAAAGATAAAGTACGAAAATCAAACTTTAAAAAAAATAAAGGATGAAAATGAATTTTTTTAAAGATAAAGGACTAAAATCAAATTTTAATAGTCAAAAGGACCAAAACCGTAATAGGTGAAAAATACAGGACGAACTTTTTTTTCCCTTATTGTTATATAACTTATGTTTAGTTGTACTTCGGCACAAAAATGCGTATAAGACGATCTCATGCAAGACTTGCTCCGTATCGAGGTTGATGGTCGGTGCATTTTGTTGTGTGTTTTGGCATGTTTTATTCAGCAATGCACGAAACAGGGCACGGTATAGTTATAATAGTAAAATCAATCCAAAAAATTCATTCTTGGTTTTATAATTTGTGTAAATCTCTGAATTTTTGAATTTTTTGTATGATTCCTCCAAGTGAATGTTTAATTTCTTATGTATGTCAACCTGCCTTAGCTAGTGATGTCCATCAGTTCCAAAACACTGTCCCCAAGATTAAAAACAGAACTACAAATATGGCAGAATTAGGCCTCTCCTGAAACCCTTTTCCAGGTAGCTTTGGAAAATATTGTTGTGGCTCTGGTCTTACCACCTCCACCGGAAAAACGCACTCTGGCGTAGACGGATCTGTCATTGACACAGACGCTAACCCCTCGAAATCACATTCAGTCTCGTTCTGATACTGAAACTGGAAGTACATGTTGAAGGCGTAAGTCACGTTCTTCGTGAAATCAAGGTGGCTGCACGACCCTCCTGGCGCCATGGTTGTGCAGTCAGCCAGGAAACATGCTTTATTCATTTGATTCCTCAGCTTTGTCATGTTCGACATTTCCCCGTTGTACACGCACCACCGATCTGGCATTCGCATGATTCCCTTTGAAATGGCTGGTAGGATGTCGCGCCCTTTTCCCGACAGATCAATCTTGTACTTGGGCCTCCCGTTCGACATGTAGATGCCCCAATGCCGTGTGAAAGAGCCATCGCCCCAATACGACATCTTGTTTTCATCTGTTAAGCCTTGAATGTAGATATCGATGGGGGCACCGGGGCGCATGGGCGTCCCCTTGTTGCTGCTCACAAACGGCAACAACCCTTTGTAGAATCTCTCTGCGTTGGCGGAGCTCGCCCCGGGGCACCCGTCCGTCGGCCAACCTATCTCGCCAACGATTACTCTGAGGTCGGATGCATTGAGTTTGTTTAGAGCCCAAATGAAGGAATCGTACACGATTTCAAAAGAGTTGGTGTATACGGCACCGTTTACATCATTCATCGTGAGGTTGGATTTTTTGTCAGCGAATGCGAAGTTAAAATCGATGCCCCAATCTTGAATGTCGCCGATGGGAGTTATAGCAACGACGAATGGAGCATTGTTCTGCTGGAGAAAGCGGAGAAATTCAGTCATCTCGGGCTTGAGTTCGTCTAGAAATTCGGCCTCGGATGGTCTTAGACTTGTTTTGTTGATCTTCAATATTCCCCTGCTTTGAGGGATGCTTACCTTGATTTGATCTCCATATCCTTCATCATTTAAAACCTGCTGCAAATTCTTGACCGCTTGAATGGCATCATTGATTGCTTTTTTGTTAAACAATGAATATGCAAATATGTAGTCCGCAATATAAATCTGCCTGCAATATTAAAGATCAAAATCTACGCGACGGTCTCATAAACGAAACAAATTCGAATTACTCTATCATATTTCAAGAAATATGACTCAAATACCAAAATGGAGCACCGTCGCATGCATGAGAAACAACATACAAGTTTTCGTGCATTTTACCTTACGTTGGAAGGCCGAAAATGCTGTTTCCTCGCTTCGAACCAAAGCCTGGCTTGTTGAGGGGTTGCGACCGCCATGTACAGCATCATGGGGATATCTATAGTAAGCTCGATCTCACTTCCGGCGAAGGCGAGTAATAACTCCTCCTCCGTAGTGAAAACTCGGGCCCGACGGATCCCATTCTGTAGTATCAAATCCACCACATTGGAAGGGAGCAACCTCTGGGCATTTTGCCTTCCCCAGTTTACTCCAATTAGTGCATCTGCTACATTTATTTGTAGTAAATATGATGCTAGAAAAATGGCAAGAGGAATCATTTTGAAACCCATGGTAAAAAAAAATTAACCCCGGCACGAGATAATTTTCTCTATTACAGGGCTAATTCTTACCCAAGATTTACCTAGAACACATTGCCTTTTTTTTTCCCTCCCCTGAACAGAGGTAATAGGGAAGATTTAGGGAAAAAAAAAAAAAGAGTTTATTGTTGAAGGATATATGTGGCTATGAGGTTTCCTATTTTAGGGAGAAATGAGTGATAGTTTTTAATATTTATTTTCGTGCCATTGGGAATGAATGGAGCTCGAATTTATGGGCAAATCTAATAAATTGCTAGTCAAATAACTTGTACTATAACTCTGTGCTATTGTGTGAACGGATTTTGCTTTATAATTTGTTAGTTATATTAAAAAGTGACTTGTTCTTAAAAATATACTAGTTGCAAATTAATTTTACAAGTGTCACAGTATATCTATTCTTTCTAAGTTAGTTTTTGTTCCAAAATAGATTTATGTTTGATTAGTCGAGAATAATTTTTAATTAAAGTTGAAAAGTTGAAGAAAAAAAAATCGTGGCTGTTTGGTGATATTATGAAATGCCCTATGTTGTGAATCAATCGACTTCAACAACACTTCAACTATTCAAGCAATAATCAGAACAATGAAGAACTCCTCCTTGCAGAATCAAATGAACACAAAATTGCAGAAAGATAAAAAATTAAAATAACTTAAGAATAAAGGATTTACGTGGTTTGATCAATTGATCTACGTCCACGGATGAGGTTTCTCACTTTCACTAGTCAATGGATAATGTTTACAGAGTACAAAGCTTCTCTCAATAATCACAATGATCTCACTCAGAATCTTTCTGTGTGTTGGTCCCAAAGGGAGGTTTTAGAGAAAGAATACCCTTAAACAAGTCTAGAAGGGGGGGTTGAATAGACTTGTAGGGATTCAAAACCTTTTTCCGAATTTTTGGCTTATTTCAAAAACACCAGACTACTTGAGATAGTTTGAATTTGAAAGTTGTGCGCTGTGTAAATTTGTGCGGAAACGTTTTTGAAGAAAATCAGTTTTATGTGATGTGCACAAGTAAAGAACAGAAAATAAAGGCATGGGACACGAGGGATTTATAGTGGTTCGGACAAATGTCCTACTCAGCTGATCTGTCTCCTCAGCTGGTGTATCAGTCTGCGGATACTTGGATCTCAGCTGATGTGCAAGTCTGCTGGAGTGCACCTTAGCTGGTCTTCTGAACCTTGTCTGGAAACTCTTGATCCTTGGTCCTTGTCTTGTCTGCGACGTGCTCAGCTGATCAGCTGATCTTATGATATCAGCTGATCTGTCTCTTCAGCTGATTTTAACTCCTCTGATGTCAGCTGATCTTAACTCCTCTGATGTTCTACTCTTGATGCTCCAGTGTCAGCTGCTTAAGTCTTCTGTCTTCTGGAATTGGCTAAGTCCTCAAGGCCTTAGCTGGTCTTCTTTTCTACGATAGCTTCGGATCTTCTAGGTAGCAAGGTGAATTCCCCCTTACACAAACCTATCTAATCCTAACTACTCATCAGCTGGCTAACAGGTTCAACTGGTCCTATTACAAGCTGATTGGTTTATTATATCATCAAAACAACTAACAGGAATATCCTAACACTGTGTTCTTCAACCATTCAAGCAATAATCAGAACAATGAAGAACTCCTCCTTACAGAATCAAATGAACACAAAATTGCAGAAAGATAAAAAATTAAAATAACTTAAGAATAAAGGATTTGCGTGGTTTGATCAATTGATCTACGTCCACGGATGGGGTTTCTCACTTTCACTAGTCAATGGATAATGTTTACAGAGTACAAAGCTTCTCTCAATAATCACAATGATCTCACTCAGAATCTTTCCGTGTTCTTCACTCTTGTTTGAATGCATATATATATAAACCCAGATCCTATAACTGAATCTTAAATTCGTAACTAATCAATGAGTTTGTATGGTTACAACCGCCAAGAATAACTGATTAATAGCCCAACAGAATTATGCCTCCAACTGCATGAAATAACCAACTATGTCACAATGGTTTAACCAGCCTTCGTCATCCTCTGTATATAGATTCATGACTGTCAGCTCAGAAATGACTTCAGCTGGAGTGACTCAGGATGTAGATGATTTCAGCTCAGGCTAAACTAACTCAGGGCTGACTTTTAGGTAACTGAGCTTTCAGTAGACAAATGCCTTGAGGATCTAATCACTCAGGAAGTGAGTCAGGAACAGTGCACTCAGACTCAGTATGAAATATTTGCTTAGATTCAGGATCAGAATCAAGTCTCATTTTTCATTCTCAGGATTAGAACTCAGATTTTCAGAATTAGTTTTCATCATTCAAACCCAGCTTTCTTTTATACATAACACCCTATAACTTTGAAATTGTACTAAAATGTCTTGCAATTAATTTTTCTTTTTAAGAAAAGGGAAAATAGTTTTATTCATCCTTTATCTTTCACCTATTATAATTTTGGTCCTCTAACTATTAGTATTTAATTTTAGTCATTTATCTTTAAAAAAAAGGACAAAAATCAATTTTTTCTTTGAAAAGGAAAAGGATGAAATTCAAATTTTTATAAAGACGAAGGATGAAAATAAATTTTTTTAAATATAAGGAACAAAAATCAAATTTTAATAGTCAAAAGGACCAAATTAACGGGCGAAAAAATCATTTTTCCTTAAGAAAATTGTCTCTCAACCAGTTGTTTTCAATTTCTCATTAGGGATTCCGAAAGAGGTTGAAGTGTCAATTTAATAATAAGCCACATCAGGTAAAAAACATGGCAAAATTGTCTAATAACGTAATACAACTGGTAGGTTAAAATTGTTTCCATGAAGTTGTAAAGTTAGTGAACATTTTCATAATGAATATAAAATAGGAGGGCTATTTTTGTTTAATTTAACCATAATACCTTTCACCCCATTAAGATAAAGTTTCTCACCATTTACAGTTTTTTCCAAATAATCAAGTTACTTCTTGAAGAGATCTCCTAGTTAAAAGGAATATAAAAATATAGAGTGGTTGTATTGTATTGTGCAATTGATGTTTATTTGTTGAAATATTTAATAAAAAAATATTCAATCCTAACATTAAATTCTTGCAAGTTAAGTATGTGTTGTAAATTCTTGTAATCCGTCACTTTGATTTGCGTAATTAATTACAAAAAATGGTATGTCCAAGTGATTCTTGAATACCTTAATTTCCTCTGTAAATAATCCTGCCCTAGCAAGTATGTTCATCAATTCCAAAATATTGTCCCCAAGATTGAAAATAATATTACAAAGGTTGCAGAATTAGGCCTCACCAAAATCCCTTCTCGGGCAGGGTACCCTGAATTAGGTTCCGGTTTCACCACCTCCACCGGAAAAACACACTCCGGCGTCGAAGGATCCAACGTCGACACTTTCGCCAACCCCTCGAAATCGCATTCCGTCTCGTTCTGAAACTGAAACTGAAAGTACATGTTGAAGGCATACGTCGCATTCTGCTCGAAACCAAGGTGACTGCACGACCCTCCTGGCGCCATGGCCGTGCAGTCGGCCAGGAGACATGCTTTATCCATTTGGCTCCTCAGCTTTGTTATGTTCGACCGCACCCCGTTGTACACGCACCACCGATCTGGCATTCGCATGATTCCCTTTGATATGGCCGGTAACATGTCGCGCCCTTTTCCCGACAGATCAATCTTGTACTTGGGCCTCCCGTTCGACATGTAGATGCCCCAATGCCGTGTGAAAGAGGCATTGCCGAAATAAAACATCTTGTTTTCATCTGTTAAGCCTTGGATGTAGATATCGATGGGGGTCCCGGGGCGCATGGGGGTCCCCTTGTTGCTGCTCACAAACGGCAACAACCCTTTGTAGAATCTCTCTGCAGTGGCGGAGCTCGCCCCGAGGCACCCGTCCGTCGGCCAACCTATCTCGCCAACGATTACTCTGAGGTCGGATGCGTTGAGTTTGGTTAGAGCCCAAACGAATGAATCGTACACGATTTCAAAAGTGTTGGTGTATACGGCACCGTTTACATCATTGATCGTGAGGTTGGATTTTTTGTCAGCGAATGCGAAGTTAAAATCGACGCCCCAATCTTGAATGTCGCCGATGGGAGTTATAGCAATGACTAACGGAGCATTGTTCTGCTGGAGAAAGCGGAGAAATTCAGTCATCTCGGGCTTGATTTCGTCTAGAAATTCGGCCTCGGATGGTCTTAGACTTTTTTTGTCCATCTTCAATATTCCCCTGCTCTGAGGGATGTTTACCTTGATTTGCTCTGCATATCCTTCATCATTTACAGCCTGCTGCAAAGACTTGACCGCTTGAATTGCATCATTGATTGCCTTTTTGTTGAACAATGAATAATCAAATATGTAGTCCGCAACGTAAATCTGCCTGCAATATTAAAGATTAAAATTTATGCGACGGTCTCATAAACGAAACAAATTCGAATTATTATCATATGATCCATGCGCTTATGGAATCCGAGCACAATCGAATACCAAATGGAGCACCGTCGCATGTATGAGAAATAACGGACAAATGTCACGGCCTATTTCGTCTAATGTTTGTGCGCGAGCATTAATTTTACCTTATGTTGGAAGGTCGAAGATATTGTTGCCTTGCTTGGAACCAAACTTTGGCTTGTATAGGGGTTATGACCGTGGTGTACTTCATTATAGGGATATTTACAGTAAGCTCGATCTCACTTCCGACGAAGGCCCGTAATAACTCCTCCTCCGTAGTAAAAATTCGGGCCTTACGGATCCCATTCTGTAGTATCAAATCCACCACATTGGAAGGGAGCAATCTCTGAGCATTTTCCCTTCCCCAGTTTATTCCTATTAGTGCATCTGTTACATTTATTTGTAGTAAATATGATGCTAGAAAAATGGCAAGAGGAATCATTTTGAAACCCATGGTAAAAAATTAGCCCCGGCATGAGATAATTTTCTCTATTACAGGGCTAATTCTTACCCAAGATTTACCTAGAATACATTGCCTATTTTTCCCAGGTAATTGGGAAGATTTAGAAAAACAAAAAGGTTTATTGTTGAAGGATATATGTGGCTATGAGGTTTCCTATTTTAGGGGAGAAATGAGTGATAGTTTTTAATATTTATTTTCGTGCCATTGGGAATGAATGGAGCTTGAATTCATGGGCAAATCTAATTATATATTGCTAGTGTCACATAATTTGTACTATAACTTTCTACTATTGTATGTACGGGGGATTAATACCAAAATCGTTCTATAATTTTTTTCACTTTTTTGATTTGGTCCCATAACTATGTAATTTTTAATTTAGTCCCATAACAATTCTAATCTTAACAAATTAGTCCCAAATCACCGGAAATGACATAAACGACGTCGTTTAACTCATGTGCCGCATGAGCCAATTCTGCCTGAAAATATAACATGTGACCGGAAAGTGAGTAAAACGACGTCGTTTAATGTCCTTTCCAGCGACTTGAGATTATTTTGGTTATATTTGAATTGTTATAGGACTAAACTGAAACATTATATAGTTATGGGACCAAATCAAAAGAGTAAAAAAGTTATGAAACGATTTTGGTATTAATCCCCATGTACGGGTTTTACTATATAAAAACAATTTTTTCGTCCTTTATCTTTCACCTATTACGGTTTTGGTCCTCTTAATTATAAAATTTGATTTTAGTCCTTTATCTTTCAAAAATTTTGAGTTTTGTCTTTTATCTTTTCAGAAAATTTAATTTTCATTCTTTATCTTTATATAAAAATTTGATTTTCGTCATTTTTAAAGGATAAAGGACTAAAATCAAATTTTAATAGTTAGAGGACCAAAATCATAATGAATGAAAGATAAAGGACGACAAAAATTATTTTTCTCTATATTAAAAGAATATTAGAAAAAAACTTTGAGTTATGATTGACTAGTCGAGAATAATTTTTAATTAAAATTTGGAAAATTGAAGAAAAAACATCGTGCAACTTAGATGATATTAGAAATGCCCTATAACTTTGAAATTATACTAAAATGTCTTGCAATCAGTTTTTTTTTCCAATATCTAAATAGGGATTCCGAAGGAGGCTGATGTGTCAATTTAATAATGAATTTAAATTGGTGGACAATTTTTCGTTTAATTTAACCACAAACCCTTTCATCCCACTAGGCTAAAGTTTCTCACCATTATAGTGTATTCCAACTATAATCAAGTTCCTTATAGAAGTGCTTAGTTATATTTGTCTTTCAATTATTGTAAGTAATCTTATCAATAGTATTTGGATTTGTATTTTTAAATTATAAAATAAAATTTATTTTTGTTTCCAAAAAAAATTAGTTAGACCCAAAGGTTTTTATTATACACAATGAAATTTATAATTATACAATAAACATTTAATTTAATTTCCTATGTCATCTTGTGCAATATTGAAATATGAAGAATATAGAAAAAAACTTATAATTCCCACAAATAATATGCTTCTTTTTTTGTGTGCAAATTTGTCCAAAGAAGGAAGGGTCAATCTCTTGACCAATTAAGTGTTAAATTTATTTGCTGAAAGTGTTACGTATTTAATAAAAAAAAAATTTAATCGTCCAACAATTTTATTGTGCACATTTTTCAATCCTACCTTTATTTTGTTGCAAGTTAAGCATGCCTTGTAAATTCTTGTAATCCGTCACTTTGATTTGCGTAATTAATTACAAAAAATGGTATGTCCAAGTGATTCTTGAATACCTTAGTTTCCTCTTAAAGTAATCCTGCCCTAGCAAGTATGTTCATCAACTCCAAAATAATGTCCCCAACATTGAAAATAAAATTACAAAGGTTGCAGAATTAGGCCTCACAAAAATCCCTTTTCCGGTGGGGTACACTAGAATAGGTTCCGGCCTCACCACCTCCACCGGAAAAGCACACCCCGGCGTCGAAGGATCCTTCGTCGACACTTTCGCCAACCCCTCAAAATCGCATTCCGTCTCGTTCTGAAACTGAAACTGAAAGTACATGTTGAAGGCATACGTCGCGTTCTGAGTGAAACTGAGGTGGCTGCACGACCCTCCCGGTGCCATGGCCGTGCAGTCGGCCAGGAAACATGCTTTATCCATTTGGCTCCTCACCTTTGTTATGTTCGACCGGTCCTCGTTGTACACGCACCACCGATCTGGCATTCGCATGATTCCCTTCGAAACGGCCGGGAAGATGTCGCGCCCTTTTCCCGACAGATCAATCTTGTACTTGGGCCACCCGTTCGACATGTAGATGCCCCAATGCCGTGTGAAAGAGGCATCGCCGAAATACATCATCTTGTTTTCATCGGTTAAGCCCTGAATGAAGATATCGATGGGGGCCCCGGGGCGCATGGGGGTCCCCTTGTTGCTGCTCACCCACGGCAACAACCCTTTGTAGAATCGTTCTGCCGTGGTGGCATTCGCCCCGGGGAACCCATCCGTCGGCCAGCCAACCTGGCCGACGATTACTCTGATGTCGGATGCATTAAGTTTGGTTAGAGCCCAAATGTAGGAATCGTACATGATTTCAAACACGTTGGTGTATACGGCGCCGTCTAAATCCTTGACAACGAGCGATGATTCTCGTTCAACGAATGCGAAACTCAAATCGGTGCCGAATTCTTGAATGTCGGAAATGGGATTTATGGTGATGACGAATGGAGCGTTGTTTTGTCGCAGTGTACGGAGAAACGTCGTCATTTCGGGCTTGATTACGTCGAGAAATTCGGCCTCCGATGGCCTTAAACTCTTGTTGTTCAACTTCAGTATTGCCTTATTAGTTGGGATAGTAACCTTGACTTGATTCCCATATCCTATAATATTTATAGCCTCTTGCAAAGATTGCATTGATTGCATGGCATCACTAATTATCGCTTTGTTGAAGTACATTGAAAATGCAAAGTCTGCTAGATAAATCTGCCTGCATTATTTGAGAATGAGAATACGAGGTGAAACACTTTTTACAAGACAAATTATATTGTTTGAACATTATTAATCATTTCATTAATGAAACAACTAAGAGAGTTTTTGGCTGAGCTTATAAGCTCTTTAAAATATCTTATAAGTTATTTAAAAGCTTATAATATATCTTAGAGTGTTCGGTAAATAAATATGTCTCACAGCTTATAAGATCTTAAAATAAGTTCCTCACATCTTATATATAAACAGTAAAAAAATAAGAAAATATTTTAACTTATTTTTCTCAACACTTCCACCCACAGTACCCACCCACCCGCCTCACCCTGAACACCTCCACCACTCTACAACTCATACCTCAACATAAAAAATAATAAAAATATTTATTTTATATTAAAATTAATTTAAAAAAATCATGATAAATTATGAAAAAACTTATAAGTTGTATTAGCGAAACAATTCAATAACTTATAAGTTACTTAAAAATAACATCCTATAAGCTCTTAAAACAATTTATATATGAGATGTTAGAGTTTATAAAATGTTTAACATAAATTTAGCCAAATGCCCTCTAAATACTGTTTTGAGTTGCACGGCGGAACTGACTCAGAGGAGAGACGGACAACATATTTCCTAAGATAGAACTTTACCTTATGTTGGAAGGTCTGAAATGTTGTTTTCTCGCTTGGACCCAATTATTTGCTTGTGGAAGGGTTTTGAAGGAGTCGCTGGACAGGATATTTACAGTAAGATCGATCCCGCTTCCCGCGAATGCTCGTAATATATCCTCCTCCGTCGAGAAAAGTCGGGCCGCGCGGATCCCGTTTTGCATTATCAAATCAACCACATTGGAAGGGAGCAATTTCTGCGCATTTTGCCTTCCCCAATTCACCCCTATCATGGCATCTGCAACGTTTCTTTGTAACAAATATGAAGCTAAAAAAAATGCAAGAGGGATCATTTTGAAATCCATTCTAAAAAATTAGCCGGGGGACGAGATTACCCTTCTCTTTTACCGGGCTAATTTTTACAGGACGATTTACGTACTTGGCATTGAACTTTTTACCTCTCCCCCAACAGAGGTAATTTGGAAAGTGAAAAAAGAAAGAAAGAAAATCTTACATTTGGTTATGAGGTTTCTATTTAAGGGTAGAAATGAGAGACAGCTTTTCATCTTTATTTTCATGGTGTTAGGGATGGATGGAGCCACAATTCACGGGCAAATCTGATTTTGTTGATTTAGGGTGCGACGCATGTGTTGCATGGATATCACTAATAGTCAAGGAGATGGGAAAATTATTCCTTTAGGACTGCAATTTAGGGGGTAGTATTTTCAGGACCGTATTTTTTCGGGCTGGCAAATGTAGATCCGTAACTTTAAAATTTGGCAATTTAAGGACAAATTAGCCTGGACTACGCGACTTCAGGCTTAATTAGCACGTGAGGTCACAATGGGGCTGAAATTGTCCGTGTATTTGTCCATTGGATGCCAACTAAGTTAAAAATTGCCACATCCCCTCCACCGCACTTCAAACTAATATATATTTGATCTAAATAGATGAAGAAGTGTTAAAAAAAAAAAAACCAAATTCGATGCCCTAGTTCCTCAGTGCATCGAATTTGGAGTTTTTTTTAACTGGGTGTCGAATTTAGGGGGTTTTAACACTTTTTCATCCATTGAAGAGCTAGGAAATCGAATTTGGGTTTTTTTTAACACTTCTTTATCTATTTAGGCTACATGTATATTAGTGTGAAGTGAGGTGGAGGGTATGTGACAATTTTTAACTTAGCAATTGGCATCCACATGGACAATTTCAGCCCGATCTGGGCCATTTTGTCCTTAAATTGCGAATATTTAAAGTTACGGGCCTACATTTGCCATCTCGAATGATACAATCCTGAAAATGCTACCTCCTAAGTTACAGTCTTTAAACGATAGTATTTCGTCAAAGGAGATAGTCTTGTTGTCATCATACGGTCATACAGGTCTCCCGTGAATCCATATTCATGTTATTTTTTTGGGTATTATTTTATATATATATATATATAACTGTATAAAAAATCTTTCATATGCAATTATAATATAATTAATATATACATAACAATAATATTTGAAGAAAAATAATTGACATGTACACACCAGTCCAAATACGTGTTTGTCATATAAGGAGCTCAAATTTTGTCATTGTTGAAGCTAGTCAAATACTACCTCCGTCCCTGAAAAGTTTGTTTACTTTCTTTTTTAGTTCATCTCACAAAAGTTTGTATATTCCAAAATAGAAATATTTCTTAAAATCTACACCTTTAAAATTTTAATCTCACAATCTCGGATTTCCATACTACACATTCTACTCATTATATTTTTTCTTAATTTTTTGCCCAGAAAATACCAAAAGCTATTAGGGAACTGTAGTGGTAAATTTGTAGATTACGAGTCCTTTATACAATTAGGGAAAATAGAGCTTTTTTTCCTTAAGTTTGGTTGATTTTGATTAGTCCTCTTAACTTTTGAATTATAAAATCAATCCTATAAGCTATAATTTTCTTTTTGTCCTCCGACCTGCACAGGCAGTCACCCAGCCAATTATCTTATTTTTGATACCAAGAAAAATATTCTACGTATTAGGCAATTGGTCGGGTGACAGCTTGTAGCAGGTTGGAGGACAAAAATAAAATAAATTTTAAAATAGGGTGAATTTCAAATTTCAAAAGTTAAGAGGACTAAAATCAAAATTAATGAAACTTAAAAGATAAATAAATTTATTAGTTCACACAAATCTAATTTGTGTTAATTATGATATCAAACTACTACTTATATTCTTACTCATTATAGTTGATGATAATATAGACCACAATTAATTAAGTATTTTGGTGGAAGAATGATATGTTCTCTGGTATATACACTAGCGAGATAAAAAAAACTCATTAGTGAAGAATTTAATTTCATATAAAAATTTGAATTTGAAGAGAGGTGTGATTAAATCATTTATATACATCGCTTAACACGACGAATTTTTTTTGTTAACTCTCATGAAACAAAAGAGCACTTTAAAATTGTCTTGAGAAACATATTCCTGATAAGCAGTGAGGTGACATCTTCATTATATAAAGTGAATATACCAAAATTTAACTAATATCCCAAAATTTCTTGCAAATAAAATACGTTCATTTCTCCCTCTCAATCATGCTCTGGCACTTTGATTACCTAAATTAAATTACAAAGAGTTATCCAAGTGCTTCTTGCATACTTCAATTTCCTAAATATTTTGATTAGGGGGCTAAATAATCTATCCCCCTAAAATATGACTATTTCTGCCAAAACATGCAAATAAAATAAAATTACAAAGACTGAAAATAAAATAAAACAAGTAGAAAGAGGTTGTTCCTTCAGTCTTATCACCTCCACGAAAAACACGCTTCGCCATCGACGGATCCACCGAGAACACATGCCCTAACCCCTCGAAATCGCATTTCATCTCGCTCCGGTACAGAAACTGAAAGTGCATGTTGAAGGCGTACGACATGTTGAGTGAGAAATCAAGCTGGCTGCACGACCCTCCTGGCGCCAGGGCCGTGCAGTCAGCTAGGGATCGAACATGACTTACCATTTGATTTTTCAATTTTGTAATGTCCGATCTGTCTCCATTCAACATACACCAATGATCGGGCATTCACTTAAGTGGCAGTTCGAAATGGTACATTTTCTGACCTTTATTTCAAATTGGTACAATTATGGGAAAATATAATTTTTTATCCTTTAAATTTTATTTTTGTTTTTCGTCCTCTTAAATTTTGAATTTAAATTTTAGTCCCTTAACTTATACTCCCTCCGTCCCGCTATAAGTTGCTCGTTGCTTTTGGGCTCACGAATTAAAGTAAAAGTGAAAAGTATAAGTGATCTGATGGAAAAAGTGAAAAAGTATAAGTGATGTGATGGAGAAAAGTGAAAAAGTAATGTAAGTAGTGTAAAGAGTATTGAAAATAATAATAAAGAAGTGAATAGTAGTTTCCAAAAAAGATAAAAAAGCAATGAGCAACATATAGTGGGACGGACGAAAATGGCAATATGAGCAACTTATAGTGGGACGGAGGGAGTAAAAATTATGATTTTGGTCTTGTGACCGGTTGAATGACCGGGCATAAACAGGTCACATGATCAAAATCATAATTATATGTAAATTAAAGGACTAAATTCAAAACTTAAACCTTAAGAGGACAAAAAATGAAATTTTATTGACTTTGTTTTTCGCCCTTTTAAGTTTTAAAATTTTAATTTAATCCTTTAACTTATAAAAGAAATTATGATTTTACTCTTGTGATCGGTTGAGTGACCGGATATAACCTGTCACGGGACCAAAATCATAATTTTTTGTAAGTTAAAGAACTAAAATCAAAATTTAAAGTTTAAGAGGATGAAAAACAAAGTCAATAAAACTTGAGAAAAGTACAAATTGGTTCAACAAATTCGCACAAATTAGGATTTTTTTTTTAAGGCCAACAGGTTAGGGGGGTTAGCAAAAGGAGGCCCGTAAGTTTGTTGGCTGGCAATTTAAGGACAGCATCTTTTTAGATTGGCAATTCAAGGACCGCAACTTTTTAACTTGGCAATTTAAGGACCGCAGTTTTTTAACTTGGTAAATTAAGGACAAATTGGCCCGTATAAGCTCCACCCCTATCAGCCCAATTTGAGCTAATACGGGCCAATTTCTCCTTAATTTGCCAAGTTAAAAAAACTGCTGTCCTTAAATTGCTAAGTTAAAAAGTTGCGGTCCTTAAATTACCAGCCCGAAAAGGTGCCGTCCTTAAATTGCCAGCCCAGAAACTTACGGGCCTCTTTTTGCTAACCCCCCTAATCTATTGGCCTTAAAAAACATTTTTTCCCACAAATTACAAAATGGTTTATGTGCAAAAAAAAAAACACTTCTGTGCAAACACAAAAAACACTTCTGTGCAAATTTTTATGAACCAATTTGTAAATATAGTGATTTTTTTGAACCAATATGTAAAGCACCCATAAAACTTAAAGGACAAAAAAGTGTATTTTCCCTACAATTATCATAATTTGGTAATTTCTAATATAGAAAATTAAACTCTATCCTTATTTAGATGCATTTGTTTTAAAAGCGCGTTCCTGGCTAGATACACAATTTCTTAAAAAGATAAAACAAGTAATTATATAACATACAACCATTTATTTTTCTCCCGTTGAAGAATTTTCTAGCCCATGCCCGATGGTATCTTACATCATTTCTTTGTATCATAATGTGGTAATCACGCACATTGATTGCCTTACATATGTAGTTTAAAAGGATAATGTAATCTATCTGCCCAAAACATGATCGGTGGACAGATCATTTATCCTTTAAACCAATTAAAGTGCAAATTGAGATTAAGATTATATAATCTTAGTGATTCTAGAATGAATTTGCTCTATGAGTGAACCTTCCCTTGCTAGTAAATAATGTTCATCAGCTCCAAATCAATGCCCCCAAAATTGAAAATAAAGTTATAAAGACCGCAGAATTAGGGCTCTCCTGCAACCTTTTTCCCACAGAGAGCGGCTCTGGTCTCACCACTTCCACCGGAAAAATACATGCCGGCATCGATGGATCCACCGTTGACACATAGCCTAACCCCTCGAAATCGCATTCGCTCTCATTCTGATACTGAAACTGAAAGTGCATGTTGAAAGCATACGACACGTTGAGCGGGTACCCGAGCCGGCTGCACGACCCTCCTGGCGCCATGGTCGTGCAGTCGGCCCAGGAACACGCTTTCGCCACTTGATTGTTCACTTTTGTGATGTTCGAGATGTTCGACCCGTGTTCTTTGAACATGCACCACCGGTCGGGCATTCGCATGATTCCCTTCGACTCGGCCGGGAGAATGTCGCGGCCTCGTCCCGACATGTCGATCTTGTACTTGGGCTTCCCGTTCGACAAGTAGATGCCCATGTGCCGGGTGAAAGAGGTGGTGCCGAAAACGGGCATCTTATTTTCGTCGGTTAAGCTATGAATGTAGACGTCGATGGGGGCCCCGGGGCGCATCGGGGTCCCCTTGTTGCTGCTCACAAAGGGCAGCAACGATTTGTAGTACCGCTCGGCTGTAGTGACATCCGCCCCGACGCACCCGTCCGTCGGCCAGCCCACCATGCTGACGATTACTTTGAGGTCTGATGCATTAAGCTTGGTTAGAGCCCAAATGAAGGAATCGTATGCGATTTCGAACATGTTGGTGTAAACGCCGCCGTTTATGTCATTGATAACGACGTCCGATTTATTGTCCACGAACGCGAAGTTGTAGTCTACGCCCGCGTCTAGAATGTCGGAGATGGTATTTACTGCGAAGACGAAGGGAGCATTGTTCTGCTGGAGCCAACGGAGAAACGACGTCATTTCGGGCTTGATTTCGTCGAGAAATTCGACCTCGGATGGCCTCAAAGTTGTGTTGTTCCACTTCAACACAAATTTGTTATGAGGGATTGTCACCTTGATTTGATCTCCATAACCTTCATCATTTAAAACCGTCTGAGTAGACTGCATGCATTCTATGGCATCATTGATTAACTGTTTGTTGAAAAATAGACCAAAAACATAGTCCGCAACATAAACGCGCCTGCAATATTGAGATGAAATACTTTTTACTCATGCGTGCATCATATTTCCAAAGATAATATTTAGTGAAAATGCGCAAAATCCCCCTTTTAGAGACCTTTTTTTTGTTTTTTTCCCTTTTTCAATAATTTTTATTTTTTCCAATTTAAACCTAAAAAGCCATATTACCCTTACTTATGCAGTTTTAATTTATAACCAATTCTAATTTATTACACCCATAATCAAATAAAACTAATTACAGATTCTTACACCCATGACCAAATACAACAATTGCAAATTCTAATTTGTTACACCCATAACAAACTTATTTTATCTGCTGAATAGTCTGTCAACTCATTGCCAACTATTTACCAACCAGGATTGAAAGTGGAGTAGTAAGGGTAATATGGGCAAAAAAAAATTCTTGAAAGAGAGCAAAAAAGAAATTGCCGTCTCTAAAATGAACAGACAAGAAAATTTTCCTAATGTTTATGTTTGTCTACCAAATAAATTAAAAGTCCTTTCTGTATATAAAAGTGTAAACAATGTTTCTTGTGGGATCAGTTTTGCAATTAAAACACACACAAAAAATAACCATTTTGGACCATTTTACGCACCTTACGTTGGAAGGCAAGAAATATTTTTTCTTGGGTAGGATCCAAGATTTTGCTTGTGGAATTGTTTGGTAGTATGGGACGTTTGAGATAGTTAGAGTAAGCCCGATGCCGCTTCCAGCAAAGGCCCGTAATAACTCCTCCTCCGTAGTAAAAACTCGGGCCTCACGGATCCCATTCTGTAGCATCAAATCCAACACATTGGAAGGGAGTAATTTCTGAGCACTTTGCCTTCCCCAGTTTATCCCTATTACGGCATCCGCTACGAGCAAATATGTTGCTAAAAATGTTGCGACAGCAATAATTTTGGAATCCATGGTAGCCCTTTTAATTTAGGAGGTAAATTTCTTGTTTGCAGGGGTAATTCTAACGGCAAGATTTACAGGCTTAGGCATTGAAATTAATTACCCCCAACAGAGGGAACGGGGAAAGTGAAAAATGTAAATATTGTTGAAAGAGATTTATATTTGCTTAGGAGGTTTCCTTTTTTAGAGGAGAAATGAGAGACAGCTTTCCATCTTTGTCTTTCTGCAGTTGGGGATGGATGGAGCAAGAATTACCGAAAATCTAATTTATTAATGTGTAAAATTGTTTTATAAAAGGACAATAATTCATATTGTTTGTAAAATTAGGGCATGTCGTTTTGGGCTTGCAGAATTTCGATATTATTTTTACAAACTTGTAAAATTAGGACGTAACTATCTCTTATGTTGGGCAAATTTAAACCACATTTTATAAAATTCGGGCCAAATGAAGCATTCGATTATCATGTGTTTTTTTGGCTTGAATTATATAAAATTTGGCATAAATTTGTCTAACTTGAAAGATAGTGTTGTAGTCTTGCAAGTTTGTAAAGATATTGTACTAATTTTGTAAGTTCGTAAAGACAATGTCCTACTTTTACTAAAATCCTAAAGACATCGTCCTAAAAAATTAATTTTTCTTTAGGTTTTATATAAACGTGCGATAATAATCACTTATTTAGGAGAAAAAAATATTTTACATCATCTTTATTTTTAATAACCACGAAAATAAACATATATTTGTTCTATGGTTGAGATTTCTTTTAAACCAAGCATCTTCACTTCTTGTCACTTACCTATACTATCGATGTGAATCATGATACCGATTTTCTTGGCTTGTGTGGTTGCAGCAATGCATAGATGACATAAAGTTTTGTAGTAGTATAACTTATCACGAATTTGAATTTGGTCCACATGGATTGTACATTTTGATATTGGTCCTGTAAGTTTGAAAATAATATCATATAAGTTTTTAAAAGGACCAAAATAAAAATATTTTTAAACTTACATGACCAATATCAAAATGTGTATTTCATGTGGACCAAATTCAAAATTAAAACAAGTTATGGGACTTATAAATCTTTAATCCATTTTTGTTATTTTGGGTCGGATGGTTTAATTTTTTTGTGTGTTTTTTGACATTTTTTGTCCAGAAATACACGATTTGTATGGAATTTAAAAAATGAATTATTTCAATTTTCTGGGAAAATTGCACTTTTAGTCCAATAAAAATTTGTGCTCAACAGATCTGGTTCTACGTTCTTTTTTGTTTATTTTTTTAGCTTATTTAATCTCATCAATTAAAATAAATTGCACTTTTGGTACCATGAAAATTTGTGTTCAACAGATATGGGCCTACGATAATCTATTACTTTTGACAAAAAACTAACAGGATCATTTGTGTTAAAAAAGGACCATATCTATTGATCACAAATTCTAGTGAGACCAAAAGTTTAATTAACCCTCACTTCTCTACAAGTTGATACGAGATAGAAATCTTTCGCGGGCAATAATGTAAATGAATTAATTTTCATTAATTTCCTATATATAAACCATGCATATTTTGTTGATCTATATATCATCATTTCATTCCACTTACTTAAACTACGGGATCAATGTAATTTTTATTCCATAATTTTTTCACTTTTTTGTTTTAGTCCCATAATAATTTAAATTTACCCAAATGACCGAAAATTGTATTAAACGATGTCGTTTTGTTCACATGTCAGTCATGCACTACTATTTTCCATGTATTCGGGACTTATTTGGATAGATTTGGATTGTTATGAGACTAAATTGAAAAGGTAAATACTTATGGACCAAAATAAAAAAGTAATAAAGTTGTGGGATGAAAATGATATCAATTATGGGTTACATGTCCTATTTTCAGACGTGGCATTCCGACTCAGTAAATTAAATTTAAATTTCCCCAATGAATCCAATCGTTGTGGCAAGAGGATACGATTGTCGACACTCTGCACGTATGAGTGTTCTATTTTTTTTAATTTCAAGTTTTAGGTTTTAATTTTATGTTTTTAGTATTTTTTTTATCGCAAAATTATTATTTGAAAATTAAATTTAGTTATTGAGAGAATTTACTGAGTCACCGTGTCACATGTGTAAAATGGTAGAAAAATTAATTATTTATTCATAGTATAAGGCTAAATTAAAAAAAGTAAATAATTATGAGACCAAAATAAAAAAGTAAAAAAATTATGGGACGAAAATGATATTAATGGTTAACCCTATTCCGCCGAAAATTGTAACGTGACCTTTACATTAACAATACGACGTTGTATAATGTAATTTTCGGCTATTTGAGTCCGATTTGGATAAATTTGAATTATTATAGGACTAAATTGAAAAAATAAATAATTATGAGATTAAAACGAAAAAGTGAAAAGTTATGTAACGAAAATGATATTAATTCCATTAAACTACAAAGAATCATCCTAATTGAATACTTTAATTTCATGGGTACGTAAACAATAACATGCCCTAACTAGTTATGCTATTGAATTCCACAACAATGTCCCCAAAGTTGAAATTAAAATTGCAAACATTGCAGAATTAGGCTTCCCGGCAATATTAGTTCTATCCTCAGGCTTTACCACCTCCACCGGAAATATACATCCCGGCGTCGATGGATCCACCGTCGTCACCTGTCCTAACCCCTCGAAATCGCATTCCGACTCGTTCTGATACTGAAACTGAAAGTGCATGTTGAAGGCATACGACACGTTTAGCGGGTACCCGAGGTGGCTGCACGACCCTCCTGCCGCCATGGCCGTGCAGTCAGCCCGGGCACATGCTTTTTCTATTTGATCCCTCAATTTTGTCATGTTCGACTGCTCTCCGTTGAACGTGCACCACCGGTCGGGCATTCGCATTATTCCCTTCGATTCGGTCGGGAAAATGTCGCGGCCTCGTCCTGACAGGTCGATCTTGTACTTAGGCTTCCCGTTCGACATGTAGATGCCCATGTGCCGGGTGAAGGTGTAGCTGCCGAAAACGGGCATCCTATTTTCGTCGGTTAAGCTATGGATAAAGACGTCGATGGGGGCCCCGGGGCGCATGGGGGTCCCCTTGTTGCTTGTCACGAATGGCAAGAGCGATTTGTAGTATCGCTCTGCCATTGTGGCGTTCGCCCCGGGGTACCCGTCTGTCGGCCAGCCTACCTGGCCGACAATTATCCTGAGGTCGGACGCGTTGAGTTTTTTAAGAGCCCACACGAAGGAATCGTACACGATTTCGAACAAGTTGGTGTACACGGCACCATTTACATCCTTGATAACAAGCGTGGATTTGTTATCGTTGAACGCGAAGTTAAAATCGACGCCGAATTCCGGAATGTCGCCGATGGTAGTAATGGTGATGACGAACGGAGCGCCGTTCTGCTGGAGAATGCGGAGGAATGCGGTCATTTCGGGTTTGATTTCGTCGAGAAATTCGGCCTCGGATGGCCTTAGACTTTTGGTGTTCATCTTCAATATTCCCTTGTGATGAGGGATTGTCACCTTGATTTGATCTCCAAATCCTTCATCATTTAAAACCTTTTGCAAAGACTGCAACGATTCAATGGCATCATTGATCAACGGTTTGTCATGCATTCCCATTGCAAATACATATTCCCCGATATAAATCTGCCTGCAAGATGAAACACGAGATGAAACACTATTAATAATACGACAAAAAGTTATAGGACGTAAAGCATGCATGCATTTTACCTTACATTGGCTTTGGAAGGCTTGAAATATTGTTTCCTTGGTTGCAACCAATTTTTCGCTTGTCCGACGGTTTTGTAAGCGTTGAGGTTAATGAGACCGATGCTTATGGTAAGCCCGATCCCCGTCCCGACGAAGGCCCGTAATAGCTCTTCCTCCGTCGTAAAAATTCGTACGTCGCGGATCCCGTTCTGTAAGACCAAATCCAAGACATTGGATGGGAGCAATCTCTGGGCATTTACCCTTCCCCAATTTACCCCTATTGCAGCATTTGCAATTCTTATTTGTAACAAATATGAAGCTAGGAAAATTAATGAAAGGGGAATAGTTTTGAAATTCATGCTAAAGAATTTAGCCCTGGTATGAGATATTTTTCTCTTTTGCAGCGCTAATTCTTGAGTGAAGATTTACATGCTAGACATTGAATTTTACCCCCGGCGGAGGTAAAATGGGAAAGTGAAAAGGAATTGTTGAAAGGAATTTTGTTTTATAAGGGAAAGATGAGAGATAACTTTCCTTTTGTATAGGGATGGGTACTAGATTTTTTTGAAGATTTAAAAATTGTGAATTTTAGTTACGATAATTTTACTATTGTGTAAATGTAGTAAATTATGGTATACGATTATCTTAAAGATAATTTGTTTATCAAAATGAGGGAAAATCTACTTTTTTGTCCTATAAATTTTGTTGACTTTGGTTTTCGTCCTCCTAAGTTTTGAATTTTGGATTTCGTCCTTTAACTTACCAAAAATAAAAGTTTTCGTCCTTTTAACTTACCAAAAATAAAGGTTTTCGTCCTCCAACCGCCTATAACCAGTCATACAACCGGTAATACACACGTGGATCCATTTTTCTTTATCTTTTTAAACAAAATACTGACGTGCAACGAAACCACAATGATACTTAATATTGCGCTCGAAACTTGTTGATTTATACGAATTTCTTGAAGACATCCCTTTTCCTTTCCGTACAGTGAGTATGCGCTCAAAAGAATTTAGGCTTTTGGATGTTTTGATTTGAGGATCTTTGTTCCTTTTTTCCTTAATTCTCTCAAGCCCCCATGCCTAGATTTGATCGACTAGGGTTTTGATTTGGGAGAGAGTCTACGGTTAATCTTGTATTTTATCCATCAAGACCTAATTCCCTTCAAATACTCCCACGTCAATATTTCGCTTAAAAATAGAAAAAATGGATCCACATGTATATTACCGGTTATAGGCGGTTGGAGGACGAAAACTATAATTTTTGGTAAGTTAAAGGACGAAAACCAAAATTCAAAACTTAAGAGGACGAAAACCATAATTTTTGGTAAGTTAAAGGACGAAAACCAAAATCAATGAAATTTATAGGACAAAAAAGTGTATTTTCCATCAAAATTATTTGAAATATAATTGAAGAAATTAAAGTATGAGATACAGGATAAAAAGTGGAGGTATAAAATGTGGGAAAGATTTTTTTTTTTTTTTTGGGGGGGGGGGGGGGAAGAAGCAAAATTTTATTAAAATTTACAGCCTGTATTGTAGGTATATCCTGATTTTTTCACTCGTATAAATTATGGTCCTAAAATAGTTTACGTTCTGGATCGATAGGTGAATATATAGATTAAAGATTTGGCAAATTTCTTGGTTGAGAACATTATAGACCTTGATAAGATCTAATTTAATCTAAACTAAAATAGAATGAGAATGTACTTTGATCCATTTTCTAATTCAAACGTTATATATATTGCCCCAGTATTTCGACCGGAATATTAATTTATGAAGTTGTTTGACTACAAGATTACTATATTTAGACTGGGGTTTAAAGAATTTGTTTGACCACGAATTTACAGTTATTAGGCAGAGTGAATATTGTTTAACTTTGACTTCTCTTAAACTCCACCCTCTCAAGAAATAATCCGTATCATTAATTACTTAAATCCAGCATATTCTTTTTTTATATTTAAAAGTAGGGATTAAAACTTTTGTAGTCCTATAAATTAAAATATTTTTAAATTTATAAGACTACTATCAAAATATATATATAATTCATATTGATAAATTCAGAATAAGTGATGTAACTTGCTAAAATTTAATCTCAATAAAATATTCCTAAACCTTTGTCAAAGATCCATATATAAACATACGTACGTGCATGGTTTAGTCAAAGTTTGAACCCTAAAATCAACGGCTCTCTTTCAATCCCCATTCTATTTATAACATGAAACATATCCTTCTTTCCAACATCTTCATGGGATGAAGAAAGAACCTTGCATGTAAATCACATTTGTAACATCGGAGAGATCCAATCGGGCCAATCTTGGCCTTCAAGACGATGATGATTCGTGTAATAATTTCATGGATTTTGGTCATAATCTTGTTGGCGATGCCAAACACCACCGAGGGCGTGATAGGTATGAATTGGGGAAGGGTGAGTGCTCAGAGATTGCTTCCAACGCAAGTGGTTGATCTCCTGTTACAAAATGAAATCGGGCATGCAAGAATATTTACGACGGAGATAGACATATTATCGGCCTTTTCGGGTAGCGGTATTAACCTCACCATGAGCGTCACCGATCCCAAATTATTTGCTACTAATATCAACGTTGCAAAGGGTTGGGTCAAATGGAAAGCTGATTATTTTAGAACGGCCAATGCAAGGTACCTAGGCAAGAAATTGAGACATTATTCGTATATATGGACGGTCAATTTTGTGGATTTTCACATTTTACAATTATAATATCATACTTTTAGTAGATTGTTTGGGATTAATACCAAAATCGTCCCATAATTTTTTCACTTTTTCGATTTGGTCCCATAACTATGTAATGTTTCAATTTAGTCCCATAACAATTCAAATCTAACCAAAATAGTCCCAAGTCGCCGGAAATGACATAAAATGATGTCGTTTTACTCACATGCCGGTCACGTGTTATATTTTCCGGCGGAATTGGCTCACACGGCACGTGAGTAAAACGACGTCGTTTTATGTCATTTCCGATGACTTGACACTATTTTGGTTAGATTTGAATTTTTATGGGACTAAATTGAAATATTAAATAGTTATAGTACTAAATTGAAATATTACATAGTTATGGGACCAAATTAAAAAAATAAAGGTTAGGGAACGATTTTGATATTAATCCCGAATTATTTAGATATTAAGCCACGGATAAATAAAGAGAAAAGATAGAGATGAAGAGAGAGAATTTTAATAATGTTATTTCTTGTATCAAGGGTTGGAATTCACTTTTGAAATGAATTAGTTACATGAAATTCAATAGGGGCAAAATAAATATAAATTAAAAATTGAACATATATATAACAATTGTTATGATGACATAATTAATGTGTTGCACATGCAAAAGGGAGGATTAATTGATGATGCATGCATGCATGCATGATTTGCAGGCGTGTGATTCTTGGAGAGTCGGTATTTACCAGGGGATTAAACGACAAAAAGCTGCTTGATGATGCGATGAAATCTATTGAGAATGCGCAGATTGCATTGGATGAGGCAGGATTTGATTATATCAAGGCAACCTTTACACACAATAATGAGGTGTTAAAGAGAACGGCGAGCAAACCGTCCGAGGCCGAATTCGAGGACGCGATCAAGGAGCAAATGCTCGCGCACGCCCGTTTCTTGGAGGCGCACGATGCGCCGTTTCTAGTGAACATGTTCCCGATCACCGACACGGCTTGGTTCAATTTCGAGCCAGGTTTCGCCTTTCCTGACAACAGATCCACCCACGTTGTCACGGACCTCAACGGGGCCGTGTACACCAACATTTTCGACTTCATGTACGATTCCTTCGTGTGGGCTCTAAAGAAAATCGGCGCGCCCGAGCTCCACGTGATCGTGAGCCAGGTGGGGTGGCCGACGGACGGGTACGAAGGCGCCAACGCCACGGCCGCGGAGCATTTCTTCAAAGCCCTACTACCCATGGTGGTGAGCAACAAGGGCACCCCGATGCGCCCCGGTGCACCCATCGACACGTTCATACACGCCCTCGCCGACGAACCTAAAATGCCCTTTTTCAACTCCTACCCCTTCACGCGCCACTGGGGCATCTACCGCTCGAACGGCATGCCCAAGTACAAGATCGACCTGTCGGGACGAGGCCGCGACATCCTCCCGACCGAGGTCAAGGGGATCATGCGCATGCCGCAACGATGGTGCATGTTCAACAAGAACGCCACGGACATAAACAAGGTGCAGGAGAAATTCGAGAGCGCCTGCAAGACAGCCGACTGCACGACCATGTCGCCTGGGGGGTCGTGCAGCCGCCTCACTTACGACCAGAACATCTCCTACGCCTTCAACGCCTTGTTTCAGTATTACTTTCAAGACGAGAACACCTGCGATTTCGGCGGCTTGGCCTACATCTCCGCCGACGACCCCTCCACCGCCGAGTGTTTGTTCCCGGTGGAGGTGGTGAAAGGTCAGCAAAACAATTATATTCCACCCGTTTTCACACCTCCACCTCCTTCATCCACAAAACGCCTTCATCCATTTTCCCACATCTTTCTTGCGGTTTTACTTTCAATCATGCCCAATCTCCTCTGGAACTGATTGATTTGGATCTGCAAATGTGCAATATAAGTAGCAGAGTTTTATCGGGAAAATTTCTTTTTTAGGACACTATCTTTACGAAGTTGCAGAATCAGAACATTATATTTGTAAATTCGTAAAATTAGGACGCTATCTTTTAAACCGGACAAATTTAGGCCAGATTTTATAAAGTTCGGGCCAAACACACATCATGATCGGGCTTTACTTTGCCGAATTTTATAAGGGTTTTGCCTATATTTGTCAGAAATAAAAGTTAGTGTCCTAATTTTGTAAGTTTGTGAATATATATAGTGCTGCCGTAATTCTGCAAGCACGTAATGATATAATGTTCTAATTTTGCATGCCTAAAAGATAGTGTCCTTATTTTATAAAATCTGGCTCAATTTGGATGGATGGACTTGAAAAATGAATGGATTTTAAAAAAATACATGTAAAAAAACATATATTTCAAGTTCAGAATTATAAAGAGATGAGAGAGAAAGGAAAAAGTAAGGAGAGATAGAGATGAAAAGGGGCAGAGATGATGGATTTCAAATGACATGGTTTTGAAGAGGATTTAGAATTCCTCTATTTTAAACATAACATAAATCTAAGTATTTGTATATTAATGGAGAAAGTGATTATTTGTGTGTGAAATTCATGAATTTCAAATCCACCCACCCAGATGGAGCCTAAGGTACTTCCAAGAAAGCAAAATTTCCCCTTTTTTTTTCTTTTTCTTTATCTGTATGGGTAGAAGGATTTGAGTTGTGTGGTCTCGTAGCTAGATTATGTACAGTTGGGGGATCAAGAATCCAGCCTTCTCCTATCCATCCTGAGAAGCTATTTTTGTTGTATTTAAGCGTGGTGATGAAGTAAATTATAGGTTAAATACGATGCTATTTTTAAAAGTATTAAATTTCACACGCACAGAAAAACGGTTCTCATAAAGAATTAAATTTTTCGGAATGCGAAATCTACGTCTTCAAAATTCAATAGTCACACCCTAACGAATTTAAGAAGCAAAAATCATAAACGTATGAAAATAAATCAAGCTACTCAAAATATGTAGAAGACTTGTTAATTGACTCAATTTTTGTCCATAATAAACTATAAAAATATTCTGATTTCAAATAGAATTTAAATTATATAAAAAATAATTAACCTGGAAATAACACGGCTCATCATCATTTTTAATCAGAAAAAATTGTTCTTCGCAGCTGTTTTCATCCACAAATTTGAAAAACTGAAAAATTCTTTATCCCAAAATTGAAAAACTGAAATTACATTATTCACCATATATAATATTTGAATATTGTGTGTTGTGAGATTTGATATAAGAATTACAGAGTTTCTCTATCGATTAACTTGGATTGGTTATTTGTTTTTTTTTTATCGGTAAATGTTAGTTGTTAGTGGTTAGAGTTAGTTCACCAAGTCTCCATACACTCATATCTCCAAGCCAACCTTATATCTCCCTCCTATTCGTTCCCAAAGGGAATCGAACTCGGGTCACTCACTCAAGTGAAGAGTCCAGTGGCCAAGTGAGCTAACTCATCTGGTTGGATTGGTTATTTGTTAAGGGGTCGTTTGGTTTTTGGGACAACCCAGGATTATGTTTTTAGTCCCAGACAATATGTAATTTGATTTATGGGACTATTATTGTGGGACTATAATCCCAATTAATATGCATATATGAGATAACTTGGTCCTTGGGGTGGGGGTGGGACAAGTTAATCCCAATTTATTTTTAGTTTTATTTTTTGTGCTTAATTCTTTACTTAATATAATTTTTATTTAATATAATTTTTAATTAATTATTTATTTTTATTGTTTTTGAGAGGATTCGGTAATTAATTTTTTTTGACATGCTCTTCTTTAGTAATTAAATTTTTTTTTGAGAGGATCCAGTAATTTATTATATACATTTTGGTAAATTTGTATAAAATTTAAGGTTAAATTTGTTATTTTCTCTACATATCCCACTTAATCTTTCAAACCAAACATAAAATAATTTTACTTAATCCTATACACATATCCTAAAATCCAAACATAACAATCCAAACTAATACAATCCTATCTAATCCAATCCCATTTAATCTATTAGGTCCCGTGAACCAAACGGGCCTTAATAGGATACTTTTTAGAGATTAAAGATTTATAACCCCTATAACTTTGCTTTATTTTTAATTTGGTCCTTTAGATTACACATTTTGATTTTGGTCCTATAAGTTTGAAAATATTTTAATTTTGGTCCTTTTACAAACTTACAGGACAAAAATCAAATTTATTTTCAAACTTATGGGACCAAAATCAAAATATGTAATCCATGTGAACCAAATTCAAATTTTTGACAAGTTATAGGACAAAAAAAACCTTTAATCCCAACATATTAATAATCTAATGTTGTGTTATAGGACATCCCAACCATCACTACCATTCGCTATTCCATAGGCAAAAATTTATTTGTTTGAATGGCTACCCATGAGGGAAACTTATTTTTCCAGGACAATATCTTATATGCGTTTGCAAAATTAAGTACTATTTTTTGGGCTTAGGTCGAAAATTAAGACACTGTCTTTGTAAAATTACAAAATTAGGACACTAATTTAGGTCAAATTTTATAAAATGCGGGACAAATAATTTATTTGACCAAACAAATTAAAAAAAAATTCAAAATTTATCAAGCACAAAAGATAGTTCCTAATTTTGCAAGTTTAATTATAAAGATAGTTGTTGAGCAATTTATGCAACAGAAAGATTTATGTGGCTAATTATACGTAGAAAATCACTCAAACAATAATCTAAAGATGTAATTTGGATTAGTAATAGGAATTATAATTGGAAAAGTAGAGAGAGAAATTGTGTAATGTATAATTGTGTAATGTATTTCTTGTATTTGGGAAATTAGATCCTTTACAA
>JAPKLY010000077.1:457823-529596 GCA_026898435.1 Prunella vulgaris | reverse complement strand
GTTCTCTAGACATCTCTGTGTCTTCATCCCTGGGAGCGATGGTCGAGCACCGGGGCGAGCAACATGGCGAGCAGCCTGGCGTGCAACTTGGACTTGGCCACGTGGGCTTGTTGCCTTGCCATCTCTGAGCTGGACGAGCAGCCTGGCGAGCAACTGGGACTTGGCCACGTGGGCTTGTTGCCTCGCCATCTCTAAGCTGGACGAGCAAGGTGGCGAGCAGCCTGACGAGCAGCCTGGCAAGCAGACTGGCGAACAGCCTGGCGAGCAACTTGGACTTGGCCACGTGGGCTTGTTGCCTCGCCATCTCTGAGCTGGACGAGCAAGGTGGCGAGCAGCTTGGACTTGGCCACGTGGGCTTGTTTTCTCACCATCTCTGAGCTGGACGAGCAAGGTGGCGAGCAGCCTGACGAGCAGCCTGGCGAGCAACTTGGACTTGGCCACGTGGGCTTGATGTCTCGCCATCTCTGAGCTGGACGGGCAAGGTGGCGAGCAGCCTGGCGAGCAACTTGGACTTGGCCACGTGGGCTTGTTGTCTCGCCATCTCTGAGTTGGACGAGCAAGGTGGCGAGTAGCCTGACGAGCAGCCTGGCGAGCAACTTGGACTTGGTTTAAATTCCTTTTATCAACAATAGTGTCTTAATTTTACAAGTTTGTAAAGATAATGTCTTAATTTTATATAAATACAGTGTCCTAAATTTTTAAAAACCCATAAACTAGTGTACTAAAAAATAATTTTTACACCCATGAGCAACACTCTTCCCAGACATTGAGAGAAAATTGAGCAGTGATGAAGAGGTGGTCAGCAATTTTCTCATTGCTTGCACAAAAAGACCACCAAATTATGTTACAGTTATATTACTCTGCACATTTTTTCATGTATGTTTTTCAATTTTTCCAGCACTACATACAATTTGAAAATTTTAATTATATTTATGTTATATTAATTTGCATATTCCACTGTCATGTGTGGATAACTCAACTAGTTAGAACTTTACTATCTAACACTCTGAGGTCTTGGATTTGAACGACTTCTATAGATTGTCTGGACATGTCTCCCTTATTGTGGGGTGGTAGTTCTATCTCTTGTGCAAACTGTGGTTCTTTTTGCGGTTGATTGTAGTTTTAGGTGGTCTTCCTTTTAGGGTGGTTGCGATTCTGTCTATAGCGAGACGAAACAATATGTCCGACGATAAAAAGCCTATTATATTAAATACCTTAAAATTTTATTTTAATGCTCAAAATGCACCTCTAAGTATTGAAATGTGTCTACCAATCCAATTTGTGTGAGAATGCCAAGGTTTGTAGGAAAAGGTGATGAAAGTGCAGTTAAAAGGTGCATGGACGATGATGTACAAGCTAAAGAAATTTCGAAAGGAGAAACGAGGTCCGTGGAAGGAGAGAGAATCACTCAAGGAATGGATTGAGAAGTGTTATTAGGCTAGAACATTGTTAATGGAGTATTGGTGCTTTAAGTGAAAATTTATAGTGTCAATAGGATAAGCAATGTCCAATTCTATTGTTCAAGGAAATGCATGATAGCTAGGAATGAGTTGATACCTTATTTAGGGGATTAATACCAAAATCGTCCCATAACTTTTCCACTTTTTTGATTTGGTCCCATAACTATATAATGTTTCAATTTAGTCCTATAACAATTCAAATCTAATTAAATTAGACTCATAACTATATAATATTTCAATTTAGTCTCATAACAATTCAAATCTAATCAAATTAATCCCATAACTATGTAGTGATTCAATTTAGTCCCATAACAATTCAAATCTAACCAAATTCATACGATGTTTTGCCCTAATTCAAGAGGTGGTTCAATTTTCAGTGTGAGTTGTTGGGGCTTTAGCCAGGCGGTGAGATGAGATTGGTGAGGAGGGACAGATCTCGGCGGTGCCTCGACTGCACGAGGTGTAGGGCGGCAGCCTTAGCGTCCGATGGGCAAATTGTGTTCACACACAATTCACTTAGCCTACAAGTGTATAGGATCAATGTAGCACGTAAGCTTGACCAAGTAATAAAAATATCGAACCCTAGGGAGGCAATCTAGTGCAAGGAGACAACAACAAATGGAGTGCTACTAAAGCTAAGAAAGCGGTAAATGTTTTGGGTTTTGGGGTTTAACAAAAATAAAACCAAAGCAACTAAACTACCTAACTAAACCAACTAAGGTGATTAAGTGAGGATGTGTTCTTAGGGTAATGTCAATCAATTGAGTTTCGTGACCTATTGCATCTATGCCTAATCTCGATTCATCAAACGATCAAACTAGAGAAGAACCCTCACCAAATTAAGTAAACGCAGCTCTCGCTTGTTGTCCACTCAACCTAGTGCATAATCGTGAGTGTTCTCGACGATCTATCCCCTCTCGGTGTAATAGACGTCACAACAATAGCAACTAATAAATCATTCAACACAACAATACACCTAATAGAGCAAACGCAGCTCTCGCTTGTTGCCTACTCAATTAAAATGCACAATTATAGAAGAACAATCCACTAAAGCTCAAGAAATCCAATGATTAATAATTCAATCACTTATTCTACTCAATCACACACTTAATCAAGAAAACCCAGCTCTCGCTTGTTGCTAACTTAATTAAAATGCATAATCGAATAAGAACAATCATGTAAAGCCCAATCAATCCACAAATTAGGAATTCAATCATCTAACAAAACAAAATCAAAGCACAAACACAATAAAATCACTAATCCCCACTAAATATCCATCACCCAAGCACAAGAAATTTAGCCCATGACAAAATCAAGCAAACCCATAACAAAGATAAAACAAAAAAACCAAGAACATTGAACCAAATAAAATATAAAGGAAAAATATCACCTCAACGATGTTCCAACACTTGAATTCTTGCAAGAGATTAAGAGAACTAACTAAAATCTATCTAAGAAATTGCAGAAAATTAAACCCTAATCTAGTGTGTGTAGTGTGTGAGAAATGGGGGAGAGGAGCTCCCCCTTGCTTGACCTCCAAGCTGCCGAAAATGTGTGTTGTGTTGTGTGTCCTCTATTGTATGCTGATTTTCTTCTCTTTATATTCCAATCATATGGGCTTAGTAAGTAAAATGAATATTGGGCTTAATCTCACACAAGGCCCAAAACAAATTCCTGAATTCTCAATGCAGCACTGTTTGTGTAGAAGGGTGGCACTGGCAGTGCGAATTTTTGCAAACCGTGCGGATTACTTCGACATGCCCAGCACGGTTTGTGTTCAAGTGCAACACTGGCAGTGCGAATTATGACAAATCGTGCCAATTACTTCGACATGCCCAGCACGGTTTGTTCACAAGGTTGGCACTGGCAATGCTATATTTCGCAAACCATGCCATAAAAAAAACGTTTTTACCTTTTAACACTTTCTTCATTTCTTCAACACTTTCATCTTCAAACATGGTAGTGGCTGGTGGTTGAGCAATCTTCAACAATGGTTTCTTCTCCCGCATCAGTTATGAACGACGACGGCCATGGAGCGAGGTTTCCGGCGAATTTCGAACATGGAGTTGGAATTGCAGGGGCTGTTGTGGCGGCTTCGATTCGAATAGAGGTGGCCGACGGCAGTGGTGGTCCTCGACAGCTTCACATTTCTGGCGGTGGGCTTGAATTCTGGTGGCTGTTGGTGAGAGGCACAACAAATTCCGGCAAGAATTTCAATGCTTCCATGGATTCCGGTGAAGCTTACTGCTACTTCTTCAAGCTGTTGTGGTTCCGAGTGAGGGATTGAATGACGAGCAGTGGGCATTGTGATTTCCATGGCAAAGCTTGAGTAGGCCACTTGGATCTGAAAATGGGTTGTGGTCGATGGTGTGATATGCCAAGTTGATGATGAAGGGAGGTTGATTGGTCATGAAAAGTGCCACGTTCCATTTCCTTTTTCTTGGTCAAACCACAACTTGTATGACCTCACACCTCTTAGTTTCAGTATCTGTATCCATTTAATCAAATCAATATGACAATCTCAAATGGCAATTGGGCCTCTCAATTATTTTCCAAGAATGGCCCGTAAACATCAACTCAAATCGTGGGCAAAATGTGTAATAATATTTTAACTAACCCCAAATATTAATCCCACACTTAAATTCATGAATTTATCTCAAATATATTATAAAAATGCAACACAATTAATATTTTTACAATTAAGCACAATTCCTCAAATTTAGTATAAAAATGCACAAAATCAAATCAAAATTAGCAATAAAAGCATTATAATTTCGAGCAAATTTAATATTTCTATTTTGGGAGTATGCAAACTTTTGTGGGACAAACTAAAAAGGAAAGTATGCAAATTTTTGTGAGATGGAGCTAGTATAAAAAAATTCATTATTTGATTTTAGGTCCGCGATTCAACTTAATTATATAAAAGTGCATGTATAAAACTATCCTTTCAATTATTACTCCAAATTTTTTATTTTTGTGTGGCCTTTCACATTTGAAAGCAACTCATGTATGTGAAGTAGGAAAAGTTAATATGAATTTTTCGTTAATTAATTCAAATTTTTTTATGTGGTGTCTTTGGTGAATAGTAAAAATATATGTTTATTTTAAGATTTTGATTTTTGTGAAACTAACTATTGATGTTTTATTACTTTAATACAGTATTGTGTAAGTGGTAGAAATTCTCTTAAGTTATAACACTACGTTCTACTAGATATATAGTTTCAATTATGTTTGGAGGAATATATTTTATTTAATTTTTTCTAGTGTGTTTACCTTGTATATATTGCATTGTGGTTCTCATTATTTTGGCTTCGTGGTTTAGGTACATCAATCGGCATCGGAGCATTCCCTCATCGGCAGCGCCACCCATACCTCCATCAGACTCTGTCACAGACATTTTCAGCCTTGTTTTGCCGATCACTCTCGCTCTAACTGCGTATATAAGTTTGAACTCACCTTTCTTGTGCGCTAGTGTGTACTAGTTACACCGTGCAACTCAAGTTCATTTTTAAAAAGTTACACAAAATACTATTGAAAAGTTACACATGTTATTACTGAAAAGTGTATCTTTAATGGTGTAATTTTTCAGTAGTAATTTGTGTAACTTTTCAGTAATAAATTGTGCAACTTTTTAAAAATGAACTTAAATTGCACGTGTAGCTGGTGCACAAGAGACTTACTATATATAGAGTAAGTCTCATGTGCACCAGTTACACGGTGCAACTCTAGTTCATTTTTAAAAAGTTAAACAGTTTATAACTGAAAAGTTAAACAGTTTATTACTGAAAAGTGTACCTTTCATAGTTTAACTTTTCAGTAATAAACTGTTTAACTTTTCAGTTATAAACTGTTTAACTTTTTAAAAATGAACTTGAGTTGCACCGTTTAACTGGTGTATACAAGACTAATCCGTATTATATATGTATATGTGTATTCTCAAGAAACGGCATCAAAACTATAATAATCTTAATTAAAAAGCATTCATCAATATTCACACGTATATATGCTCTTTCGCTTTTTAGCTTCCGTTTGGATGGGTGAATTTAAAATTCATGAATTTCAGACACAAATAATCAGTCTTTTCAGGTAAGTTAAATTAATTTATAAATAATTAAAGTTAGCCCAATTGCTTAGTAGTATTACCAAATCATATATTTATGTAGAAAATATTCCAATGAATTTTAATGTCTATTAAAATAGAATATTAAATGATAATGAATCTAAAGCACGCAGACCCTTTGATTTTAAATTATATTTAATGATGAGTTTCGACCTCTTGAAGAGGTAGATAACGGTCTTAAAATCTTAATTTAGATTCATTAGCATGAGTGGTTTGTCCATCCAAAATAAAACATGATCAATTGTCAAATTTTATCTTATTTAATTGGTCATAGTATGCCAAGTAGCATAAACCCTTCTGTAAATGAATTTATTCGTGAGTATGACTACCTCGTATTAAAGTTGAAATTATATCTCTTATTTTCTTGACGATGTCATGAAGATATTTGTGGACTAAATTATATGGTATTGAGACTATTTTGATAAATTATGATCATAATTGATGCTTTTACATGGTGGATTTATACATGTTTATTTTCCATATTACATTATGGTCAATTAACCCAATGTCCGATCATGATTGTTTTATTGCCCTTAGCTTCTCTCGTTGGTCTAAGCACCTAATAAAAGCAATTGATCTCTCGCATCCCTTAATGAATGCACTCTTCTACACTAGCTTAACTATTGTTTGTGGCTAGCTCCTTAGTACATCTAGTATACAATTAACCAATACTAAAAAAAATCATCATCAAAGAGTCCAATCAATCAATTATTTTCACAAAAGACATAAATCAAATTAGAGTTCAATTCTTATATAATCTCCAATAGTCAAAATATAGGGAGATTAGCCCATGATTCTAGAAGAAACACACATAGCTACAAAAGTAAAATAAAATATAAACATAATCAAATCCTTAAGAAAATTGCAAGAAAATAGAATAGTATCACTTAACTCCAAACTAGCTAAAACTTGCATAAAAACTTGAAATCCAACATAGCTCTTGCTTCAAATGATGTAAAATATTGAAATTACTACTAATCTATGATAATCTATGAAAGCCCAACTGAAAATTGCAAGAAATTAACACAAATATGTAAAGAGTAATGAAGAAGAAAAGAGAAAAAAATGTGCAGAAAGTGTTTCTAAGGTTTGAGTTTCCAAAAACTCTCTCAATGGGAATGGCTTTTATATGTGAGGAAAGTGTGAAAATTCGCATTTTACAAGTTGGTCCTTGAAATCTCAAAAACTCTAATTTTCACACTTTTCAACACTCAGCATGGTTTGTGCATGAAACAACATGGTCAGTGCTATCAGTGTGTTGATTGGGGTAGTATTTACATCTTTTATTGGCAGTTTACATATGAATTGTTATTGTAATTGATTATCTTAAAAAAAAGAAAAGGTCACATTTTATGGTCAATCATCACTATACAATTTGTAAATCTAATTTTAGGTACAATTACGTTTTCTTTTTTAGGTAATTTAGTGTATTTAAATCTTCTAATATTTTTCTAAGTTTAGTAAAGCATTTTTCTTTTTATATATAAACCTTTTATCTTTTAAAATTGAAAAAAAAAAACTTCTATTAATACAAAATAAATGTACTCTGTTTTACTATGTTGGTAAAAAAAAACATAATTGAACACTTTAGTAATAAATACAATTTCATATTTTTCTATCTAAAATATATTTTTTTAAATCAAAAAATACATTCATTAACAAATAAGAAACCCTGAATCAGTTTTTTTTGTAAATAATGTCAAATTTGGGACAAATGATTATATGAAAGTAGTTCAAATTTATCATGAAACAGTTTTAAAATATCAAACATTTGACCATGTGTGTAAAAAATTTCACCAAAAGTAAATTTTTTAGGGAAAACTATAAAATAGTTCACAAAATTAATACTAATTACAAATTGGTTCTGTACAGAAAAAAATATTCTTCTGTACAGAAAAAAAATTATATTTCTGTGCAAATATTGTGAACCAATTTGTAAATATAGTCACTTTTTTGAACTAATATGCAAATGCTCTAATTTTTTATACCGATGATCAAACTTATACTCCCTCCGTCCCTGTATAAGTTGCTCGTTACTTTTGGGCACACGAATTAAGGTAAAAGTGAATAAGTATAAGTGATGTGATGGAAAAAGTGAAAAATTAGTATAAGTGATGTGATGGAAAAAAGTGAAAAGGTAATGGAAATAGTGTAAAAAGTATTGAAAATAATAATAAGGAAGTGAATAGTAGTTTTCAAAAAAGGGAAAAAAGCAAATGAGCAACATATAATGAGACGAACGAAAATGACAAAATGAGCAATTTATAGTGGAACGGAGGGAGTAATATTTAACCAATACTTGGGAGAAAAAATATTTATTCGCATAAATAAAATACACTAAGGTCGTTTTTGCTCATTTCTAGAAAGTTGAAAAGACTAAATTACATAGACACACCGCGCTTCTGGGCTACCAAACGAGCCCTTATTTTCCAATCTCTTTAATTACAAGGAGAATATATTGAAGAAACAAAATTGCATGTAAATCACATTCGTAACATCATAGAGATCCAATCGGGCCAACCTCGCATGGCCTTCAAGACGAAGACAATTCAATCAACAATCTCATGGATTGTGGTCATCTTCTTGTTGGCAATGCCAAACACCACCGATGGTGAGATAGGTATGAATTGGGGAAGGGTGAGTGCTCAGAGGTTGCTTCCAACGCAGGTGGTGGATCTCCTGTTACAGAATGGTATAAAACACGCGCGCGTCTTCACGTCCGAGCGAGACATATTGATGGCCTTCGCGTCGAGTGGCATCGACCTCACAATGAGCATCACCGATCCCAATATCTTTGCCGGTAGTGTCGACCCAGCAAGGTCTTGGGTCAAATGGAAATCTCAAGATTTCAAAGAGGCCAACGCCAGGTAAATATACGTATACATACTCATGCATGCATGCATTGACGTAATTTGTTGATTGGAAAGAATGATGATTTTGCAGAAGGGTAATTATTGGGGAGAATCTGTTCAACCTGGGATTCACGAACAAGCCTTTTCTGAACGATGCGGTAAAAAGTGTGGAGAATACGCAGGTAGCTTTAGATGAAGCGGGATTAGATATCAAGGCAACCTGCACACACAATATTCTGGTGTTGAAGAGAAAGATAGGGAAACCATCCGAGGCCGAATTCGAGGACGCGATCAAGGAACATATGATCGAGCTCGTGACATTCTTGGAGGCGCACGACGCGCCGTTTCTAGTGAACATGTTTCCGATTTCCGACACGATTTGGCTTAACCTCGACCCGACCTTCGCGTTTCCCGACAACAAATCCACGCTGGTCGTGACGGACGTCAACGGGGCCGTGTACACTAACATTTTCGAGTTCATGTATGATTCCTTCGTCTGGGCCCTGAAAAAGATCAATGCAACCAAGATCCAGATAATCGTGAGCCAGGTTGGTTGGCCATATTCCTTTAAATCTCCACCTTTAAAAATTTTAACTCACAATCTCCATCATACACATTCAACCCATTACACTACCGCAAATTTTTGGGGGACGGAGGTAGAAGTGTTTAAATGGATAAAATAGTTTTTAATGAGGGCAAATTGTTTAATTTAAGTTTAAAAAAAAGTTGTCTTTGTGTGTAATTATTAGTAGAATATGATGCATTATTGGATTTTGTGAGCCAGGTTGGTTGGCCGACGGACGGCTACGAGGGCGCCAACGCCACCGCGGCCGAGCATTTCTTCAAAAGCTTGCTCCCAATGGTGATCAGCGACAAGGGGACCCCAATGCGGCCCGGGGCGCCCATCGATATCTTCATACACTCGCTGACCGACGAACCTAAAATGCCGCTCTTTAGTGCATTCCCTTTCACGCGCCACTGGGGCATTTACCGCTCCAACGGGCAGCCCAAGTACAAGATCGACGTATCGGGGCAAAACCGAGACATCTACCCGACCGAGGTCAAGGGGATCCAGCGCATGCCGGACCGGTGGTGCGTGTTCAACAAGAACCTGAGTGATATTGAGAAGGTGCAGAGCGAAGTCGCAAAGGCATGCGGGACAGCCGATTGCACGTGTTTGTCCCCCGGGGGGTCGTGCAGTCGGCTGAGTTACGTCCAGAACGTGTCGTACGCGTTCAACTCGTTGTTTCAGCATTACTTTCAAAAGGAGGATATCTGCGATTTCGGCGGGTTGGGGTTGGTCACCGTGGAGGACCCGTCGACGCCCGAGTGTTTGTTCCCTGTGGAGGTGGTGAGAGGTCAGCAAAACAATTACGTAACACCTGTAGCTATTAAATCTTCATTTGGAGAAAGACTTCATCAGAGCCCTAAACCCCTCATCTTTCTTGCCTTCTTGCTTCCAATCATGGCCAACTTTCTCTGGGATTGATATCGCCATTTTGGTGTAAATAGCTGTTTATTGAGTTGTGCCTATTGCAGGATATGTACAAACTACATCAGTTAGGGAGATTTTGTAAAGCTGTATCAAGAATCTAGCCTTCTCCCAGCCAGCTATTTATACAATAAATAAATTAGGCCCAATTTCAAAAAACATTTGTGCTGTGCGAAATTCAACGGCTTCTTTTTTTTTTAATCTAAATGAATAAGGACCTCTTGGTCGGGGATAATGAGGATGGATGGAGAATGAAAATGAATGAAAATTAATGAGAATTCATTCTCATTAGCAGTGTTTGGTATTATTTATTGTACATAAATAAAATCATAAAAATATGTTAAAAAACATAGTGATTACCCCCTTAATGATACTCATTACTATTACCATTTTAAATTTATACCAAGCGCCCCCTAAGTTTAAACGCCAACGGCCAGGTTTGACGTCAAAAAATGAAACAAATTCCAGATAAATAGCAAAACTTGACCCAATAAGAACCAAACTAAATATCTGAAAGTAAATTATAATACTCTTCATTTATATGTACGTAAAAATCTACGGTAATTTAAGATAAATAGCAAAATTTTACAGCAGGTTATAACCCATAGATTAACAGAGTGTTTGCAAAATCAAGTGGAGGGGACAATCACTATCTTCTAAAGTTACCCCTCATTTTAGATTTGAGAAGTACTTTAAACTTGTGAGTAATGTTCACAATCATCTCTAAGCTAAGGCTACTCTGTTTTGTTCCAACCACGAGCAAAGACAATTTTTGCTTCTCTCGAATAAAGGTCGCTCAGAATCTCAGAATCTACCATTGCATTAGATAATGATCGGTGAACATAACTACCAAAACTTCTTCGATCCTAACCTTCATTTATACTACCAGGTGAGAAACCACCGCAGCAGAAAACAGAATCCACATCATAGGGCCTGTGGCGGGACATAAATCTAGTTACGCTTCTAGTTTTGTAACTCATTGTCAGTGGAGTACATTTTTATAGGCAAGTTCAACCAGCACTTGCACAGATGAGAGGAAGAACTAAGTCAAAAGCACCTGCACCGATGAGAGAACTTACAAGACCAAACTATGATTAGGAAATGTAGTAACTACAGAGAAACCTATTCTTTCTTTATTCCATGTAAGAGCCTCATAAGCATTCATACTAGGGCAAGATTGCATACATGATACAGAACTGGTCTAGTCGACGTCCATTGCACTCTCTTTCTCAACTTCTTTACTTGACCATAGCTTGATTGTTCGATCATGTGAAACTGTAGCTATGTACTGTCCATCTGCCACAACATGACAAAGAAAAAAAATATCATAACCAAGAGGGTGTTTGGCTAAACTTATTTTAAACATATTATTAGTTCTAACATCCTATAAACTGTTTTAAGAGCTCATAAGATGTTATTTTTAAATAGCTTATAAATTATTGAAGTATTTGGCTAATAGAACTTATAAGTTATTTGATAATTAATGATAATTTTTAAATAATTTAATTTTAATAGAACATAAATATTTTATATTTTTTATGTTAAGAGATAGTGGAGAGTGGTGGTGAAGTCTAGGTTGGGAAGGGTGGGTGGGGTGAAGGTGATGAGAAAAATAAGTTAGGATATCCCAACTTATTTTTCTGTAGCTTATTGAGTTGTAAGGAGCTAATCTTAAGATCTTAAGGAGCTAATCTTAAGATCTTATAAGCTGTCAAACATCTTATTTTACCACTTTAAGAGAGTTTATAACCTCTTTAAAACAGCTTATATAAGCTCAGTCGTACACCATCTAAGTTATCATATTCAACAAGTCTTACTAATTTGCTATTCAACAATTTTGAAGATGTTATTGCCTCAAAGAAGATATAAAAGACAACAAAGATCGATATTTGGAAAACTAGAACTAGTATTTAAGATAGAACCGACCTCCAACGATATCCAGTGAAGTAACCTTTGATTCATGGCCAGATAATGTCTTTACAGGCTTGAAATCTTTGGCGGACCAAACCTGAAATGAAAAGTTATGGTGAGGATACCATAGCAACAATGCAGTCAACAGATCAAGCATATTTCAGAAACCATACGCTTACCTTGGCAGTCATATCATATGAAGCAGTAACCAAGAAGTATCCCTCTTGTTGTTCAAATTTGACTTGAGAAATAAGATTAGAGTGCGCAGGAATTATGTACAGAGATTTTCTCTTCCTCAAATCCCAGATCCTGCAAGTATTATCTTCACCACCAGTAGCTAAATGGTACCCATTGGGAGAGAAACTGACACCAAGAACCTGAAACGAGAAATTATAAAATGGTTCGTTTAACAGCTAAAGAATATCTCTCTTAACTCGGTTAAGTTGCATATTGAAAGAGAAAGGACGGCGAATATCAAAATAAAGAAGCCTTACAGGCTTGACATGGCCTTCCAGAGCAAGAATACTCCTTCCAGATCTTAGGTCCCACACACGAGCAAGTGAATCCAGTCCACAAGAAGCTGCTAAGGAGCCATCAAGATGGAAAGATATTCCATAAACGCTCCTACTGTGACCTTCTTGGAGAAGCAACTCTTCACCAGTTTCTACATCCCACAATCTCCAGGTCTTGTCAAAGCTAGCTGTACCCAAATATCTGCCTGATGGGTGGAAGGATATCCGAGCAAGACGGTCCAAATGGCCCTCAAACTTTCTCAGCAAAGACCCGTCATGGTTCCAAAGCCTCGCAGTTCTGTCAGCAGATGCAGTAGCCAATTGGTTGCTGACAGGAGAGAATGCAACATCCGTAGCTCGTTCAGTATGTCCCTTTAAAGCTGAAACCTTCTTTACCTCTGGCATGCTCCACAACTTTGCAACTCCACTTAAGGAACTAAGGAAAGAAAAGACAACAATAAGTCGGTAACCTTCTGAAACATGAATTATTGTAGAGAAAAACACTAACATCCAACCATAAATCACGAAACCACATAATTGGAAACATCAACCAAAAACTTATGAACAGTAATCCAATGATAACCACTGAGATATTTCACTAGCGCAAAACAAGAAGTGTATAAAGATATAATTACAAGATGAAACAGAGAATAAAAGGCATAGCACAAAAAATTTACCAGGTTGCAAGCATCTTTCCATCATGCGAAACTGAACATCCTGAAAGAGGTCGATCATCACCAATCTCACTGCACTCTAGCTCCAGGCTTGCTGCCTGCTTCAGCGAGTAATCTATCTCTGCATCCAAATCCTCATCTGGATCATCCCTTTTTCTTCTTGCACGATGGAGGCGCAGTGCAGACTTCACAATAGAATATTTTGCAATCTCTCTACGGGCTTCCAACAGTGCTTGTGAACCTTCAGTGTAAAAGGGATACTGAATGTCTTCTTCAGTTTCTGAAGGTCCGACTGAGGCTGCAGCTTCTTCATCCTCGTGAGCTTTCATCAGCTTTTCTAGCTGACCTTCAGAATCAAGTTTTGCCATAAGTGCCCGCAACCGATCACGTCTTTCCATCTCCCTCTCTCCAAAAAAAGTTATAGGTTCACCAAGCCTACGAAGCCTAGCCCGGACAGCATTATCATTAGTGGGGACTGCCAAGGCAGCAGCACGACGCTTCATCAAAAGCTCTTGCACTGCTTTCTCATGCCTCTCCCTAATTAGTTTGCTTTCTTCTGAAATCTCGTATTCCTGAGTGGGGCCAGAGGTAACGCAGTTCGATCCTGGCTCCTCCTCACCGGAATCAGAATCACTACTCCTTGAGTCTCCATTGGGAGCTAGAGGAGGTCTGCTGGTAGGAGGGCGCAAAGGCAACGGAGCTAATGGTCTTGGAACTGCGACAGGAGCAGAGGGTATTGGGGCAATAGGAGGTATCACTGTGGTGGGAACAACGGGTGCAAGTACTGGTAGAGCAGGTTGTAGTGGCAATGGATCAATTGCGGAAGCCACAGATTCATTCCCAGAAACTGGAACAGAAACATCGGCTGAAGTGGAGGCAGTAATTTCCTCATCAACGTCCATGGTTCCTAAACAATAAATCCATGACAAAATCACTAAGTAGTTCTACACTGGCATTCAATTTTCAAAACTATTCCTCAAATGAGGAAATGATATACCACATTTTAATCAAGATAGGAAAAAACGTACAGCGAACTACAGATTTACAGACTTAAACCATGTAGTCAGTATATAATTCACATTTCCCTAGTGATATTCGAGGTAAACAAACCCTAATTAGCAAAGATGGTGAGAGATATGATACCTTAATCCTTAAGATTGGAACTTGGAAGACAGATTTTGCGAGCGCGAGTCGTGACTCCGAGTGTCACTCTCCGACCTTGTACGCGTGACACGGTGAGAGACTGAGGTGCGAGAGCGAGGGACGCTCCACAAGCCGCGGTGAGGCGGCGGCGATGGTTTTGGTCGTCGATCAGTGAAGGGTGCGGGGACGGTGGGAGTTGCGGCAGCTAGTTAGGGCTTTAGTTTGGGGAGAGGAGTCCGTGTGAATCGCACGTGTCCCGAGACCATATATTTATTTATTTATACATATTTATTTTATTTATATGTTATTATTTTATTTATAAAACAATATATTTTTCCTAAAAAATGTAAAATCTCAATAATACAATTTCCCCCAAAATAGAGGTAGTATGATTTAGATAATAAATTTTCTCAGTTTAAATTTCACATTTTGTTAAACATATATTTAAAAAATATTATTTTGTTAATTATTTAAATTTAATAAATAACTAAATAATTTAATAAAATACATATTATGATAGTTTTTTTTTTTGCAACTTGAAATTTAAATTGTGAAACATACAGTAGTACTCCCTCTGTCTCAATATATATTGTTAATTGCTTTTAGGCACACGTATAAAGATAAAAGTGAAAAAAATATAAGTGAATAGTAATTTCTAGTAAAAAGGTAAAAAAAAAAGGAAAAACATGTAACAAAACGGATAAAAATAACAAAATGAACAATATATATTAGAAAGGGTATAATATAATTTATAATCATATTAATATAAATTCGGTTCAACCTATTCAATTTTTAAAATAATCAATTTATACCTTTTTAGTGTAATTTCATACTTTTAAGTATAATAATTAATTTATAATTTTTACTATAAACTATCTCAATTATTAAATGATACACCGTACACTGGGTACTCAAAAAACTTGTTTATTCACTTTTACTTTTAATATGAATAAATTATTTAAAAGAATAGTTTATGACGTATAAAAGAGACAAATATAAAAGTACTACGTTTAACACAAATTTTTTAAATTTAAATATAAATAAAATCATGGCAATTTCCAACATGAACTTGAAATAAGAACCTGTAGATCTTATATTAGCTTCCATCTGAAATTCAACCATTATTCATTAAACGTTTATTTTGAAACTTTACAAAATTGCTTAAAAAAAATTATTTTAGCAGCTATTTTAAAGGACAAAGTACTGTACGAAAATGGTTTATGATAATATTATCACGAATAAATTTTAAAGTATCAAACATTTAACCAGGTGTATCAAAAATCTCATCAGGTGTATCAGAAGTTGATGTCAATAAAATCTATATATTGACTTCAACTTTTGATAAACTTGATAAATATTTTGATGCACTTAACCAGATTTTTAATACACTAGAGCAATTTAATGATAAGCTTATCATGAACCATTTTCACACAATGCCTATTCTTTTTAAAGTTCTAAAGCAGACACTAATTAGCAAAACAGAGGAAGGTGACAACAATTGAGTTCACATCACATGTTCGACTTTTCGTATTTCACTCGATATTTCATTATTCAGATGCACCAAAATTGCAGATTTTAAAAACGACATGCAATCGACACTATATAGCAGAATGCACAAAATTTCCCATGTGAAAAACCAAGATAAGCAAGCACAAAAGACCTTTGTGATTGGCACTTATCCAAATCCCACCCCAATCATGGGACATTTTACAGTAAACTACTATCCGGGACAAACCCCGCCTCAGTCATGGGACATTTATGGTAAACAACATCCAGAAAACGCGCTTAAGTCTACAGAAACGAGCATCTCGACGAAGGGGGGAAACAAAACTATGCCTTATGATACAACTCCCCGGAAAACCATACTCAAAACTTTGGAGGAAATTAAAGGGCATATAATACAGCTACTCCACATCCACTTCCCTCACAGCATTACATTTCTAATTAAAGGCAAAATCAAATAGAATGAACAAATATCACCTCTCTTTGTCTTCAGAATTCTACTGATGCCATGGTTGTCCAACCGTAATGGCGGAATGGTGATTAGATGGCCCGCAAGATTGCTGTCCCCAATATGTCGTTTTATAGCCTCCATTGATATGACCGTCATGCCCTTGAACTCTCAGCGCATTGTCAGTTGACACGTTTCCACCATTATCGTTCCACTGTCCCCATCCGTCATCAGCCATCCCCTGTTGTGCTCCATAAGTCGTATCATTATTGTAGTTCCAACCCCATTCGTTATTCCAGCCATTTCCCCAGGCCGTGTATCCACTGGGCCCACTCGCATCAAAGTTCCACCCGTTTTTAGAATAATCGGGCCATCCAATTGCCACCCCATTATCGTCGAACGAATTACCCCAATTTTGCACCCATGGAGAACCGTGATTAGCAGAGGAAGAGTTTGCCTGAGCTTTAAAGTTCTCATCTTCATCGCCCCAACCTGTAAGCGCGTATGCTTCGTTTGGAAGTAGAGAATCACCAAAAATAACAACAGGATCATGGTCTACTTCCACATTGGGGGCTACTACAGGTTCCGACTCAAAGTCGGGCAGCAGTTGGGAACCAGTTTCTGAATCCCAATCAATTTCATCAATATAAAGATTGGGATCAGGCAATGGTATGTCACAGGGAAATCCATTTATTTCAGCCCAGAAACGCTTCTTGGCAATCAAAAATGCCTCTTCACCTGCAGAGTCATCCCACTTGATCACATTATCATAGAGGTGCGTAAACTTCTTCATCTGCAAAACTGTCTCCCAGTCGAGCGAGCCAATCACTCTGCAAAATTCTTTCTCCCATGAAGGCACAGTAGGCTGCCAATTACCTGCTGAAAATAACAAAGTAAAGCAAATTGTGAATTAGTCACTAATTGAAACATTTGGATACTCAAATAACTCTATGCAAACCTAGACGAAGACATAATAACTAGCAGAATCGTTGATTTAAACATGATTGACCAAAAGATAGCTCATGCAAAATGAACAGAGTACTCAGGCATCATACATATCCAAGTAAGACATTTTGGAATAGACGACTCATCCAACGACTCATTCGAACTCATTCTGAATTCAAAATTTCAAGTTCCGAAACTTCTTCAAGTCATTACAAGTGGCTTGGAAGTTCCAGAAGACATGATTGTGTCTCGTGAGATACCAAAAGTTGTTCAATAATATTCAATTATCAGTTCAAAAAATTTAAACATAATAATATAATATCGAAATTTAAGTGCCTTTCATCATGGGAATGCCCCAGAAAAAGAAACAAGAGAAAAACAAATCAATTCAGGAATTAAAAAAGAGAAATGATGGGACAACAGCAATAAAAAACAGCATCCATATATGAGAAAATTGATAAAAACCCTCTGCTTTCAGCCAGTACCCAAAAGAAGAATCATTCACAATTCGTCTAATGCTTTCATGGACTATACAAATATATAAAGTACAGCAAGAAAACAAAAACACAAACTGAAAAATATTTAATTTCTGCAACCCCTCTTTTGACAAAAGCAGACATATTTAACCTTTAGTGGACCCTGCAACTCGTAAGGAACACATCAACAACACGCACCATTTACACACAGGTTGCCAAACCACATTCTTCATAACCACAGGAATTTCAACAAGATATTATCCACTGGGGGAAAAATTCAAAAACCCTTTATTTATAAATCAATAATCGATGAGAAAAAATAACTAATTAAAAAAAAAAGGGTGAGGGGTAAAGCAACAACACTCGAGATCAAGAACTCACCGGCTCCTCGGGGCGGCCTTCTGTTCTGTGATCTTCTACTGTTATTCCTCCTCCGATTCTCCATGATCACAACTGCAAAACCCCCTGAAAACAACAATCAACGGAAAAAAAAAAAACCAAAATAAACTCAATAAACAGGACAAATTAAACGAGGGGCAAAATTCAGCACAAAAAGCAAAAGATGGGCACCTCCGAATTCGCGTCAAATGCACAATCCACAAAGTGGGCTCAACCCAGAAATTCACCGCAACTACTGTTTGAAGAAACCGCAGCAATTAGAAACTTACAAGTAGACGGTTTCCCTTTATCCAGGACAGGGGAAAAGGGAATTGGGGAAGGGAAAGAGCTCAAACGGCGTGATCGGTGGGGGGGTGGGCTGAGGGGGGCATATACGTTTCAAACGAAATTTTTTGTGCGCAAGAGATCAATGGGGGATTTTTATTTTCAGAAAGTTTTTAGGGCAAATTATGTATGTGAAGTGATTATTGTAAGACGATTCAAATTTTAAAAGGAATGATATCATATTGGATTAGATTCTTTATATTAAAATATTTTTAAAAAAAATTGCGTGTCATTTTGTAAACGTGTGTGGGGGTTTGTTTGTTCATGCTTTTGTCATTATGAGGTCTAATTTTTCTAACCTATTTTTTTAATTATTTTATTGTTTTCTTCTTTTTTATTTTAAGCATTATTTTTTCTAATCAATTTTTCTTATAAAAGTCAATAAAATTAATTTCCTTTTTATAACTATATAACTCAATATCTCAAAATATATATATATATATATCTCAAAATTATACTTCTCCAGTTCCATAGCAACTTGCAAAGGGAGATAGAGCACGTGTATTAAGAAAAAATTGAAATAAAATTAATAAAAAAGTATTATTTTGGGGGTAATTTAGTAAAACTTATATAAAAAGTAAAAAAGTTAGTTAGATTAAGGGGGGTGTATTCGTTTAAGATTTCGTGAGATTTTAAAGGACTTTTTTCTTATAAAAAAATCTGTTGGTATTCAATCAGGATTTTAAAGGATTTAAAAATAATCCATTGGTATTCAATCAGGATTTTAAAAGACTTAAAAACAATCCACTGGTATTCAATCAGGATTTTAAAAGACTTAAAAACAATCCACTGGTATTCAAAAATATAAAGATTTTAAAGGATTGTTGGGTTTGATGGATTTTGATGGATTCTTTAGTGTATTTTATAAATACCAACAATCCCATCAAAACCTCTAGGATTTGGTGGACTTTTTTAATTAGTGACTTTATTTATCCCCAAATTGATTTATATATAATTATTTATTTTTAAGACCTAAAATAGTTTTAACCTTATAATTTCATCTCTACATTTATAACATCAACGATAAAATAATTACAGTGACAAAGAGTAATATAATATTATATATACATATATACTAGAATAAATAAAAATAGTTAATAATTAATCATTAAATAGTATTAAAAACGATATTGTTCATCCTAACTTATATACAAGATAAATCTTTATTTTTATATAGTATTATTATAATACTAATATTATATATTACATATGTCATTAGGTAATATTTTTATATTGATAATATTTTTTTACGGTATTTGAGTTTTGTTATATTTTACTTTGGTTACTTTGATTATTCAATTTCAATACTTTTTTATATTGATAATATTAGCATGTGCAGCTCTACATAACTTTATTCGCAAAGAATGTCATTCTGATGAATTTCCAATTGAATCGGTGGACGAACCTTCATCTTCAACATTACCAGTTAATGAAGACCGTGATTTTGAGCCTATCATTCAAACTCAAGAGCAAGAACGACATGACGCTAATGCTTTGAGGACTAGTATAGCTATGAATATGTGGAGTAATGCTATTTAAAAGGACATGATATTATGATTTTTTTTGTCTTTAACTTTTTTTTTTTTTTTAATTTGAAGGTATGAAAAATTTTGAATTTTTATTGTATGTCACAAATCCATGAAATTCTGCAAAGTCTACAAAGTCCTATAGAATCCATTAAAATCCTTATTTTAAAAGTCTTACAAAATCCTACAAAATCTTAAAAGTCACCAAAATCCTACAAAATCTTTAAAATCTGCAGGATTTTTTTCAGCTAAAAAAGTCTTTTAAAATCTTAATCCAATACACCCCCCTAAGTGTAACGTGGGTCCAAAAAATAAAAAAGTAATTGAATTTTGTGTAAACATGTAGATATTGTGAGGGTGGAGATTATGAAAAGAATTACCTTTTTAAGTCTGGAAATTCTTGTGGGACATCCCATAAATAAAACTCTACAAGTTATTATGGGACGAGGAAGTACTTCATAGCATTATTTTATTAAAAAAATATTTCCTTCATCTGATATCAATTTAAGATGCATATTTATTGAAAAAATTATATTTTTTGGATAAACTAGTGATATATGAATAAATATACATATACTTTAAAAAAATTAGTAGTTTGTAAATTTATATTTGATAGAGAGGACATATATTTATTGGAGTATTTTCAATGGGAGCTAGATAAATATGGTGATAAACATCAAATTTGCCTTCCAAATGGGTTACAATGGATAAGATAAAATTGGTGGCAAGTCGAATTTGCCACCTGTTTTTCATAGTGTAACTATTTTTTTCTTCTTTTTTTTTCTCTATTTATTTAATGTAATATTTTTTTTTTATCGAGTTAATGTAATATGTTATGTTGAGTGAGTATAATATTATGTGTTGATTTTAGACTTATTTGTGACATAAAAAATAAAATATTAAAAATATAAATTTATCATATTATAACATCTTATTAATAAAAATATAAACAATCATTGATTGTATACAAAATAATATAAAATAGAAGATAAATTTGATTAAAGTATGAATATTTATAAAAAAATATTAAATTAAAATTTAAGTTGAACGATTGAAAATGATTTTATATTTAATTATAAATTTAATGATAAATAAATTATTTTAGTGGCAAATTTAGCAGCCCCATGGGAATGCTCTTAATAAATGTAGAAAATACTTTCATACTCTTCACCAAAGCTAAAAATACTACTCTCTTATCAATTTTCACTCTATTCTAGGCATGGAAATAAGACTCTCTCACTTTATTAAAGTGATGAGGTTGGTGCATTTTGGTCAAATTCATTTTAATTATATAATGGTGTGAAGGGTAAATTAGTTGGAATTTTGAGGGTAAATTTTGTAAAAAAAGTCATTTTAAATAAAAAATTTTTTTAAGAAAAAGTGAAAGCTGAAATAAGATGAAGGGAGTTTTAAAACTCCCATATTAAAATTTATGTAAAAAAACATATTGGCCAATTGGTTGGGGGGGGGGAGTATTTAGTTATTTTGACTTAAATAATATTTAATATTTTATTGAATTTTAGTATTTTTTTCTTTTTGTTTAATTTTTTTTTTTTGGTTTGTCCACCTATAAACTTTCTATTCTATTTTGTATCATAATTTTGCATTAAAAAAGTGTCTAAAAATATAAAATTTTCTCTCTATTGCATCAATGGTATAATATAAAATTCAATATCATTTAATAAAAATAATCAATATTATTCAATGATAATAACTACTCTATTTGACCTCTTGGGTACATATATTAAGATAAGTACAATGATAATATCAATATATGCACTAATTAAACCGTATAATTGTAAATGCAAGTATTATTCTTTTAGATAAAATTTACATTAATCAATTTTCTATATAAAGACCCATTTTGATAATAATATTATGAGGAAACAGATTTTCCCATAAAAACATTATTGTTACTTTATTCTCACATTTTCCTTATTTTTGGAGTTTCCTGATATGATATTTCAACACAAGTATTTATTCATGAGTAATAAAAATTTTAGGCTGTGTTTGGATAGAAAGATTTAAGTCTACAAATTTTAAAATTCATTATCTAAATCATCTCTATCCTTTTGAATAAAATATTAATAGAATCATATTGACAAATTTCAAATTTTTAGCTCTAATTCTAGTTTAAATGGAGAGAATTTTAAATATTTAGCAAAATCATGTCACTTAAAATTCATGAATTTTTAAATTCATTCATTTTTAAATTTACTAAATTTCAAATGACTCTATTAAAAATAATTTCATTTCTTCCATAAAAAGTAACGCAGCATAAAAATAATTAAATGAGAGAAGTAAGAAATACAAAATAATCTCCTTAGACCTCATTTGGTTCGTTAGATAAGCTAAGATAAATTAAATTATCTTATCTAATTTTATGTTTGGTTTAATAGACAAATGTCCAATATTAATAAAAAACTCAAAACTAAAATCCAATTATTTTATCAATGGTAGATAATATTATCTTACGGAAGGGGTATGATAATAATCTATTGTGTTATATTTACTAGAATATTCCTCTTATATTGGAAAGGAGTATCATAATTCACTTTTTTTTTTTATATATAGGATAAAATTGTCAATTGCATATTTTTTTTATTATTAATCTTACAGTCCAAACATTCAAAATGAAATTATCTTACATTACTAATTATCTTAATCCATCAATCCAAATATATTTATTTAACTCATAAATAACAATCTTTATATTATAATCTTATCTAATTTATCCTGAATTATTTATCTTATCAATTTAACCAAATGAACACTTGGGCCAGTTAATTCACGCTAACAAATTAACCAGGTGAATTAGCTCACCTGGTCACCGGGCTCCTCACTTGAGTGAGTGACCCGAGTTCGATTCCCTTTGAGAACGAATAGAAGGGAGATATAAGGTTGACTTGGAAATATAAGTGTATGGAGACTTGGTGAACTAACTTCTAATTATTAACCATTAATACTAACCGATAAAAAAAAATCGCGCTAACAAATTCCCAACTAGTATCATGGTGATTTTTAATTGACACGTGATTTGAATGTTTTAGAAATACCAAAAACGTTTTAGGATATTTAATTATTGTCGGCATAACTAGAATTTTACTATTCTATTTTCATTTAGTGAGGTCAAATTGAAAAACGTTTTAGTCGAGAATCTAGCAATAACATTTTGTAGTTTCATGATATAGTAATTCCTCAACCCCTAGTTTTGGCATTAAATTGTGGAGTTCGTTGTCTTTATTGTTCATGATAAGGACGGTCTAGAAGCCGTTGAAAGGTCACCCATTGGGACCCGACCTTTATGTTTTATCGAGAGCATTGTGTAATTTAAATATATTTTTATTAAATAATAATTTGTTATATTAATAATCTCTAATTATTAAATGAGTATTATACCGTAAAATAAATTTAAATTGTATGATAAAAAATAAATTATTATGAAGAATATTATTTCTTCTGTTCCGTAAAAATTATCACAATTGTATCGGGCACACGAATCAAAATAAAATGATTGTAAATGTAAAATTAATAATAAAATAAAAAAATTTATTAATTTTTATGAGTGTAAAATATTTTTTTTTAAACGCGTAAAAATAGAATTAGGATATTCAAAGGAGATAAATGTGAAAATAGGGATGATACCGAAAATGTATTCATCATCAAGTTGTTGTCTTTTCATCCTTTTAGGTGGGTGTTTGGCTGTTTGCATTTAATTTCGTCCGTACAGAAATGACTGCTGCTCACAAATACTACTCCCTCAATTTTAAAGAGATTTGCACTTTATTTTATTTAAACATTTCACACAGATTTATATATTATTAAAAAAAAATCAATTTATATATATTTATTCATATATTATTATTTTATTAAATTTTTTAAAAAAAAATTAGGGAGTATTTGGTTAGACACTTTTGTAGCCGAGTAATGGTAATCAAAGTCATAGTGTGTGTTTGGAATGACTCTAGTATGACTTTGATCCTCAGAAACTAAGGAATCAACCATAGTTCAGCTATATGAGAACTATGACTTTCATTTCATATCTTTTTCATTCCTTACAAGTATACCTAGGAATGGCAGATGGAGCGAGTCAGGGTGGATACTAGAAGATCCAAATCCGTTCCACTCTATTTGCGGGTCAGGTCAGATCGATCCATTCTTAATTAAAATTTTATAATATATAATATATTTTTACATATTTAAAATAAATTTAAGGTTTTAATTAAAAAAATAAATTTATGATATTAAAAATATAATATACAAATTTATTTTGATCTTTAAATATGTTGATATCAATTAAAATTTATAGTTAAAACATCATAATATATTTCATATTATGTTTTATTAGTATATATTGATCAAAAATATACTCCCTCCGTCTTTCTATAAGTTGCTCATGTTGCCATTTTCGTCCGTCTTTCTATAAGTTGCTCATTGCTTTTTTACCTTTTTTGGAAACTACTATTCACTTCTTTATTATTATTTTCAATATTTTTTATACTATTTTCATTACTTTTTCACTTTTCTCCATCACATCACTCATACTTTTTCACTTTTTCTATCACATCACTTATACTTTTTCACTTTTTTCATCACATCACTTATACTTTTTCACTTTTACCTTAATTCGTGTGCCCAAAAGCAACGAGCAACATATACAAAGACGGAGGGAGTATTTGTTAAATTAATTTATTCTTATTTATACTATATATATACTAATAAATAATAATTTTTTTTATAAATACCATATATATTCAATTTTTAATAATATAAACGGGTCAAAATGGAGTGGGGCAGGGCGATAATGATATTCATATCTGCTCCGCCCCGCTGCGGATTGCGGGACGGGGCGATCCATACTATGCGGGTTCAGATCGGAGCAGGTCGAGGCAGACCAAATTGTCATCCCTAAGTATACCAAACGCCTCCTTAGTCTCTTGATACAGAATATCAACTATCAGGGTGTGTGGCTGTGTGGTAGTGAAGGAGGATAAAGAACTCTTTAATTAATACTTCCCTCATTCATGATAATTGATATGCCCTGATTGTGCACAATTATTAAGAAAAAATTAATGTTGATGTGTAAAAATGAGTTTATTAGTATTAAAAAGTATTTAATTATTAAAAAATAGTTGATGTTATGCGTAAAAGTGAATATATGTGTATAAAAAATAAAAATAATGATTACAATTTTTCTAATTTAGATTGTGGACGACCATTTAAGGCAACATAGACTATTTATCATGAACGGAGGGAGTAATTGAAAATAAAATTCAAACTGCATTACAAGTAAAGTACATGTGTAATTTACTCATTTAAATTAAATTATTAAATTTGGATTAGTCATCCACCTCATTTATATAAACATCTCACATAAAAATTCATCCAAGATAAAAATAGAGGAAATTTTAGTCTTGTATGCACGCACCAGTTACACGGTGCAACTCAAGTTCATTTTTAAAAAGTTAAACAGTTTATTACTGAAAAGTTAAACTATGAAAGATACATTTTTCAGTAATAAACTGTTTAATTTTTTAAAAATGAACTAGAGTTGCACCGTGTAACTAGTGCACAGGAGGAGACTTACTCTTTACTCTTTGTGAACTTCAAACTTTTTCTACAACCTCAAACTTGAAAATATAAAATATCTACAAGTTCTTTAGTTAACGAGTATGAATTTAAAAAAAAAAAAAAAAAACTCAAAGGGTATACTACCAAATAAAAGTCATATTATAATTATTCAATAAGTGTTATTATTTCATATTTTAGATGACATCAGGGCCTGACTTTTTAATTGTTTGTTAATTAATTATTAATCATACAATTACCATAAAAATAATAATCCCTTCGTGCAATTTTTACTTGATTTATTTTTTTATTTTAATCTGTAATATAAAAATAATATTTTACATTATCAACTTGTAATATATTTTATTTTGCATGTAATATATATATTTATCTTTTTAAAATTCATCTAAAATAAAAACTTATAGAAGTTTGACGCATGCAAGAATTTCTTCAAAACCTAATTAATTATGATGTATCATCTCACTTAATTTATTACCTATACTTTTCTAAATTCATTAATCATTATCCACTTACATTTACCAATAGTTGATGCTGCAAATTTCAAGGTGACTTACATATAGGTTTTAAAAAGTCATTATATTTACAAATAGGTGTTGTGCATAAAAAAAAGTGCTTCTGTGCAAAAAAAAAAAGTGCTTATGTGCAAATATTTTGAACATATTTGTAAGTATAGTGATTTTCTTGAACCTATATGTAAATTATCCAAATTTGGGTTCAATAAATTTTGAAATAACTTTTTTATGTCACGTTAATAATCCACCTATTAATTTAGACAAGAATAATAATTATGGGACAATCTCATTTTTCGTACTATAACCAAGATTGTAGAAGTCGAAAATCGGTAATCGGACGATTTTTGGCCACCTAGCGCCTAGTTTTTTTTAAATATATAAAAATATAAAATTTGGACCGCCTAGGCCCAAAAACGCCTAGAATTGCCGATTTTACAGAAATCGGGTCAACAAAGGGCCGCCTAGGTCAATTTCTGCATCACTGATTATAATATGAGATTATGGAGCCCCATTTCAATCAAATTTTAAAAGATGTATGTTAGCATGATTCAAATATTAAATTTGACACCTTGTATAAAATTCCTTCGTACAAGTACTTCATCATTAATTTATGGATATTGTGATAAAAAAAATCCAAATATTATTTTTTGTTTAACTAAAAGTGAATTTAAGGTGCTTCATTATATATAGAGTAATACTATATAAAGATAAGAAATTGCGTACAAAATTAGACTTGTCAACAAAAAAAAATTAGAGTGGAATTACCTATAAATTGTCTATTAATTTTTTGAATTGTGTTGACACCTTTATTTCTTCTACAAATAGTTTACCAACAAAATCACTTTTCTAACAAATTGAAAATTTTTAATTGCTGACAAGTAATTTGCTTAAAAAAAATCAGCATGCAAAGTATTTATAGGTAAAGAATAAAGATATGCATATAATTAAAAAATTTGTAAGCAATTTTGTAGATAATTCCACAATAAAAATTTTAATAAAAAATTTATAGCTACAATATTTTATTTTCTAAGTAGTGTAACAAGTTTGAATCGTTGAAAAACTAAAAAAATCTTAAATGAACTAATTTTCAACATCGTAATGAATCATAGCTATATAAGATTATGAAGGTTTTAAAGTCTAGTTAAATTCATTATTGACCGTGGAAATAATTACTTAGTGTGGTCTCGACTAATTTATTTAGTTTGTGCCTTTTTTATTAGAAGAATTTTATTTGGTGTAGTTTACTTTTTTTTTTTTTTAACTGAACCCAAATTTATATACACACTTCTCTAAATTAATTTTAATAAAATTGCAAAAACCCCATGCAAGGTGTTGTTATCAGATATTAATCTCGTTGGATTAAATATAAATATGGCTTAAGAATTTGATAAAACAATAACTTCAGGTTGTGTTTGAATGAGGGAATTTTGATACTGTAAATTTTAAATGCGCAATTCAATTAAATTCACTCTATTTATTTGGGTAAAATATTTAAATATAAATTTAAAAAAATATAGCTTTAACACTAGTTTAAAATTAGATCAATTTCAAATATTTAACAAAATCATGTCATTTGAAATTCACATATTTTTTTAATTCATCTATTTTCAAATCTCTTGGATTTCATATGAACTTCAAATCAATGACGGAGGCATGCAGGGTAAGGGGCACTGCCCACGAAATTTTATAATTTTATAGAGGTATTTTAATAATTTCACATTTAAATAATAAAATATATATTATATATAATATATTAATGGTGAAGACGTGAGGTACTGATTAGTCTTGTATGCACCAGTTACACGGTGCAACTCTATTTCATTTTTAAAAAGTTAAATAGTTTATCACTAAAAAGTTAAACAGTTTATTACTGAAAAGTGTATCTTTCATAGTTTAACTTTTCAGTAAATAACTGTTTAACTTTTCAGTGATAAACTTTTTAACTTTTTAAAAATGAACTTGAGTTGCACCGTGTAACTGGTGCAGAGGAGACTTACTCCGTGAGGTACTTATAAGAATAGCAATGTAAATGTAATTATCAACATTTTCTTTTCATTGGGCTAGAATTTGTTGGGCCTGTGAATTGAAATGTCAGCCCATTTGAATCTTAACATTAACTAATCTAATATTTAATTCCTACTAAATCGGTTTAAAATAAAATTAGCTCTTCTATTTTGTTACTTACCGTCAATCACGCTAAGTCGCCGATACAACGTGAGGACACACATCTCAAAAGATAAATTTTGTTTACTCTCCTTTTTAATTTGATTCACTATAATTTAATTTTATTATAATTTTTATCATCTTATTGTGTTGAGATATATTCAAATCTAGGGTTTATAAAATAATAAATATTTTGGGTATTTTGTGGTGAATTCTTTATATTTACTAATGTTGGTTTATGTATTTATTTTTAAAAAATATGTCTAAATTTTTATTACTAATAATTGGGTCCCCTAATTGAAATTCTGGCTCCGTCACTGCTTCAAATAATATAGATTCACAAAAAACAGTAATAGATAAAGAGCTATACTTCCTCCATCCCAACGCTTCTTTCATACTAGTTTTATTAATTTAAACGTCCTATATGTATTCAGTATTCGTAAAAATCAATAAGATATACTCCCTCCGTCCACAATAAATGATCTTATTATTTTGCACGTGGTTTAATGCAATATGTCGAAGAGTATTATGTGATATTTTTATACACAATTTTTAAATTCGTAAACAGACCTCACAATTCTTCATAATAACCTCCAATATATTGTATTAAACCACGTGCAAAAGAATAAGATCATTTATTATGCACGGAAGGAGTATATTTTTTTATCAGAATTAATAAAGGTATAAAATATGCCCTTTAAAAGAACAAAATAATTTAGGATTTTTAATTTCTCCAAAAGCACCTCTAAATCCAAAAGCACTTATATATTTCGGGTGTGTTTGCAAGAACAAAAAAAGGTGTAAAATCATTTTTTTTGGGAAGTTGGTAAGACCCAACTTATCCCAAAAAAAGTGATTTTACACTTTTTTTTTAGTTCTTGCAAACACACCCGACCTAATTAAGAGCACTTCTAACTCCACATTTATATATTTTCTTTTTCCTTAAAAAATATGATTCCCTTGTGCAAAAGAAAAATTGAGACGAAAGAGTACATTCTAAAAATTAAATCACGACATAGAATATAAAATGGTACTCGTTCCGCTCATAAATTTTTATTCTATTTTATAATTAACACGAAATTTAAAAAATTAATATTATATTAAATAATAGATAAAATAAAAAAATGAGAATATTATAGAATTCAAACTTTTATTCGTGTGTGAATTTTTATCAAAAACGAATCGAAATTTTTTTTATAAACAAATAAAAATAATTGCAGACAAATGAAATATTGTTTAAATGGTTACAGTTCTCACTATCTATAATCGAGAATTTTACAGAAAAATAAAAAAATCACAATATTTGAGCACCAATAAACAAGCACCACTCCAAATAAATCACTTTTTCCTTTTTCCATTTAGAAACGTTTCACTATTTTTTTCTCTTTTAGAAAAAAATAAAAATTTATATTTACATAAATTAATAAAATATATATTTTATATTTTATTAATTAAAATTATATTTATGTGTTCTATTGTTTTATTAATTTGAGATTTTTTGGAAAAAATATCCAACGAAACAAGGGAGTATATCCTAGGACTTATCCTTAATACTCTCCCTCTCTTATCCTAGTTTTCTCCGAGTTATGATACCACTAAAACCGATGCCGAAGAGGTGGGCTCTCATCTGTCTCTCTCTGATCGCCGCCGCCGCTGCCCGTGGAGCGGAGGAGGTTGTGCCACTGTGCACCTCGCCGGAAGATAATATTCGGATGCGGGAAGGCGCACCGTTCAAGATTGCACTCTTTGCTGATCTGCATTTCGGTGAGGACGCGTGGACGGAATGGGGCCCACGCCAGGACCTCAATTCTATCCGAGTTATGTCGGCCGTACTAGACAAAGAACAACCAGGTCTCTCATGCCTTTCTAAATCTCTATTTTCATTCGATCGGATCCTGTTTTTGAAATAATCGAATTGTTTATATTATTATATATATATATATTTTTTTTTAATTTTATTTAAAATATACTCCCTTGCTTGTTAACTTTTTGCTCAATTATCTATAAAATATTAATTATTACTCCCTCCGTTCCATATGAATTTGCACCATAAGGGACGACACATTTTTTAAGGAAAATGTGTTTTATATATAAAATAGTGACATATGAGTAAATATGTGTATAAGTTTGTGAGCGTACACGTAAATTAATATTTTCTTTTTTAGTTGTGTGCAAATTTGTGTGGGACGTCCAAATAAGAAAAGTGTGCAAATTCCAATGGGATGGAGGGAGTAGTATTTTTTAACTACTCCTTCTGTCCCACGGGAATTTCCACAATTTTTTTATTTGGACGTCCTCACAAATTTGCACACTACAAAAGAAGGGAGCATTAATTTACGTGCACACTTACAAATCTATACACATATTTATTTATATATAAAACATTTTTAAAATGTGATGTCCCATAGGGTGCAAATTCCTACTAAACGAGGGAGTATAATTTAATTAATATCATTAATTATTTTATTTTCAAATATTTTGAATATAATTTTTTAGTACTAAGAAAGTTGGAGTGGGGCTTAACATTTTACCAAACTTAAAAATGGGTTTGATATTTATATATGCCAAACTGAGCTCAAACAATTTTTTATTGCACAATCTCAACACAATCTCATGCACGTGCTTATCAAATTTTTGGGGCCAATATTTTTGTCTGCCTAGACTTTAGACTCCTTCCACGTGTCAATCTTTGGACTCATCACACTTTATGTGGATCTAATTTGATGTTACAAATATTTCAAACAAACTTTGGACTTGTCAATGTTCGACAATTTATTGCATCAAAAAAGAAAATGATCAACAATTTTTTATGTCACACATAATTCATGGAACATTATGTGACTAGATTCGTGAAATTTATGAGAGAGAGAGAGAGAGAGAGAGAGAGAGAGAGAGAGAGAGATGAAAGCTCTATGACAGAGATCACTTTGGAAGCTTTATAATTTCATGTTTCCTAAGTATTCGTTTGTAAGAATATTGATCAACAGCCAGTTTGTTGCTTGTCTGTCTCTATGTTTTTTGTTGCCATTTTTGTGTTGTGATTTATAGGACATGAATAAACTAACTGGATATGCAGTGTTTGAAAAGTGTTGTCACGTTTTTCTTTCATGTTCTTGTGTGTCCTTAATCTCCAACGGCAGGTAAAATGAATCCGGAAAAAGAAATACTCTGTGAACCAGTTGCACCGTGCAATAAATTTTCAATTAATATCATTCAATTAGTGTGCTGTGCACACTGCAGCTGTTTTTCGAATAATATATACTGCTCAGTAAAACAAGTAATATCATTTTTAAAAAAAATGTACGGCGCAGATGGTGTACATAAGAATTTGCAAAATTAGTCCTCCGAATCTATTATGTTCGTGTATGGTCTTCTAACTTTTAACTACTTCATTATCTGACATATGCCCAAATTACTATCACGTGCACATAAATATTTATAAATAATGAACTTTTTTTTTACTGAAAAAACGTACTCTTTCCGATCTAGATAAAATTCACGTTTTGTTGGCACATATTTTAAAAAATACTTTTTTATTAATTTTTTAATCAATAAATGAAAAATATTTTAAAATAAAGTAATTAAGTATTGTTTTTATTTCCTCTTTTGATGTGTGAAATCTATTGTGGGACATCTCGAGAAGAAAAATGTGAAGTTTAAATTGGGATATATGGGACAATAGATAAAGATTTAATCCTTTCATAGGGATGGGTGGTTACAAAAAGAGAGTTTTGAAACCTAATTTAATAGTTCAACTACCTAATTATTTAACATATGCTCAAATTCTTGCTGCAGATATGCATAGCAATAAAAGTTGATCGTAATTATGAGTCTAATGAAGTGGGAATTGAATTACAGATTTTGTGATATATCTTGGAGATGTCATAACTGGCAACAATATAATGACTAAAAACGCAAGCATGTATTGGGATCAAGCAATCTCACCTACAAGAGACAGGGGAGTACCATGGGCCTCTGTATTTGGGAACCATGATGATGCATCCTTCGAGTGGCCTTTGGACTGGTTCTCCGAAACCGGGATACCTAAACGGCGTTGTTCATCCGCAGACGTCTCGTTTTCCGGTGAGCTTCGAGCTTTCGAATCCCGATTTTGGATTCCAGTCATGTGACAGGAGATGTTGCAATATTGTGTAACAGGAGATCTGACGTCTGGATCTTCTGAATTCGGGTGTAGCTTCAGGGGCACGACTCGCCTGGAGCTCATCCGAGGTGAGATTAAGGAGAATAGGCTGTCCTACTCTGATGATGGTCCCCAAGATCTATGGCCTAGTGTTTCAAATTATGTTCTCAAATTGAGCAATAGTCAAGAAATTGTAGCTTATATGTATTTCTTCGACTCCGGCGGGGGGTCGTACCCGGAGGTTATATCGAATGCCCAAGTGAGGTGGTTCCAAAAGAAATCCGAGGAGGTTAATCCTCAATCGAGGTAACACAATTATTGTCAGCTTTGGGTCGAGCCAGCACAAATTTATTTTCGTACTTTTTTCCGAAGGTCTTGTATGAATAGATATACTTGTCTATTCTAAGTATGTCTTTTGAGGTCCTCTTATTATCTATGCATTTTAAGACTTTGCTTGGGAACTTTTTTTAGTGTTCCTGAGATTATATTTTGGCACGTCCCGAGCGAAGCGTACAGAGAGGTCGATCCGAGGCATCCATGTTGCGTTGGCTCGATGTTTTTCGAGGATGTTGCTGCTCAAGAAGCTGAGATGGGGATAATGGGAGCTCTTGAACAAAGACATTCGGTTAAGGTAAGGTCTACTTGTTTTACAAGTTCCTCTTTTAACCAATTCTCTATCCTACATTCTTGAAAAATAATACTACCCCCTTCCACGAAAAATGTGCTCACATTTTTGCACGTGGTCTACTGCAATATGATGGAGGGTATTACAGAATATTGTGAGGTCCGTTTTGAATAAAGAGAATATTTATAAAAAATATATCATATTTACTTTTTGTAAATACTTTCTTTACTCAAAATGCACCTCACAATATCCCGTAATACCTTCCGACATATTGTATTAAAGCACGTGCAAAAATGTGAGCATATTTTTCGTGGACGGAGGGAGTATATTTAGACCTCCCTTGAATTTTATGACACCCCCTAGTTGATTCTTATGGTTTGCATGTGGTGTGATCAGGCTATATTTGTAGGGCACAACCATGGGTTGGATTGGTGCTGCCCATATAAGAAGCTTTGGCTATGCTTTGCTAGGCATAGTGGGTATGGTGGGTATGGAAATTGGAGCAGAGGGGCAAGAATTCTTGAAATTACTCAACTACCCTTCTCTCTCAAATCATGGATTAGAATGGAAGATGGGCACACACATAGTGAAGTTCTCTTGAGCTCTTGATGTTTCTCATTCTTTTCTTTTCTTTTTTAAATAGAAAATGATGAGTTGGATTCCTCTGTTTCATTTTTCTTATTTTATGATATATTTGTTTTTAAGAATTTTAACATGTGCGTTATTTGTTGAATGTTTAGTGGTGCATGACCATCCATTGTGATAATTGAAAGGATGATTTACGTATAAGTTCAAGAAAGTCACTATATTTACAAATAATTTCAAAATATTTGCACAGAGGAATTTTTTTTTTTTTGCATAGAAACACATTTTTTTTCTGCACAGCACCTGTTTGTAAATATAATGACTTTTTTGAATCTATATATAAATCACCCTAATTAAAATACCAAATACTGATGCAAGTAATAAAGAATACTCTCTCTATTTCACCTTTAAATTTTCGTTTGACTTTTTAAATTTTTTTGATGGAGTTAATTTGCAGTATTTTTGAATGGATAAAATAATTTTTTTTTTATTAAAGAATATTAAGCAATTTGAATGAACGAAACTTTACGAATATATTTTTGTGTAAAACTATTAGTGAATAGTGGCATGACAATAAAATTGAAACAGAGGGAGTATTAATAAATTGATGTTTATTTAATTATACAACTAATATGTTTGTCATATGAGCTGATAATTTTTTATGGTGATATTTTTTATCACATTTTTTAATAATTAAAGGGAAAAAATAGCTTGTTTGAAATATTGTAGTTAAAATTGAATCAAAATTCCATCCGTGGAAAATGTCACTCTTGAGTCTTGACGCAATTATTTGAGTTTTGTTGGATTAGGTTTGGTGGGCCGTATGCCTGTGTCTGAATCCAAATTGTCCTGGATTGTCGGCCCAATTTATTAAGCAGGCCCATCTAAAAATTAGATGTACAATCAACTCATAAAGGAATGTTTTGAAATTGGTTGTGTTTTAATTTGATTATGTGATTCTAACATGTCTTAGAAATGTCCCTTAACTAAATTGAGTTTCCACAAGAAAATAAAATTTTAAATATTTTTTAGATATATAACACAACATTTAAAAAAAAAAAAAATTATGAAAACTTAAATACATCATAAAAGTTACAAAAATATATTATTTCTTCTTGTAGAAAGTGATTAAAATCTCAAGGAAAAAAGATTTGCAAACACCATCATAATCTAGACTAATGTCAATTACAATCTATGCATGAAGAATATCAAACAAGATGTAGTTCAAACTTTTTGATTCATTTAAATGTTTCAACATTAGGTATAGAAAATAGAAAATCCATTCACCATAATATGTGGGGTTGGGAGTTTGCAAGGGAAAAGGCCTTTTTAGTTGGATGAGAGTGACTATGATAATTAAAATACCCACAAGTCTACAATCATTGCTTTTTCAACCAAAATCTTCATGCTTAGATATGTTTCATGATTTCTTTTCCTTCTTCTTTTTGCACAATACAGATTTTCATACGAATTAGCTGCACCGTACAATTTAAGAACACATTTTCACTGAACAGTTACAGATATCAGAATGTAAAATATCATTACTCGTCTGGCCGTCTCATCATCTCAACATGTTTGCTTATGCCCACACTTTGCATAAAACATATGGTTCAAATCTTAGCTCAATCTAAGGAGCTATTTGTTAATCACAATAATAAATGATATAAAATAATCCCAATGATAATGATAGCATTGCTGCCAAAGCAGAGAAAGCAAAGATTCAATGTTGTAAAGAAGAATACACGACAATGGGTTACATCATTTTCTTGACTCACGCCATCATTACATTGGCTAATCATGAGCTAATCCTTGAATTAATTAATTAAGCACATAATTAACACTAATTTGTAGTAAATCTGGTGTTAATTAGTTACTCTAATTTTCATGAGTTTTTTTGAAAACTCTGTGTATGTGAGTGTGTATTCTTGGTCAACTTTGTTTGGCCAAAGTCTACCGATCACTCCTAGTTTTTCCATTGATTTATCCATTTTCAAGTCAAAAGCTTTAATTTTAATTTGGAATTTGTGGAAATTTCAACGACTTTGTAGCACACTTCTGATGAGAGAGTTAAAAGTCAAATAAATACCAATAAATCGATCAGTTTCTTGTGCACCAATTACATCGATGTAACTGAATATAAGAGTAAAAATGATACTCCCTCCATCCCAGAGGTGTTTTCACTTTTGGGATAACACAGTTTTTAAAAAAATAGGGTGATGTGTAAAGTTATATTATTAAAATAATAAGATTAGTTAGATTGAATGTAAAAGTAATGACATTTTGTATAAATATATGAATATTGTGAGAATAAAGTTAAAGTAATAGTTTTCATTTATAGGGTGTGAAAATAATTATGGGACGGACGAAAAAGAAAAATGTGAAAATAATTATGGGACGAAGGGAATATCATTTTTGTTTTAGAATGTAATGGAGTTTGATTGGAAACACAAAATGAAATGGTGCACTAACTTTGGCTTAAATATAGACTTAATTTTTAATTAAAATGTGGTGAATTTACATACACTCACTCCATCTCAAAGGTGTTTTCATCCCAATAAGTGCACAGTTTTTAAAGAAAATAAAATTATATTATCAAAATAATAAAATTTGTTGGATTGAATGTAATTGTAATGGTATATATTTTATATAAATATGTGAATATTATGAAAATGAAGTTAAAGTTTTAATTCTTATTTATAAAATGTGAAAAAAATTGTGGTACGAACATAAAAGAAAAGCATACAAACAATTATGTTACAAAGTGAGTATAAAATTTTTGCATCCACTGCACAGGAGAGCTTAAATATTACCTAGTGTAATACTCCCTCCGTCCCAATTCCTACGGGACGACATATTTTTTAAGGAAAATATATTTTATATATAAAGTAGTGGTATATGAGTAAATATGTGTATAGGTTTGTGAGTGTGCACGTAAATTAATGTTTCATTTTTTGGTAGTGTGTAAATTTGTGTGGAAAGTACAAATAAGAAAAGTGTGCAAATTCCTGTAGAACAATGAGAGTAATTGATGAATAAATAACATAGGTCAAAAGCATTCTTTTGTCAAATGGACAATTTTTTTTTTGGTAAAGATGTTTCTTTTCATTGTTTTTTATAGGCTCAGAAAACAATATCATTAAAAAAAAAGGAGTTTGGATTATGATTTAAGCGTAGTTTCAAAAATGATACCTACTACTTCATCATAATAATCAAAGCCAATCTTTCATACTTGATTATTCTTTCTTTATGGACCATTTGAACAGCTAAAAAGTCAAAAACCCACTTTCTGCCCTTCTTTTCTTCCTATTTATTTATTTATTTATGGGTCATGGCAAGGAGCCCAGAAATGTGTTTCCTCTCCCGTCTCCTTATAAGTTGTTCATAACTTTTGGATATTAATATTAAAAAATATATAAAAATATTAATATAATACATGTGATGTGATTAAAAAAAGTAAAAAAATAATGAAAATAATATAAAAAATATTAAAAATAATAATAAATAAGTGAATAATAGTTTCCTAAAAAGGTAAACAAACAAATGAGCAACATATAGTGGGATTGACGAAAATGACAAAATGAGCAACTTATAGTAGGACGGAGTGAATATAAATGAGGAAAAAATATAAATGGTCCCGTAATTTTTTTATTTTTTTTTTGTGGCCATAAATAATAATGTAAGTTTTGTACTTTATCAATTTTAAGTTCTTTTGTTTTAATTTGATCCTTTGCGGCAATAAATTTGAATTTTGACGAGAAAATGATTGTGCCATGCATATGACCTCAAAGAATTTGCAAGGGAACATGAGCAAGTATGTTAAGAAAGTAGTGAAATAGGATTTAAAAATATATACTACCTCCGTCCCGGAACTACTTTCATAGTAGTTCTGGGCACGCGAACCAAGGAAAAGTAAATATGTGAATGTAAAGTTAAATAATAAAATAAAAAAAATGTATTTTGTTGACTTTTGTGAGAGAGAAAAATTTCCTTTTTTGGTGTGTGAAAGAAAAGTTGGGACGTCCAAATAAGAAAAGTGTGAAAGTAGTTTTGGGACGGAGGGAGTATATATTTTGAGAAATAATTTGGTAAAACTATATTTTATAAAGTAAAAATATTACTCCATTCGTTTCAATATAATTTTTACACTTTTTATTTTGGAATGTCTGAATTCTTTTTTCACACCTTAAAAATAAAATAATTTGCACTAACAAAAGTCAATAAAATACAATTTTTATATGCTAGTATTTAACTTCACACTTATATATTAAACTTTTTTTTAATTGTGTGCTCTGTATGAAAAATAAATTGGGAAAGAAGGAATAGTTGAATTGAGTGTATGTAGTGTTGACCCAAAAAATAAAACAATAATGATATTTTTATAATAAATATGTAAGTATTACAAAAATAAAATTTATTAATTTTTTTTAAATCTGTAAACACTTTATATATAAAACACTTTATTAATTTTGTCCCACAGGAATTTGCACACTTTTCTTATTGGGACGTCCCACACAAATTTGCACACTATCAAAAAATGAAACATTAATTTACGTATGCACTCACAAATCTTTACACATATTTACCCATCTGCCACTACTTTATATATAAAACAATTTTCCTTAAAAATGTGTCTTCCGGTAGGGTGCAAATTCCTACGGGACGGAGGGAGTATAAAACGTTTATAAAAATATATGTAAAATTTTGTGAAACGAATAAGTACTCCCACGGTACAAAATACGTGGATTTGAGTGGGGTGTACTAGAACAAAGGGGTCCCAAATTATCCAATGGTCACATGAAAAAACCTAGTATGGTCATAGGTAAAGTTGAAACTTCACCATTGTTCAATCTAATCAGGGTCATTTTTTTTTTTTTAAAGAGATTATTTTTTTCTCAGGGGAGTGAATTTGTACTTTAATAAAACCTAAAGTAGTCATCAAGTACTGAAAGAAAATAGTTGAAATGATGATCATATATTTGTAAATGTAATAATAACAAATAGGTAAATTTAAGCTCAATAAAATTAACATTGAATAATCTGTTTATTTGTCATTATCGTATTCACGATGATCATATAAATTTGTGTCAAGGGTACACTAGTGATATTTTCAATAAAAATAAGGAAAAAGTACAATATGATTTAAGAAATTGACAAAAATACATACTACCGTGCAAATTTTTTGAACCAATTTATAAATATAGTGACTCTTTTGAACCAATTTGTAAGTGGCCCTAGAAATAAATGAATTACATCAAAAAGTACTAATACAAATAGCATCACTTAAATATAATAATAAGAAAGAACAAACACTACAAAAGGAAAAAAAAAAAAAAAAGACATTAAAAATTGTCTTCTGTCATTAAAAAATTTTTAGTTACAAAAATGATTATATAGAATTGTCATCACTAAAAGTTAATGTTCTCGTAGTAAAATGATGAAATGTCGAATGAAAATTTAAATAACTCCACATAATTACTCAGCTAGGAGGACATACTTGATATGGAATTTTTAGGTAAAACCTATCAAATCCATTTTCATATTCTGAAATTATGGATTTTTTTCTTTAAAAAGTAATTTTTCAGAAGCTGATACTGGGGAAAAGGTGAGAGTTTTTGATGCAAGAATTATAGGTAATAAAAACCATGAAAGAAAATATAGTATAATAGAAAGTCGAAAAGTTAGAAAGTTCAGCTGTAAAAAAGCTTTATACCATATGTTTAGTCATTGAAATGTGCAACACTTGATAGCATTGATGCAAATGGCGGCCGCCAAGGCCGCCTAGGTGCTTGGCGGCACCCGGCCGCCGACGCCTAGGCCTCGGCGGTGAAAAAAGGCGGTCAGGGTTCTTGGCGGCGCCAAGCAAATGGCGGATTTGGCGGATTACGACGGATTTTGGCGGATTTTTATTTTATTTTTTGTTTTTTTTGTTATGTTATGTTACTTATGTACTGTTTAGTAAGTTTTAATTTTTAAATTTAAACAATTAATAAATTAATAATTAAAGTAATACTAATATAGTAATAATGTAATATCTAATAACTAATAAGTAATAAAACTAATAATAAGTAATTAATATCTAATTATTTTTGTGTTTTGTTTAGAAGATGAACAATGTCATTTTATGATGGTTTTTAATATTTTATGGACTTGTTGTATTTTGTGAAAAATGCATTTGGGTATTAAACTATTAATTATGTTTTAAGTTTATAATTTATTGTGAAATGTACATTTTTATTAGAAAAAAATTAATATTAGTAGAATTTTATTAAAAATAATTAAAAATATATTAAAAACCTTGGCGCCGCCTAGGCGGTCTTGGCCCTTGAAAGTGGTCGACCGCCCGCCGACCGCCAAGCGCCATTTACACCCTTGCTTGATAGTGAATGTATTGTCATTTTTGTCATCACTCCCCAAGTATTTGGAGAGAGAATGGTAAATTTAAAAAGTACATTGATCATTGATACCTAAAAGAAATAAACAAATTACTCCCTCAGTCCCCTTATAAGTCGCTCATACCTTTTAGACACGAGTATTAAGAAATGTATAAAAATATTAATATAGTACATGTGATGTGATGGAAAAAAGTAATGAGAATAGTGTAAAAAGTATTGAAAATAATAATAAAGAAGTGAATAGTAGTTTTCTGAAAAGGTAAAAAAACAAATAAGCAGCGCGTACAGTGGGATAGAGGGAGTATAATTTATTCAAAATGAGTGTAAAATATAGGCGTGAGGTTTTGTAAAGAAATCATTTTATGTTGGAGTGACAATATTTACTAAAGAAAACAATCTGTAAGTGCAGATTTCAGGCACACAAACAGACATTTGGAAGTGGTCAATAGGGAAGCAATCTGTGAAAATGACAGAGAGAAGAAAAATAGAGTGGCCCACATTGTACTCACAAATTCTTGATAATTGAAAGATCAATTGTTAAGCAAACCCTACCCCCACCCACCCCCAGCCTTAGTTTTTCTAAAGTTGCTTTCACAATCACTCTCAATCAGCACATGATGTGCTTTTGAAAGCTAACTAAACAAATTGCTGTAAGCCTACACTTTAAGCTTTCATCAGGAAAAAAATAAGGCAGAGGACATTAGTACTATCATCATTCAATGAAAATGTTGGATATTTTATCAACATGCATGGCTCTATAAATTTATGACTCATCCTTTCTTCTTGCATGCTTCAAATCCATCAACACAGGGTGTGAAGTTTGAATTTCGTTTTCTTGAAATGGAAAGAGAATTTGCAGTTTAACACCAAAGCTAGTGTAGTTAAATCTGAGCACCCAAGAGTCATTCATATGGGGAAGAGGAAATGCTGGCTTACTTATGTGAAAAGGCTCTTTATACCTGACCCGAAACCGAAATCCGAGGAGGTAAGAGTTGTGGTGTAAGTTGAATCATCTTCAGTGTTTGTGTCTTGACGAAAAATTCTGCATCTTTTTGACCTCAGATCGTATCAAAGAAGAAGTGGAGATGGCTGTTGCAAGTGTTCAAGTTGAAACAGTATCATCCTGCAATAGAGGCACGTGAGAAATCGGTAAATGAGGCACGAGAAGAGCAAAGAAAGTGTGCGTTAGCCGTGGCCGTGGCAACGGCTGCCGCAGCCAAAGCCGCGGTGGCGGCTGCAAACGCAGCGGCTGAGGTCGTCCGGCTGACGAACAGCCCGCACGAACAGCGAATGAGAAATGCAGCTATTAAGATTCAAAGTTCTTACAGGGGGCATCTTGTGAGTTCTTCTGTTAATTTGTGTATTCTAATCTATGGAACATGGATGATGCACTTGGTTTTGAATTGAAAAGAGGGATTATGCAGGCTAGGAAAGCGCTGAGTGCTCTGAAAGGATTGGTTAAACTTCAAGCAGTCATTCGAGGAGAGCTGGTGAGGCGGAGGGTCGTTAAGGCTACACGATTGAACATGCGAGTGAATCAGAGAAGAGTCCCAACTCTGCTTGATTATCTTAATCAAAGTGAAAAGAGAAATAGCCTTAGCCAGAGAGAAGGGGCCAAGTCTGAAGAACTAAGAGTAAGTTGTTAAACAATTCTTTTGTGAATTGAAATTCGTAGAAATTTTAAGGACTAATGTGTTTTGTTTGTTGGGAGATTCAGTGTAAGACGCAGAGAGCATGGGATCTGAGCTTGATTTCAAAGGAAGATATGGAGGCTTTGTGTTTGCAGAAACAGGAAGCCATGACTAAAAGGGAACGAATGAAGCAATATTCGTTTTCGCATCGAGTATGTTCAACTTCTAGGACTCTATAAACGTCAAAATGAGATGGAATATATCAGAAGAAAGTGTAATCAAATGACAGTACCTTCGTTTTCTTCTCTTCTCTCTGTTTTTAATCAGGAAAGGAGAAATGACCAATGCCTGCAAGAATCGACGAGCCAGAAAGAAAACAGGAAGAGCTATCGGTTTGACGAATATGTAGAACAACATCAACATGCAGAAAAAGAGAAGATGAAGTCATACTCACATTCAAATTCAATAGCAATCGATGCAAGTCGATTAGCTCAACTGAAGCTGCGTACCACATGCAAACAGGAAAGGATGGAAGAAGTAAACTCACCGTTTTCGCAACCACGACGATCTTTATGCCATATAAAACACAGATCAACCGGGGACGATGGATCTTTACCTAGCTCTCCGGTTTTCCCAACTTACATGGCTGCTACAGAATCCGCAAAGGCCAAGTCCAGGTCACTGAGCACACCTAAGCAAAGAATGAGGTTTTGCTCAAGTGAGCATTCCCCATACAAACTCAGGCTTATTTCTTGGAGCTCATATAATGGTGAAATAACCAAAAGGAACAGCATCTCTCACCATATTTCTTCTACTTTGGGGACACTTAACTGAAACCAAGAATGATTTCGTCTTTTTCTGAGGCACTTGGTTATAACATCTCCTGTAAATTTTCTCCTTTGTTGCAAAGCTTTTGGCATCTATACCTGCTTCTATCTGGTTTGTTGGTCGGGAAGACAAAGTTTGGCTTTGCCTCTTTCTGCAATCAGGATTAGCTTTATTTCCTGTAAAACTATTTTCTTTTACCATCTTTTGAATGCCGATTAAACCAAAAAAAGCACAGCAGAGAATACAAGTCAGAACCAGTAGAAATGTTTGGAAAAGAATGGCTGGATTTTAATATTAAAACAGAGTACAGCGAGAAAAGCTGTTCTAATACAATACAAAGTTACTTTTGCATTTTGCAATCTCATGCTAACTAGATGATGAAATAGTGAATTTTTATGTCCATAGTTGCTCAATACAATATCACACTTCCGTACTGAGAACGTATTTACAGAGAACTTTCGGCAGGAGGAAGGAGTTGCGAGTCACTGGTTTCAGCCCATTTGTCTCTCAAACAAATGACACCTCAAGGTTTTGATTATATCATTCAAAGCCTCCTCATGTGTTTCCAGATACCTTAAAACCTCCTCTCTACTTTGCCAAATTTTTCCTCCTATATAGTAGCACCCTCGATCTTCCACAATAACACCATGTTCACAAGCCAAATCCAAGGCCTCTGATTCGCGAACAATTCCTTTCCCGAATTTTATACTCAATTCAGCTTTTGTCAATGCTGGAGCAAGCTTATTTTTAACGACTTGCACACAAATCCCAAGACCAGTAGCCTGGCAGCACAGGGAAAGCATAAGATATAGGAGAGGAAAATGTATGATGATAAATTCTTACATGCACAACTAACAATTACATTCATTTTTTCTCTCTTCTTTTTTAGGTAATGGCATGCAATGATATTATACATGATTTTTGTGCACTAAATGCAAATATCAAGTACAAGCAATGATTTGCTATAAAATAATACCAGTTTTTTTTCAAACAAAATTGAGGGAGGAGATAGATGCTAGGCAGCCATTCTGAATGCACTTTTAGAAGGTCAAATACTCTAGGGAGATAGGTTTACAGCTCATCTATCCAAGAAAAAAGAGAAGCAAAAGCCTTCCTTTGATATTAAGGACTGAGGGGAATTACTTTTATAAAGCATGTCAACCTAGTGGTTGACCTTTTACATAAAGCATATTCTGTTACAGTAGCATGAGAAATATTCTGCTTTATATCCACCCCGAATTCCACTTCAATTCAGCATGTAAGTTGGAACTTACAAATGGAAAGGCTGGCAAGCATAATTAACATTTTATAGATATTATCATGAACAAATGAACTACAAACGATCGCACCAGTAAATCTCCATTACCTTATCCTCTGCCTTCAGCAATTCTCTTCTGCTAATTCGTAACCGTATGGCAGCATAAAATTTCAAGGCATTTCCACCACAGGTTACTTCCTCTGCGCGAACAGAACCTTCAACTGATGTCAGTTTTTTTCTTACCTACAAGCACCAGAGAAATTTGTTCACAAATGCATAATGAATTTGCCATTTGTAGTTTCTAGCTACTAAATGCTAACCTGGTTGATAAATATAATAAGGGTACTGGAATTGCATTGAGAATAATGTATTTTTCTTAGTGCTTGCGTCATAATTTTAGACTGTAGATCTCTATAGGGACCACACTGTACCCCATCAACTTCACATTGCGGAACAAGAGCAGCTACCTGCAATATATAGAAATACGTAGGAAATGATTAAACGTATACAGTTTATGTATTATGTTGGTGGGAAAATTGAAAAACCTGAAGCATCAAGGACCCAACCAAAACTAAGTATTCAGAACTAAAAATGTAAATGAATCAGAGAACCACAACCAACCGGCAAATGTTGATGAAAGTGGAACTGGAAAGTGAAAGGTGACAAACATGGACATTATAACAAACATACAGAAGAATCCATTTTCGTTATCAATATAAGGGAAAATTTAATATTTGAACTTTAAGTTAACAACCGTTGGAGGAGCTGATACAACTAGTTAAAAAAGGGAACCCTCAATACATTATTCCAGTTTCAAATTACATCATCAATGATCAACAAACAAAATGATAAGACCCAATTCAGCATTCAAAAGTTTCGCCATCATGACAACTATAGCAAGTATCTCTGCTATTCCAATATTAGATACGCTCAACCTATTTGCAGACAAACAATTTAGAAGCAAGCACTGTGATATATGACAAGAAAAGCAATAAGAGGAAGTGGTGAATCAAGTGAACAGGGAATGGACAACCAGAAAAAACAAAAAAGATAGTTTTTATTTGCATAAGTTCATGTCATGCAGGGAAAGTTTATATCAATCACTTTTAGGCTACATTAGAGGCCATCAGCACATTAAAATGACAAGTAAAAAGACAAACAGGATCATTTTCAAGATAAATCAAAAGAGAAAGATAATTGTGCAGAAGTAGGGAAGGCTGAAGATGCATACACTGTCAACAACAATTACAGCGATTGATCCACTCTTTGTCAATGTATCTACCATACTTAGCAAGTTTTCAGCAGAATCTGGCTGTGAAACGAGGAGGTTGTCTGTGTTTACACCTACCGATTCAGCAAGTAAAGGGCACATAGCATTCTCCACATCAAGATAGGCACAGTAACCTATCAAAGGAATACATCAGTATCAAACATATAATGCCAAATACATGGTGATGGAAACACATTGCAGGGTGTTGAAATTGTCATTCACTCATTCTTGCAACAAAAAAGGATATTAAAAAGACATATATCAGGATGATACTTTTACATCGATGTACCAACACATAACTAGAAGATAAATGAAAATAAAAGGTCAATCTTCTCAAAGTGAATTACAAACCAATTTCTCTTTCTTTTACTTTTACCTCTTCTTTTCGCTGGTTAAAAGGTATCTAAGAAATATAATATGTAACATACCACAACTAAAGCACAGGTTAGTCAAACAATAACTTAAAGTACCTCCAAGCTTTTGAGCCTCCGCAACAACATGCAGTGCAAGTGTTGTCTTCCCTGATGCTTCTTGCCCATAAATCTCAACCATCCTTCCCTGAGGACAGCAAAAAGATAGTCATAGATATTCATTTTCTCCATGTTTGCTAAGACGTAACGGAGGAAGACAATTCCCACATACAATATACAAAATTTCAGATCAAACAATTGAAAACTTGAATATTGAGATGCCGCGATCTGGAAGAAATTAGCACATCTTAAAATTTACATGTAGAACAAAAGAACACTGTAAACACAACTAATTATCAGAAGCAAACCTTTGGTAGTCCTCCTACACCAAGAGCTTGATCTAGTCTCAATGAGCCGGTGGATATCACAGGGGCTCGTCTAGCACCAAAGAAACGTTGCAATGACAGCATTGATTCCTTACCAAATTCCCCGGAAACCTTTGACAGAGCCATTCGCAATGCAGCATCTTTCTCTGTCACCTTGGAATCATCTGGAATATAATCATCATATGCATATTCCAAAACTTCATCTGTGAACAGACAGACAAACAAGATCATATTATGTCCCATTTTTTATTTTCATTTCAAAAGGAAATGCGTTGTAGCTAAGTATATAAAGGATAAACGCCCAAAAGTAAAATAGAAAACACACACAGCATACTTCAACTCGAAAAGGGAGGGCGGGGGGGCAAGAACTGTGAATAAAACAATGCCTCAATAACTTTTACCTGTTGGCAAAGCGTGTGTGCTCTGCATCCTTCTCCAAGAAAATGAATTCTGAAAGATATCACCCAAGTAAATGCTCCAAAATTAATACTCCCTATTATCAAGTGGCACAACAAAATAGAAGCGTAAACACTGTCTACTGCAAAACATTTAGATATAAAACAGATAAATCGATAATTACATCAAGAAGGATCCAGCTCGAAAGTACCTGAAGTCTTGAAGATAGGAGAGACGAGAGCCGACATGCCGAAAGGGGATTCAGTTTTAAAACCTTGATTGATTTAGATGCAAAAGAAACCATCTCCTCTTATTTTTCTTCCCGAATTTTTTTGCAGAAATTCCGAAACCTAGAGAGGGATTTTTTTCCTCCAAGTGCAGAAAAACCTAAATTCGATTGTGGCGCCATTTTTACATAACGAATGGGGGCGAGGAACTGAAATCGTGTTGCCCAGAGAAGCGTGTAAACGTAAACACGACGTTTTTTAAACCACGACTTAATAATGAGCTTGTTTGGTCTTTTGAAGTCTATAAATTAACAAGTTTTTTCTATTTCACTTAAGTATTTTCACCCGTACGACGCACAATTTTAAATCTACATGATTTATTATTATGTATTTTTTATTTATGTATGTATATTTTTTTAAGTATGTGTACTACACTTGTAATACAAAAGTTAATTATAAAATTGTATTTACTAATTTTTAAAATTTATTAGTGTGATAATTAATAAATTCAAAAAATATGTGAAAAATAAGGAAATACATATTGAATACTAGAAACATATCTTTCCTTTCTACAGCCAAAAAATATTTTTAAGTAAAAAGTATGTTTTTTTATATATGTGCATATGATATATGATGTGAAAATTTAAAAAAATTAAAAGATAATTAAATGTGTTTACACTGGTGTGGTAAGCTTTCACGCGCTCCAATGAGTCACGTCATTAGATGTTGGCCGAAAATAAAAGAATATGGATCAAATTGAAATTTCTTAAGATGTTGAGTTTTATTTAATAATAATCGTAAAGACCAATATTAAATTGAAAGTTGAGTACAAGGTGGTGGTGCATTTTCATAGAATTAACTCAATTTTTTAAATTACACAACTATATTCCACGTCTTCCTTGCAAATATAATTTAACCATTTGTTGTTAATCAATTTTAAAAAATAATATATTTGTAGGCATATAAGTTTCATAATTATTTATATACTTAAATTGTTTATATTTAATTTTTAAGTGTATAATAATAAAAAAAGACAATGCTAAAAATTGTAATTTTCATTCTAATGTTTCATATACAGGGATGATGTATATATATACAAAGGTGAGTGCAGCCGCCTAATTCACACATGTATGGAGATATAATGCATGTCCACATTCATGCATTAGTTTAACATGCTCCGGAACAAAGGAAACCACCTAGTTTAAGTGATTCCAAGTGTAGCAGCAAGTGATGTGAACCGTGAAGGAGAGAGTGGTTTAGTTAAAACGTCAACAGGTTGATCTTCAGAGGGAATAAAGCGGATGTCGAGCTGCCTAGATTGAACCTTCTCACGTAAGAAATGTACATTAACTTCTATATGTTTGGTTTGTGCATGAAATGACGGGCTAGACGCCAAGGTAATTGCACCTTGATTTCAGGTCGAGTGAGAGTGAGGTATTGAAGAGTGCCAATGACACTTCTGTAAAGGGATGGATCAGTGGACATGCTGAGCAGGAAGATAGATTGGTTTTGGTGAGAAGGTCGTGTATGTACTTGGATTGAGTTAACTTGATAGATTGAGGAGAACAGAGGGATCCTTCTAAACAAAGGATTTATTGTCAGCTAAATCATGTGGCTGATATAAACGGTTTGATTATGCTTTTCATAGTATTGAAGGCAGTCCTCAGCCTGGGAATGGTCATGGTTTGGTTCCTGCTCCAGTTATTCAGGCACATTTTGTTCAGACTTCTTCCCCTCACTCTTCAACTCCTCGGGAGCTACTCATCATGTGACATCACAGCTTGCCAACTCTCCTTATCTTAATTCCTTGTATGTTGGAAATGGTTCTTTAGCTGTTGGATCTACATCTTTTTCCAGTATGGTTTTACTCCTACTGCTACTCAAATTCTGGGAGAATCTATATTACTCCTACTGCTGATTTTAATGAGGATGACTTTCCTGCCATTTCCTATATTCACACTTCATCATCATCTGGATCTTCTATTACTCATATTCCCTCCAACACACCTCACATACATCATCCTCACTCTTTTCCCTTTACTTATGATTCTCAAATCTCATCCTATCTTTCCAAACTCTTACTCTCCACTTCATCCTTCTGACTATAATACTTCATCCAGACGATTTCTTGATAATCACCTTAACACCACATCTTCCTCTTCTATTCATTTATCCCCTACTACTTCATCTTTTTCCACTGTTCCATTAAACACTCATCCTATGGTAACTAGGTCCAAGGCTGGAGTCTATAAACCAAAAGCCTATTTATCTGCATCTAAGTCTACTCCTTTTCCTAAACCGCTTTCTGACCCACTTCCTGAACCTCTTAGGGTATGTTTGGTTCAGGGGACTAAATAGTCAATCCCCAAAACACAGGACTATTCCGGCCAAAACATGTCACTGAAGCTTTATCCATACCAGCCTGGAAAGAGGCTATGCTTCAGGAGTACAATGCTCTAATTCACAATCAAACCTGGACTCTTACACTATCTACTCCTGATATTCATCACATCACTACAAAATGGATCTTCAGATTCAAGTATAATAAAGATGGTTCTGTGGAAAGGTATAAGGCACGTCTAGTTGCAAGGGGCTTCCAACAACAAGCTGGTGTGGACTTTAATCACACTTTCAGCCCTGTGATTAAGCCACTGACTCTCAGACTTGGCTATTACCAAAGGTTGGAGTATAAATAACGCTTTTCTTCATGGACATCTAAATGAAACAGTCTACATTCATCAACCTGAGGGTTTCAAAGATTCATGTTTGCAAACTAAATAAGACACTTTGGGCTCATTTGGTTCGTAAGATAAAAGTATCTTTATGGTTTAAAGCTTGGTATGATACACTAAAAAGGTTTCTACTGAAGAAGGGTTTCTCTTATTTCACAGCCTCTTCCACAGATTCACTCAAGGCATTACTACACTACTTCTTGTATATGTGGATGACATATTAATTACTGGAGATGATTCTTTTGTGGTCTCTCTTCTGATTTCTAAGCTTCATCATCAGTTTTCTCTCAAGCATTTGGGAGAGGTCAATTACTTTCTTGGCATTGAAGCCCACATTTCTCCTCAATCTATCAAGTTAACTCAATCCAAGTACATACATGATCTTCTCACCAAAACCAATCTATCTTCCTGCTCAGCATGTCCTACTCCCAGCTGTCCATCTCTCAAGTTTATAAGGTTAGCATGTATGGAGACATAATGCATGTCCACATTCATGCATTAGTTTAACGGACAATAACTTAGAAAAAAATAGAAAATTTATTATTTGTCTCTTTGATCATTTTGAAATTTTATTCATAATTTAATTTTTTTAAAAAAGAAAACTATAATTATAATATAAATGTAGTCTCATTATTTTAATTGTAAGGAAATTATGTTAATTAATAATTGAATAATTAAATTTGAAAAAAACTTTAATGAATATAATAATATATTGTGAAATTAAAATAAATATGTTAATTAAATTTATTGGCTCATTACTTTGATAGGCCACTAAAGCGAATTGTGAATTAGATCAATAATTGCTAACTATGACATTAGAGTTGTCATATAATATTATAGTTTATTAGTTGTATATTAAAATTAAGTGCAATCATTTTTATGGAAAGTAGGGTATTAGCAAATGGAAGTCTATAATTCAAATTTAAATTTTGAACTTGTCTATTGTTCAAATTTAATTTGAATTTATTTTGATAAATGATAATCTTTTAACGAGACAAGCAGTGCAAAATTCTTAATTAATACTTTTTATTTGTTAAACTAAACTTGTTTTTTATATCATCAGAAATTACGATTAATAAACTAATAAATTGACAAAAATCTGATTAAATAATATAAAAAAAGTTGTATTTGTCATTTTACAAAAAAATATAAATATATTTATTAAAAAATTATACATGTTTACAAAAACTAATAAGTTACACCTTATTTAAGATCACACTCATTTGTGCCTTTCTTTGTAGTGTGTGATCTCATATTATAAAAATAACTATCCACCAAATAAAATTAGCACATCATCCTATAATAAATGAGTAAGTCGCTTGTGCACCAGTTACACAATGCAATTCAAGTGTATTTTTAAATAGTTATATTATTTATTATTAAAAAATTACATATATTATTATTAAAAAGTGATAAATTTGAATGGTATGATGTAATTAGTGTATACAAGACTAAGCCAAGATAAATATATTTAAGAAAATTAAATAAATGGGAAAATTGGGCCAGGATTTCATTAATGGCCCATAGGACTTATATCTAAACCTAAAATTTCAGAAACCCACGAATCCACATTATACAATCTACTCTTATACTCTTGTTTTCTTCCTTAGCACGGATTTTCAGCGGCCAGGCACAGCCGCCTCGTCCCACGCCGGCGCCGCTACATCAGACACAGTCGCCTCCGCGCTGCCACACGCGACGCACCGCCTGCCGTCCACGGCCACGCCGCGCTGTCAACTGAAGGTATAATTCTGATATATTTTATTAGGGTTTCAAAATTAACATTTTTTGCAAACGGTTTGCGATTTGTGACTAAAAATTAGGCGTCCCTGTGAATGGACAAAAGAATAACAAAATTAGATTCGGATATGATTGGTTAATTTCACGCCACTGCTTCCATTTCGTCGGACACGGTGGTTTAGTTCTTATTTGACTCATCTGTGGAAGATTTGATTTCATAATTCAGGTATATATTAATCATTTTTAGCATTGTGCTGGAAAGTAAATAAGAATTGTTCATTAAGTTTTGTTGAAATTAGACTCAATACTAAATTAGTCGCCTACAGATGTTTGAATTCATTAAAAAAAAAAACCTTAGATTGATGAGTGGTATTGCAATCCCTCCAACTTGCTTTAACATGCTTTGACACTGCTGCCATTGGAAAAAATAAACAAAAAAAACCTGACTTTTAAAGGCATTCCCGATGCAGACTCAAATTGCTCCAAAAACAGCAAATTGCCGCTGATGAGCTCGTAGAAATCGGAAATGATAATCGGCGCTTTTTGACTGCCTAATTTTTTTTTAATTTTTTTAAAAAAAATATATATAAAAGTATAAAATTTGGGCCGTCCAAAGGCTGCCTAGACCCGAAAATGCCTAGAATTGCTGATTTTGCAGAAATCAGGTCTGCAAGAGGTTGCCTAGGTCGATTTCTGTATCACTGATTATAAATATTATGAATTGGAATAAAGGGTTTGATAGAAGATATAAAAATACTCCGGAGGATCTATGAAATCAAGCCTGCCTCAACCAATATGGCTATATTGATGTGTATATATATATATATATATGTAATTAGAGAAGAAACACCAGAGAAGAAGAAACAGGGGAGAAGCATTATTGTTAATAGAGGAACATTTATCAATATTAATCAGAGAAGAAGCACCATTAATTTAGAGAATCAACATAGCAAAAGAAGCACCATCAATTCAGAGATATCATTAATTCAGAGAAGAAGAAATGAAACGTGACGCTAACTACCACTTAAAACCCTAATTTAGAAAAGAAAGCTATTGTTCGTTGTAGAGGAAAAATGTCATTGTTAACCGCCATTAATTCAGAGAAGAAGCACTCAAAACCACTGAACCATATACCATCGTGAGTCAAGTCGACGATTTTCGGGCACTGAAAACCGTACACCATCGGAAGTCAAGTTTGATGATTTCCGGCCCTCGCAAACCGTACACCACGGGGTCAAGTCGACAATTTCCGACCATGGCCTCAAGGTTTTCGACGATGTTGGAGTACAAATGGCGATTTTCGGTCAAGTTGTAAATGATGGTTTTCGTCCTTGCAAAAGAGATTAGCATCAACTAGGCAACACATAAATTTTATCAAACTTATCAAACGTCCCATATATCTTTTTTTTTTTTTCAGGACCTTATCAATCCTACCAAATGAGACTTAAATTTTTGAGATTTGATTATTTTAAAGTTAAATGACATAAAATACTATATATGAATTAACATAATAATGTATCTGAACTAACACCACGGTAAATGAATTAACATTATACTTTTATATGAATTAAAACTATCATATTTAAAAAAAAAAAAAAACTATTTTGATACTAGTAACGAAAATCAATTTCGTTTGGGGTAGTTTAGGGTGGAGCATTCAAAGCTTTTCTACAGCGCTGACTTCTTCATTTCCTGCAACTGTATCGAATTGAAGTTTGCAAAATCTGCAAAGTTCTCTAGAAAAAGCAAGGAAAGATCCGCCATCACGCTTCTGGTTTAGCATTAACGACGATGTCGTCGGCGATTGCGCAGCTCTCTTGTTTCTCATCCATAATTAACCGCCGCCGGTTGCAGCAGCTCCATGCCGGATCCTACCCGTGCCCCCCACGTTTTCATCGGGCTAAGGTACGATTTATGTTTTTTCTTCGTCTTTATGCATTTATTTTCTTCCGAGCCCTTGATTTCATAATCTGTTGTGGGTTTACGAGTTGGGGTTTTGATGCTTCGATAATACCAATGATGCTGTAAAAAGAATATCAAAGCTGTTGAGTTTGCTTTCATTCTTCCTTTATTTGGGGTTTCAGTTTTCAATTGTTACTGTTTTAGATATTTAATTGGGGATAGAAAATGTCAAATTCCCCATAGTTTAGTTTTTTTTTTTAAATGTAGTAATAATGAGCTTTGATTTGTATCATACTCTGATTATATCATTTTACATTAAAATTGCTAGAATTGCTTAAGTTCAAGAGCATAACCGAAATTTAAACTGATATACTGAAGATTAGAAGTGTATTAACATTCCAGTGTCCAGCCATTGGCCTTGCATGATTGGGGATGCTAATGAATAAGCTCTTGATATTTGAAAGTTAAATGAATATGGAAAGTTTTCTCGATTGTTGATGCCAATTTCGAAATATTATCACCACCAGGTTTTAAATGTTATGAGCAGTGATGGGCGTGGAATAGATGTATCCAACCTGCAGAATAAGACATCCCCAAGTTACATAGAAGATGCATCAAATTCACATAATGGGAGCTCTTTCAAATCACATCCGCTTACTGAAGATGCTGTTGGAACACAGAATAAGGACATGCAGGAACAAATCAGCCAACCAACAAGGGCAGCGAAGATACATGATTTTTGTTTTGGAATTCCATTTGGTGAGTGTTTGTGGGCCAATTGTCGTTAATTCATTCTCCATTTTGTTTGTATTCCAGAATCTTCTAGACATTTTTATCAGAATATTCTATTTAATTATTACTGAAAGAATGTTCCTGGCTTCTAATTGGTCTATTTTAGCTGATTTCGTGTATCTCATTATATTGTTTTAACCATAGGGGGGCTTGTGCTAAGTGGTGGACTACTTGGTTTTATTTTCTCAAGAAATCTTGCTACTTTAAGCAGCGGTGTGCTCTTTGGCGGTGCTCTATTGGCTCTTAGCACTCTCAGTTTGAAGGTCTGGAAACAAGGGAAATCCAGCTTGCCGTGCATATTGGGTCAAGCAGGTGATTACATCTTTTTATTTATTCATGCTCAAGAAAACATAACAATGTTTAACATAGGTGTTTTATTTTTTATCATAAGATTGATTTTCAAATACAAATGTTAAATCAAATGGTGCGATGTTCAGTTTTCTGAAATCTGAATGAAGATTGAATGATAAAAAATCACAATTATACATATAAAAGGTCAGCTTTGGAAGATATACGTTCACTTTCTTGGGGTCGTTAAGTTTCGTACTTCCTTGCAATCTTGGTAGATGACATTTAGTTAACTATATGAAACTGGTTAATGTAATGTGAGCACAAGTTTCTGTAGAGTGGTCTCTCTTTCATAATCTAAGAGCTTCATTTAGGTAATAATGACTAGGCATTCAAAATTTTTAACTTTAAATCAGTCTTTTAAAACGGAGACAATAGCACAGCAGCAGCAATTTAAAACAGTCTCTACGGTTTTTATATTGTGATCGGATAGCACCTCAAATCAATTGGTGTGTGACTGTGTAAAGCATGAATAGCTTGTATGATTGACAAGAACAAAGAACAGAACAGTAAAAACTCTATCCATAAACTGGCTTCACTGTATTCATACATGTGGTTTAAAAGTGCAAAGACAGATATAACAGAATATTAGGTTGTGTTTGGATAGGGGGATATGAAATGAATGGATTTAGTATCCCTTTGATTTAAAATCCACTACTTTGAAATCCTTTTGGGCAAAAAATTTAGAAAATCTTAGTAGAACAAACGACAGAGAAGATAAATTTGAGTATGTGAGAGAGAGAGATAAGGGGGATAGAGATTCAAGTATGTGAGAAAGGGTGACTTACATGTGTGTGAGTGAGAAAGAGAGAGATCCATGTACGTGTGAGAAAATGTGTGTGTGTGTGTGTGAGAGAGAGAGAGAGAGAGGATGTGAAGAGAGAATTTCATGTGTCTGATAAAATCTAGTTTGTCTATGAAATAATCTATTTCTTTCTAACAAAAACTGATAAAATCTGTGTACAAAGATACTGTAGACTGAAAACAATCATGAATTCTTCCGTATTCTGTTGTTCCTGTTTAAGGTTGAAATTGTGCGGTCAATACTAACTCGGTAATGCCTAAAATGTAGTCTTAACCATTTCTCGATTCTTTCGTGCACAATGTTCAGTTAATTAACTTTTGTCATTTTAACTACGCAGTTCTAGCTGTCACCCTCCTATGGAAGAATTTGCAGGCATATTCATTGGTAACAAATTAGTTTCTAATATAATTGTTTACATTTGCTGCTTACCATGGTCCCCCATACTTAACCTGAAATTGTCGAAATGCAGACACAAACACTCTTCCCAACCGGCTTCAACGCTCTCATCAGGTACTGCATTTTCTTTCAAACTTATATCCATATTCATCATGGATTTTTCTTATGTTGCTTTTATATTTACCAGTGCCGCAATGCTCTGCTTCTACTCATACGTCGTCATATCTGGAGGTAACCCTCCACCTAAGAAATCCAAGTCGTCCCCTCTTGCTTCTACCGAGTCTTCTTAAGCTTTCATATGTTGAGACGATCTTTCCCTCTAATTGGAAACTTGCAATCTTTCGGCCGTGGAGGTAAGTTTTTAAATGCGTGCTAAAAGAGAAAAAGTTTGTCCCTGAAAAAACTGTAGTTAGGAGTCTACGATCAGAAACCAGCGATTAGTTCCAAGTTGATGTGTTATAAATTATAATGTCATGTAAGAAAATCAGCACTGATCTGAACATATATTGTTATGTTTGGATGGTAAAATTTCACTCGAAGTTGGATTGTAAATGAAGTTACTGTGCTATTTTGTGTTTTCAATTCATATTTTTTAACCATTAGCTTTATAATTTTACTGAAAATTCAAATTTTACATTGTAGGACTATATGCATATTAATTTAGCTCAATATTCAAGTGGGAAAATGTGATCCTACTTAATTTGTCCATTTAATAACTCAAGTTGGTTTGAGTTATTAGCATACAAGTTATGATTGAAAGTGTTTGTTTGCAAATTCTAAATAAAAAGTGAAAGTGTGTTTTTTTTTTTTTTAAAAACATTTAAAATATGTTTTCACTACTATTATGGGTATGGGTGTGTTTGCAAGAGATTAAAAAAGTGAAGAATCATTTTTTTGGGAAGTTGGTGAGACCTAACTTATCCCAAGAAAAAGTGATTCTACACTTTTTTAATCTCTTGCAAACACACCCTGTAAGTGTTTATTACTACTTTTTGTTAAGCAACAATTTTTAACTTCTAGCTTCCAATTAAACATTTCTACCATTTCTCAATAAAATAATGAGTGTGTTTGCAAGAGATTAAAAAAGTGTAGAATCACTTTTTCTTGGGATAAGCCTAACTTATTCCAAGAAAAAGTGATTTTCCATTTTTTTAATCTCTTGCAAACACACACAATATTCAATACCCTTTTTAAAAATATTTTTTTTACAAACATAATTTTTTAAATTATTTTTTAAAATCACTTAAATTTAAATTTTTTTTTTTTTTTATTTTACTACTAAAATTACTTAATATCACTTTTTCAATTTTACCGGACATTGATATTCAATACTCTGTCAATAAAAGTGACACTTGAAACATGAGAAGTTAACTTTAAAAATTTCCTCCAATTCTAGAAGTAAAAATGATCAAATAAGTGCTATAAAAAAATGAAAATTTTGAATTTTTGTTCGTTCACGAACATATTCTAGTGGTCTTCTTCGGATTTTCACCTGAAAAATATTTGTATTAGGTTTTAATAATACTCTCTCAGTAAAAAAAAAGTGAAATATTATGTATAAAGTAATAAAGTTAGTTAGATTGAGTGTAATATGGATCTAAAAGTGAAAAAATAATGATATTATATGTAAATATGTAAATTTTGTAAGGGTGATATTTACGAAAGAATTTTCATTTTGGGGTCTTCAAATTTTTATGGGATGTCCGAAAAATAAAAGTCTTCAATTTTTTCTGAGACGGAGAGAGTACTTGTTAGTTTGTGAGCAACTGAGCATGCTAGATAGAAAGCTTGTTTGTTAATTTGCACAAATTATAATAATTTGATTTATAATTTTCACACTTAATATTTGCAATAAACATGGAAATATGTACCTAAAATGATTTAATTTAACAAAATTATAGAGTTTATTTTAAATTGTTTTTAGAAATATATATTTTTAATTTTTTTATGTATTGTTGAACAATTAATTTTATAATTGATGTTATTAAACTCTTTCAAGCTCAATTAAATTCAAACTTAAAAGGGATATAAAATTTCATATACAATCAATAATTTATATTTTTGTCTATTTTATTTTAAATAGAGCAAAATACTTGGTAATGCTAACTATAATCCTTCATCTAATATATTCGAGCACTAAGAGATTCACATTTAAAAAAATATGAATTTAAAATTAAGTAACAATTTGTTAGGCCTAACTCAAGTACTCAACTATTCCCCCACTATTTTTATTATCAAGCGTTTCATAGAAGAAAATAAAAGCAATAAATTGCATGAAAAGGACATCAGTTCCAAATTGAAAGAAACTCTATGATAGGAATAAAATAATATTATATTATTCCATTCTTCCCCTCTCAACCTATATTGCATGAGTGCTAACACGCGACTTTGATAAAGATACGAGTTTGGGAATATAATTTTTTTTTTTAAAAAGTGTGATTCGTTAATGATATATTTATTTATTTATATGTTATTATATATAGTATCTAAAAAATATTTAAAAAAAAAATTATAAATCAAATGTATATAATTTATATTTTTAGCACCTAAACTTGAATATATTTAATAATATAATATAATTATGTAAGAAAATATCAATCCAAGTTACATTAATTTAACGCATAAATCATACTCCCTCTGTCCCTCAGGAATTTGCACACTTTCCTTATTTGGACGTCTCACACAAATTTGCACACTACTAAAAAAGGAAGCATTGATTTACGTGCACACTCACAAACCTTTACACATATTTACTCATATACCACTACTTTATATATAAAATTATTTTTTCTTAAAAAATGTGACGTCCCGTAGGGTGCAAATTCCTACGGGACGGAGGGAGTAATATCAAATTCAATCTAAAATTAATATCACATTATCAACTAAGATTATATAACACAATAAAATTTTATTCTTAATAAATATGATTCGCTCAGTGAATTTGAGAATCCATTAGTTGGATTCGCCAAGTGACAGACTGAATCACCACGTGGAGAACTTGATACACGAATTTAAAACTTTTACCCCTTTTAAAGTACGAGTACAAATTCAATACTGCATTATAATTTTTTTTCAAAAGAATCCGTATATCATAATTCTCAACCTTCCCCAATGTCACATAAAAATTTTAAATATGAAGAAAAGACAGTTAGATAGTATCATTATCTTTGAAGATAGGAATAGGATGAAATAAAGAAAGTGAGACAAGTGGGACTCGTACACGTGGCAACATCCTAATCTACCTATGATAGCCCCCACTGGACCTTAAAGTTGGGCTTGTATTGGACTTACAAATTTAGTGGTCCAAAAATTAAAGGGCCCATTAACCACTAACGGACATCAACTAACTTCTATCTAGTCCACTAATCTTTTCAAACCCCCTTTCATCTTGTCGTCTCCATTACTCTTATACGAATTTGTACCTTACGGGACGATATATTTTTTAAAAAAAATTATTTTATATAATGTAGTAACATATGAGTAAATATGTGTATAGGTTTGTGAGTGTGCACGTAAATCAATATTTCATTTTCTAGTAGTATGCAAATTTATGTGGAACGTCCAAATAAGAAAAATGCGCAAATTCCTGTGGAACGGAGGGAGCATTAATTTATACAAATAAATTAGTTTTTTTTTAATAAGAGGTATTAGTCAATGTAAATAAAATAGATAAAAGGAAAATACTTTTACGTATAATCATTTGTGAAAGATATAATTAGAGATGTTTGTAGGAAAGATAAATAGTAATTAAAAACAAAATTGGGACAGAGTGAGTAGTAAATTACTACTTAGTAACTTATTCTACTTATTTTTTAAGAATTTATTACACAAATTTAAAAAGTAATTACATAGTAAATATATACGTATGTAATATGATTATTTTATTCTTTTATTAACTTGTATGATTATAAATATATATGTTATCACAAAAAATAAGGAAATTGAGAAGCAAAATTGTAGTGTAATTAATTCTCCTAGGTGGGAGTAATATTTTTCATAAAATAATTAATACATTTAAATATACATGAGTTGCATTTTGTATATAATTTTTGTGTGTATATTATATGGATGAGTTCATGATAATGATTTGAAGGAGAAAAACGTAAAGAAAATTAAAATAATAATTTCCTATCATTGGAATAAAAGTAGTAATAAAAAGATGAAAATGTCTTTTATGCTTCAAATTTATGTGACTTCATTTTTTAAATTATTATTATTTATATTTATTACTCCCTCCGTCCTAAAACTATTTTCACACTTTTCTTATTTGGACGTCCCAACTCTTCTTTCACACACATAAAAAGGAAATTTTTCTCTCTCACAAAAGTCAATAAAATACATTTTTTCTTATTTTCTTATTTAATTTTACACTCACATATTTATTTATTTTTGGTTCACATGTCCGGAACTATTATGAAAATAGTTTCGAGACGGAGGGAATATTATTTATATCAATTATCATTATTACGTGGGTGATGGAGAGGTTGCTGATTAGAAAGCAAATCAGATAAGCCTCCACAATATATAATAGTGTGCAAAATCCCATTAGAAGAATTTTATGAATAAAATGTAAAATTTAAATTAATTAGTCACACTCTAATAATTTATCCACACAATCACTTGTAGCATTTCCAACAACTTTTAAGAGATGATGATACTGATATGATTTCTTTTTTGTAATTTATGTCAACAGAAATGATGAATAAATATTATCCGAAAATAATCATTTAAAGTATTTATTTGTACATGCAATATATTTGTATAGTATGCTACCAAACAAAATTTATAATCCAATAAGAGAACGATTTGTAGAAAGATGTATAATTAATTATATTACTATAATTTTATTCACTAAAGTTTATTAATGTTCTTTAAATTAAAAAAAAAAAACCATTCTTTTAAATATTACAAATCAGCTCTCCATTAAAAAATATAAGAAGTTAAACGAAAATAAAATAGGAAAAATGAAATTTTTTATCTTTTAAATTTTGTGTTAAATCTTTTATTTTCAGTAATGTAACTTAAAACATACTTTTTAATCTTCAAATCGGCTATTGTAGGTTATCCTTTCTATGACAGACTGAATATAAACAAAGTACGTGTCACATAATCGAAAGGATAATCTACAATAATAAATTTTAAGACAAAATAATAAAAATTTTAAAATTACAAATCAATAACAAAAGCTTAAAATTAATAGGACTAAAAGGAACAAGGTAGGTTAGCTCACCTGGCCACTGGGCTCCTCACTTGAGTGAGTGGCCCGGATTCGATTCCCTTGGGAACGAATTAGGAGGGAGATATAAGATTGACTTGGAGATATTCTTGGAGTATTTGGAGACTTGGTGCATGTTTGCAATCTCTAGTAGAATTGAAAAAGTGATATTAAGTAATTTTAGTAGCAAAATGAGAAATAAGGAGTGTTTTAAACTTAAGTGATTTTGAAAAATGATTAACAAAAATGTGTTTGCAAAAGAAATGCTTCTAAAAAGAGTATTGAGTATTATTTTATTGGGGAATGTGTAGAAGTGCTTAAGTAGAAGTTAAAAGTTAAAAATTGTTGCTTCACCAAAAGTAATAATAAGCACTTAAAATAGTTGTTGAAAACATATTTTAAGTGTTTCTTTTTAAAAAATAAGCACTTTTACTTTTTATGTTGAGTTTGCAAACAAACACTTGGTGTATTAACTTCTAACTACAACAACAACCTCCTCTGTCCCATAGGAATTTGCACACTTTCTTTATTTGGATGTCCCACGCAAATTTGTACACTGCTAAAAAAGAAAGTATTGATTTACATGCACACTCACAAATTTATACACATATTTACCTATATGTCACTACTTTATATATAAAACACATTTTTTTTTAAAAATGTGCCGTCTCGTAGGGTGCAAATACCTACGGGACGGAGGGAGTATAATAAATATAATTTATTAACTTTTATGAGTGTAATTTATTTTATTTTGAAGGTAGAAAAAAAAGAGTTGTGTTGTCCCAAAATGGAAAAAATGAAAAATTTTTTTGGGAGGGATGAGTATTTTAAGACGTCATCAGAATGAAAATGGGAGTTTCCCTATTCGTCTTTAGGGCGTCAGATCGTGTTCCCCACCCAAAACAATACCTTTTCGTGGTCAATATATATATATATTTTTAATTTTATTTGACAGATGATCACTCAGCAGTCAGCACCTTTTATATACACAGTTCTTTGGATCCTGATATCTTATAATCAGTCACACATATATATATATATATATATATCAAACATATATATCAAATTAAATTTTGAAATATATATTTTTTTATTCTTTAAATTTTGTTAATTTTGATTTTTGTTTTTTTATATTTTGAATTTAGTCTTGTAACTTATTAAAAATTGATCTTTTTGTCATGTGACATGCTACTATAGGTCACTTAACAAATCATATGTTGACGTGTTTTTATTTTATTATAATAAAGTCATACTTAAAAGTCACTAATTGGTAGATACTAATATTTAACTATTAAAATTGAAAATTTATAAAAAGTGAACATAAAATAAAAAAAAAAATCATTAATAATTTTTAATATTTTATGGTAATTCAAATTGATTCTCCTATTAAAAATAAAAAATTTAATATCAAATCTCACCCACAAAAAAATAAAAAAGATTAAAATTTAAAATTCTATTATAAAAAGCTAAAATAAGTAAATTCAGAAAATAAATAATTATAAAAGGCTAAAATAAGTAAATTCAGAAAATAAATAATTATAAAAGGCTAATTTAAAAGTACTCAAAATTCAAATAAATTAATTAAAATAACACAGATTGATTTAACTTGAAGTATGGATAAAAATATTCATGAAACAGTCAAATTAAATATATTAGTAAAATTTTATAATCATTGATATCAATATTGTAAACAACAACATATATTTGAAAAAAAAATATCTATAATGCAATATATATATATAACTTAATTTTTTTATACAAATTTCTTTAATATATATATATATATAAATTATGACCTTTTAAATTTATAATATAATTTTAAATTTCAATTTTTTTGATCTTCTTGTGGGTGAGATTTGAAATTAGATTTTATGAGAATCAATTTGAATTTCCATGAAAAATATTACTGGAAAATATTTTTTTAATTTTATATTTATTTTTAATAAATTTTCAATTTAAATAGTCAAATACTAGTGTCCACCTATTAGAGTCTTTCAAATATGACTTTATCATAATAAAATAAAATAAAATAGACAAGTCAGTATATGCCTTGTAAAATGACCTATATAGTAGCAGGCCGCATGATAAAAAAATTAATTCTTTGAAGTTATAGGACTAAATACAAAAAATAAAAATTAAAGTCAATCAAATTTACAAAAATAAAAAATATATATTCTTTCTTAAATTTTCGCATAAAATATTTTTAAAAAATAGTGCCTAATCCGTCTACATACTGCAGCAATACGGATATTAAAAGGCAAGGTTAAGTTATTAATAATACTATTATACAATTTTTTTTATTTTTTTTTACAAAATGGATTATATGGTGAGCGTATATTTATTGCATATTTGTAATTGCACTAGTCAGATTTTACGAGTTCATATATTTATACTACCTCCGTCCCACAAAAGTTTGCATACTCCTAAAATAATTTTTTTTTTTTAAATCTCCATATTTAAAATCTTTAACTCACAATCTCCACCATACACATTCTACTCATTACACATTTTTTAAAAGTCATGCCCCAAAAATACAGCAAACTTTTTGGGGACGGATGTAGTAATATTTTGTATTTAATTACGTTAAAGGGCCAGCAGAATTTTATTAAGTTCATATCTTAGTCTACTTTTGTGTTAATATAATAAAAGTAGGTATTGTGTGAAATAGTTCATGATAAGTTAGTTTATAATGAAATTGGTTTATGTTAGTTCGAGAGAGAGTACTTGCCATGAATAAATGATGGATCATTTGTGCAGACATAATTAAGTGTTTGGGAGTTAGTCGTCTTTTACTTAATGCATTAATTATAAACCCTATTATAATTGCCACATTCACATGTTCCATTAGAAAACGCATTATTACGTGCATACAAGAAAACGACTCTTCAAATATCAGAGAGAGAGAGAGAGAGAGAATGCACAAAAAAGTCTTGAAAGGAGGACCGACCTGCATTTTCATCAAGCGTGCCATAAAAGCCAATTTCTTAGGGTCTTTTATGCAATGCATTTTATCACATTATTATTATTATTATTATTATTATTATTATTTACAGTTGTATACTCCCTCGTTCCAAAGGTGTTTTCACCTTTGAGATGGTATAATTTTTTAAAAAAGTGAAATAATGTGTAAAATTATATTATTAAAATACTCCCTCCGTCTCCCACTGTATTTTGCTCATTTGCTTTTTTATCTTTTTTGGAAGTTACTATTCTCTTCTTTATTATTATTTTCATTACTTTTTCACTTTTCTCCATCACATCACTTATACTTTTTCACTTTTTCTATCACATCACTTATACTTTTTCACGTTTACCTTAATTCGTGTGTCCAAAAGCAACGAACAATATATAACGGGACGGAGGGAGTAATAAAATTAGTTAGATTGAATGTAAAAGTAATGATATTTTGTGTAAATACGTGAATATTGTGTGAATAAAGTTAAAATAATAGTTTCCATATATAGGGTGTAAAAACAATTATGGAACGGACGAAAAAGAAAAATGTGAAAACAATTATGGGACGGAGGTAGTACTATACATGCATATATATTGACACACACATATATATATACACTAATGAAAATCATCTGTGCAATCATTCTTATATATATTTGTTCACAATGAAATGTGAACAATATATATAAATATATATATATATATATATATTATATGTGGTATTGCTTTAATTTAATTTCCAACACTCACTCCCAACCTATATATATATATATATATATATATATATATATAGTCCTTGTGTTAATTAATTTGATCTTAATTAAGTGGATTACCCACTACTTTAGCTTCTTTGAATCTTGCCAATATTATTGACATATATATGCCACATCGTCCTTGCTAGCTCAATAATGGACTCCATATAAAATCATTCCACTTATAGTAATATTCATTAGTACGATATTCATGAATCTAGCTACTATGAACATATATAATTGGAAAGAGTAAGTCTCATGTGCACCAGTTACACTATACAATTCAAGTGTACTTTTAAAAAGTTACACAATTTATTACTGAAAAGTTACGCTATGAAAGATTCACTTTTTAGTAATAATATGTTTAACTTTTCAGTAGTATTTTATGTAACTTTTAAAAAATGAACTTGAGTTGCACCGTGTAACTGGTGCATACAAGACTAATCCAATTACAAATAAATTCAGCAAGGGTAAAGAATGAGAATGGGTCATTTTCGTTATATATAATGCCTACTGTATTTATTGCACAAAGACGAGAATAAAAATAAGATAAATAATAGAATACGTAATCACTAATCGTATAATAATTAACCCTTTAATGATATTTATTATCATTCACATCTTAAATTCTTAACAAGCACGCAGTCCCATAGTTGTTCATATAAATACTTATTTGCTCCCTCCAGCGATCTCTTATTAATTTTCAAATTTTAAAGGACACATTTTAAAAAATATATATTTTATTAATTTTTTGAATCAATTGAAAAAGAATATTTTGAAATAAATTGATAGCATTTTATTTTCTTCTTTATTAATTTTAAAAAATTAAAGAATCAAATTGTTGGGACTCAAATAATATCCACAACAAATATATACTACTTTCATCCATGAAAAATACATTTAGATATTTGCATGTGATTTAATGCAATATGTCGGAAGGTACTACGGAATATTATGAGGTCCGATATGAATAAAGAGAATATATTTGGAAAGTTTGTCATATGTACTTTCCAAAAATATTTTCAACGTTATAATATCCCGCAATCCTTTCCAATATATTGCATTAAACCAGTGTAAATATCTGAACCTCGTGAACGGAGAGAGTATACGAAGAGCACAACACAAACTCCAAGACGTGAAATATTATCCGATCCGTACATGCAAACAGGTTGGCACACATGCATGATCGATGCGTCCAACATGAAAAGTGTATACATAAACGATTTATAATGAGAATTGTTAATTAATTAAAAATGTGGCCTCTGGATTACTAGCACTTAGCCATAGGTAGCCATGTGAAATTGAATTTTGATGTTGTTCCATGCTCTCTCTGTTCCACAGAAATTTACACATTTTTTTTATTTAGACGTTCCACACAAATTTGCACATTATTAAAAAAGAAAACATTGATTTGCGTGCACACTCACAAACATATACACATATTTATCCATATATCACTATTTTATGTATAAAACACATTTTAAAAAAAAAATATACCGACCCGTAGAGTGCAAATTCCTATAAAACGAAGGGAATAATATATATATATATATCAAAGCGTCTATTCTGCATTTCTTCATCAAAGATCCACTCAAATTTGAGGGACGAATTAATAATACATGCTCTGATTTCTGAGACACAAACACGTGAACATGCACAAAAGATCCGTACGCACATCCTAGCTAGCTATCTCACTCCGTTCACAAAAAATATACTCACTTGGTTGTGCGTAAAGAATTTAATGTGATTTATTGGAGAGTATTATAGAATATATTGTGAGGTCCGCTATAAATAAATAAAAACATATTTTTCATATATAATCACTTTAATTATAAATATATTATAATATCATCCGACATATTGTACTAAACCATGTATAAACAAATGGAAACATCTTTTTAGATGAATGTAGTAGTATTTTCAAAATCAATGTGCGATATGCTTTTAAGGGTTCAATCATAATGCCCTAGCCTTCGTAATATACCTATCTATAGACTATAGATGCTCAAGTTAATTGAAATTTTCAGTCTTGGTATTCACTATTCACATGCAATTAATATTTTATAATAAAAATAACTAATATCCTTTCATTTCATAATACTTTTCACCCCTTAAGAAACCACTAAAAGTTTCTTATGAGATTTGAAAATAGCCGGAATTTATCCCCCACCATTTCAAAATAGTCATACACACCAAATAGAAAAATTTGCATCCAAATAATACATGTTTGATTGTTTCATGTTCTTCACAAAAAAAAAAAACTTATTTCATCACTTTCATTTTTTTTCTTATAGGTAGTCTTCTTCTTAATACCCCCAAGCATGTACACAAACTTTTTGTGGCATGTATTTGTTCCATATAATCTAGAATCCTTTTTTTTTCTCCTCATTCCTTGACTATATGTTCTCCACATTACGTAATCATTCGTAAGTTTATATTGTTTTGAATTTGCCTTCTGTCCCTCTTCTCTAAATTTACTTATCTTCGGCTTTTACATGCATTGTGTACATATTAAGCACCATTAACAAGTTATCAAGCATAGATTTTTCTATATCAAAATGTTCATGCGTCCAATATAATTTTCATTTCCAACAATCCCCTCCCACAGTCCCATTTTACTCACCAACATCTCTGTCAAACTATTAAGACACAACATCCTCTTAAATGCAATCTGATTACTTTGAAATAGATTATCAACAAATGCAATTTGAGAAGGAGAAATGCATTTGAACACAACATAAATTGTGTCTTATGTGATGCTTCAGAGAAAACAGAGATACACCTCTTCTTTGAATGTGATGTGCCTCACCAGATATATATGGATGAAATATTTTAATTGGTTGAGTGTTCTACTGTGTTACATTCTCATTTGCTTTTAAATTTGATCGGACAATAGTGTGGGTGTTGTGAAAAGAAAAAAAATACAATAATCTTTAGGAATAGTTCTTTTTTCAAAGAGACAAAGTTGTAGATTAGATCAAAACGAGACTTTGGAGTCAGTGTTATGTAAATGGCTTAGGTTGCTCAAAATTTTCATATTTGACTGGTTAGCAAATCCGAGAATGATTCTAATTAACATGCTACTTTTGTAAATATTGAACTTGAGGGTATTCCTTATACCTATGTTTTCTTTCTATTTGAATAAAATTCACTTTTTGACGATAAAAAAAACATCCTATCTTTTTACCTTAACTAAAATGATCCTCTATTTATCAATTTTATCAATTTAGTCCTCTATGCATGTATTCAAAATTTATCAATTATGTCCTAATTGGTTGAAGAATGCTAATGACGTCCCATTTTGATCACATGATCGTCACATGCACTTATTTTTCGAAAGAAACCTATTATGTGGTGCTTTTCCATGTGACATACCAAATAGCAATCGTCGTTAATTAAAATAAATGTGAAATAAAATGCACAAATTAAAATCTATAATTGATAAAATTTTAATAGATAAGATACTAAATTAAAACTTGAATTAATATTAATTAACTAGAAACTAGGCCTGTAAGGCAATAATAAAGTGTGGTAGATATCTAGCTAACTAGCTATATATTTATAGCTTAGCAAATAAGTAGAGCACTTGCTAGTTTTCTTGACTAATTTGTTACAACTTACAAGTCCATAAGGTGGTAGGGCAGTTGCATGCACATGGGCTGACATTTGATGGATGTCAATTTTCTTGACTAAGTGAACTAAAACAGAAATATATTAGTCCACAATGGCATCACAATAATTTTCAGTTTATGTAAAGTTCTTTTGAACCTAGCTAGGGTTACATAGGTTAATGAATTTTGAAACATCTACATAGCTGTTGATAGAATTTACTAATCGTGTTCGTTTATGTGGCTATTATATCATATTAATTCTACCAAACAATAATCTAAGATTTTGCGTTTATGTTCTTGAAAGAACTATGTAGAGAGAGAAAGTGGAGAGTTTAGAGAGAGAAAGCATTTGTGTATTATCCTTGGAAAATCCCCTTAATAGTTACAAGAGAGGTCTTATTTATAGGTGTGCGAGTGTGAGGTGACACCTTACGAGCCTATTTGGCTTCCGGTGTTGGCGAAGGTCCGTAACCTTCGTCTTAATCCCTCACACTGCTTGCTTTACAACGCCCCCTTCTACTACATATCTATCTGTCCTATTTGTACATCCGCCAACCGAGCTGCTCCAAGCTGGGCGAGCTACATGGCGAACTCCTCTATGAGCGAGGGCCTTCAAGCTGGGCGAGCTACTTGGCGAGCTCTCCTGCCTTGTGCGGTTTTTGGGGATGATATAAAGGTGGACCTCAGCAAGGCTTTCTTCGGACAGGGGCGGGCTCCTTCTCGAGAGGGGTAGCTAGCCCGCACTCCCCTTCTCCTCGGACTCCACTGGCCTTCGGCCTCGGCTTACTGGGAGCTTGGGCGAGGTCCTTGCCCACCTCGGCGAACTCCTCCGTGTTGGCCTTGGTTAGGGCTGGTGACTTAGTTCTCATACAAGCGGGTGGCCTCCTAAGCCTTGAGATAATTTCGTGATTATTCTCAGGTAGTTCGCCCTGTCAACAATAGCATTTTTTATTTTATTTTTATTTCATTATGATCATAGTATGTAATTGGGATATATATACAATTATCTATACTCCCTCCTTTTTTTTTTTTAAAGATAGCAATTTTTTTTTTATTTTGCACACATATTAAGGGGACGTTTGATATAATTGTAAGGAATGAAAAAGATATAGAAATGAAATGAGTATGGAATGAAAGTAATATGTCTCAAATAGCTGAACTATATGGTAGATTCCTTAATTTCTAGGAACCAAAGTCATAGTAGAGTCATATCAAACACACTTTGATTAATTACTATTACTCACCTTACAAATGAGCCAACCGAACATTCCTAAGAAAAAATTAATAAATCTACGAGATTTGAATCCCTGACATTTTTTTCCTAGTTGGAACACTAAAATTAAGGTGATCGATGTCAAGTTCGAGTCTTTTTCCCTTATAACTGATAATGAAATTGTAAAAGAATATTTGCAAATTGATTTTCAATTGTGTGGGGCTTTTTAATTAAATATATTTATTTAGGGAGCATCTGCTATAATTATATAGAATGGAAAGAGTATAACATGGAAGTCATAGTTTTCAAATAACTGAATTATGGTAGATTCCTTAGTTTTTGAATATTAAAGTTATAGTAAAATCATTTCAAACACACGCTATGATTTTGATATATATATTGCCATTAATCACCTTTAAATGTATAAAACCAAACACCCTTTAGTTTTGAGAGAGTTGAGAGCAATGAGGAATCTAAATGAATGATATATTTGCACATGCACATAATTGTTTGAACTAAAAGAAATTCGTAAATATATAAAATATATATATACCAGCTGCTATTATAATGACAATCATCAGTAATATTGACAAATTTCATATGAAGAATATTTAATAACACTTGTGTGGACTTAATTCACTCGAGATTCATCACATTTTTTAATCATTTATAAAATATATGTTTTAATAAATTATTGCATACTAAGTTCATTTGGAATTTGTAGGTCTCAGTTCTACAATATTTGTAATACCCGAACTTCTCACTATTCATTGGCCAATATATTTCATGTGTTGCTTGCATTTTATTTACTTATATGACAATTGCTTAATTATAAATGTCTTATGCTTTGTGTGCATTTAAATTAATTATGTGTTAATTTATAATTGCTTGAATATATTTTATGCATTATGTGCATTTTAATTATTATTATGCTATTTATTATTTGAGGGCATTTTATATTATTCATGTGTTATTTGTAATTTTGTGTTATCTATCTTGTTTTAAATTTTGAATTATTTGTATGCTTCTACATGTTTAGTAATGAAGAAGTCAAGTATAATTTATTTAGATTTTATTGAAATAATTATTGAATTACAAATATTAGAAATGAAATCGCTACAGTACTAGTTCCTTTATGTTATTTATGCAAATATGTTTATTTATTAGATTAATTATTGAGACAATAGTATTGAAGGGTGCGAACTTTAATTATTATCATGTTATTTACCATTTGAGTACATTTTATATTACACATATGATGTTTTGCTAATTATTGTACTTTTAAATGTTAAATTATTTATTGAATTGGTATATGTCTTTATTTATTTATTAATGAGAAAATTTTTATTTATTTTATTTGAGACTTTAGTAGGATAAATGTGTTGTACTAATTATTTGAGTATTAATGGTGTAAATTTAGTGTAGACCATTTGAGAATTAGTTGTAGTAATTAAATAGAATAATTAAATAAATAAATAATATATTATATTATTAATAATATATATATATATATACATAGATATGCACACGTTGGAAGCAAAGTAGTAATAATACATATATATATATATATATATATAACATAGGAGACATCTTTCAGTTTATCTTTAAAAATTAATTTTGTAAAAAAAAAAGTTAGGATTAGGAATGAGGCGGTGCCTCAATGCAATAAACCTCAAATCATTTCACACCCATCATTACTTGAGTAAGAGAAACACTGAGAGAGAAGAGGCTCGCGGGTTTGAATTGATCGGCAACAATAAGCTTCTTATTCCTTAATCTTTTCATTCTTTAATATAATTGAGTTAACATGGGTGTATTATTAAATATAAATAGATTGTGATTAATTAAAAAAAAAGGGTTTTGATTTATTTTGAATACATTTTTTTTTTTTATCGGACAATGTTAGTTGTTAGTAGTTAGAAGTTAGTTTACCAAGTCTCCTTACATCCAAGGAATATCTCCAAATCCACCCTTATTTTGAATACAATTGCGTTAATAGTTTGTGGTCATAGTATGCATAGTTTTCATGCAGTATATGTAAATTTAATTATGTCTAAGGGAGTACTTCTTAGATCTAGCTATTTGCTAAATTAATTAATGTTTATCATGAAGTATTATAGGTAATTTTAATCAGAATGGATATTAGGTTTATAATTAGTTGAAACTGTTACTTTTAGAACTATTAAATGGCATATTGATTTCAATATTTCATAAATATTTTGACACGGTTATAACTTTTATTATAATTGTTATAATTGAGAATATTATTATCTAGAAAAATACAAAGAGTATTAATGAACTTGTCATAATACAGTAGTTGCGAAATATTGTTTGTAGGCCCTGGTGGCTTAATTAATTATGTATTCACAATTTTTATTTGAAATTAAAATAACTATATTAAATTATTCAGCAATGGTTGATGGTGTGAAGGTTAGCATTATCCGTAAGTAGAAATTCATTTGCAACTATAATGCATAAACATATTATTTTATGATTTATTCATGTTTGAGTGATAATATGTGAAATTAAGTGGATTGTAATTTATGAATTGTACTTTGCACTTATATGAAATATGTCTGCAATTTATATATTTGATGTGGATGAGCCTGTGAGCTCTATATGTTATGCGATTGGAATGACCCTGTGAGCTCTATGCGAATGGAATGAGCCTGTGAGCTCTATATGTGATATTGAAGGAGTCGGTAAGCTCCGTAATTGATGTGAACTGAACCTGCAAATTCAATAATTTGTGAACATTGTTAAGTGTCATTGATTGCACGAGCATCATGCATATCAAGCATTAACACGTGAAAGTTTTCAAACTTGGTGTGATTGGCCCGTACTACTTGTCAAGACGGGTAATGCATGGCCCGCACTATATGCAAGCCGGGTAATGGCCCGTACTATATGCAAGTCGGGTAATTGCCCGTACTACTTGTCAAAATGAGTAATTGCCCGTACTACTTGTCAAGATGGGTAATGGCCCGATGGGTAATTGCCCGTACTACTTGTCAAGATGGGTAATTGCCCGTACTACTTGTTAAGATGGGTAATGGCCCGCACTATATGCAAGCCGGGTAATGGCCCGTACTATGTGCAAGCCGGGTAATGGCC